>JAJEJO010004934.1:332754-360577 GCA_020662805.1 Glaucomys volans
CACACACACACACACACACACACACACACACATTTATTAGAAAATTGGCCCGTATCATCACGGAGGTTGAAAAGTTTCACAATAGCCATGTTCAATATGAAAAGCTAGAAAAATTAGCAGTGATGATTCAGTCCAAACTGCTGAAAGCATCAGAACCAGGAAAACAAACTGTACAGCCTCCAGTACTGAAGGTTGAAGACCTGAGAGCCCCTGGAGGCCCCTGGTGAAAGTCCCAGGGTCCAAAGACAAAAGAATCTGGAGTCTGATGTTCCAAGGCAGCAGCAGGAGAAAATGCCCCTGGTCAGAGAATGAGAACGAGAGAGAGCATTTCTCTCTTATTCTGCTTTCCTCTTCCATAGGACCTCAGGTGATAAGAAGGTGCCCACCTCCATTGGGGCAGGCCTTCCCCACTCATTTTCTGACCCACGTGCCAATCTTCTCTAGAAACACCATTATGGAACCCAAAAGTGTGCTTTGCCATTTCTTCAGATAGCCCTCAATTGAGGCAAGTCGAAACTCCAACTTAACTGTCACATCATCTAAGGAATCATTTGTCTTAGGTCCACTATGTTTTTCTAAACCTAGAACAAACTCTTAGTGATGATAAGCCATGCTGGACAAAATTCCATGTAAAGCCCTGGATAGCCATAATATTGGGTATTGATTGATGGCTTATGAAGGTTTTTGCCAAATTGATTTTCTCTTTGGGGAATGCTTCCTAAAGAGATTTTAGTGGATTTAGACTAGAAGAGTATTTTTAAAAAAATCTAAATACATAATAATTGCATTCAGATTCAATTACTCAAAAGGAAATATAAAGTCAATCCACATTGATGAAATTGTTGATTATTATTTTTCTTAATTGCTCAAGAATAGTGTGCATATTCAGAAAAGGGCTAAATAAAACAACTAGAACATGGCCTTTCAAGTCGATAGAGAAGATGTAAGCACCAGTGGGAAAGATGAGGAGGCTATAGTGAGAGAATGTGGCAGAATTATCTTGGGTTAGTTTTCCATCACTACAACAAAATCCCTGAGATAATTAACTTATCAAGATAAAAAGTTTATTTTGGCTCACAGTTTGTAAGTTCCAGTCTATGATCTACTGGCCCCACTCCTTTGAGCTTGGAGGGAGGCAGCACACCATAGAAGGGGTGTGTGGTGGAAGAAAATCACTCACTTCATAGTCAGGAAGCACTAAAGAGTGAGGAGGGGGTTATGTTCCCACAATCTCCTCCAATGGTAACCTCTCAATAACCTAAAGACCACCTATTAGGGTTAAAGGTTCCATCACCTCCCAATAGTGCCAACCTGGGGACCAATACTTTAACACGTGGACTTTTGGGGGACCTTCAATATCCAAACTATATATACCTGGACAACCTGGACAATCTCCTTCTTGCCTGCTGCCTGTTTCAGGGAGTGCTGGTTTGATGTGTCACTAAGTAACAACGTCTGGAAAACAATGTTATGCACATTTTTTTTTTAAAGTGTGCTGCTTGTGTAAACTCTTGTATCTGCTTATCCCAGGGTGGAGGGGCCTGCTCTTGACAAAATGTGCTTTGGACATATTACAACGTTCCTCATGGGGGTACCATTCATTGCCCAGAAAGACACAGGGCACATAGTTCTATGGAGTGCAAGCCCCTCTTTATGCAATCCCCACTGGTGGTGACCCCACAAGGAATGATCAGTCCCAATATAACCTGGAATATAGAGAGCTATCCCTAAAGTCATAGAACTATCACTTCACTGACTACCCCTAGGTCAGTTGTGTGCTGAGTTAGAGACTTGACTGTGAGGTCCGTTACAATGAAATGGGTTCCCTGTAGGAGGTAATGTGCTGATCCAGCATCACTATTGGACTATATTTCAAATTATGGATACCACTTATTTGCTATGTGCTAAATGCACATTATGGCAATCATTCAAACTACCATAGGGTGTTGATATTCTTATCCCTTTCTACAAATGGGGAAACTGAGGGTCCAATAAGATTTAAAAACTTGCCCATGATGTCACAGAGCTAAGGGTCAGGATCATCCCTCCAGACTCTTTCAGATCAGTCAACACTATCCGCTGGAGAGGAAGGGATGCCCACAGGAGAGATGGGCAGCTTGTTTCAGCATTCTGTTTGTGGGAATCTTGATGGTGACAATCTGGTAGGAGGCAGAGTGGAAGTGGTGTTTCGTTCCTCCCTCTGTCCCTGGGATTCACTTTGAAACTGTTTACACAGCAAGCACACGCATGTTTTAAAAACTTACTCATTTGGAACAACATAAAGAGGAGAGTTGATGGAACTTTTAGGGAAATTGAAGGCCCCCAATCATTCCCTTGATAATTCCTTGAAGTTTATCCAATGGTATTTTTAAAGAAGTTACCATACACCAGGCTGTCTCTGAACACTAGACGTATAACAATGTAAGTATTGGAAGGTAGATAGGTAGAAGAGGATGAAACTCAATACTAGGGAAAAAGGGATCAAAACCAAGGGAAAGATGCTCTCTACAGATCATACTCTGTACAGAAGCCATACTCCTCTTGATATTGCAGGATTAATTCCTAGTGTAACGTAGGCACTGGAATGGGGTCTTTAAAGTTTCCCTCCAATTCAAGAACATATTCTTTTAAAGGAAGTCAGAGAAGAGATTGGAAGATTCTGGTGTAGAGTTGTGTACTGAAGGCTCTGTCTTACACATCAGACCACTGGACAAGCATTGCAGGGAGTCAGGCTAGTGTGGAAGGGAGAAGAGGTCTCAGCACAAAATGATAAAGAAGGAATAAGGGTGGTGGAAATGGTTTGATTTTGAGAATAAACAGACCTAGATCCAACTCTTAACTTGCCTTCTTTTCAGAGAGTCTGCTTAGGTAAGTGATAAACATTTAAGAGCCTCACCATTCTCCCTCACAAGGTTATTGAGAAGATCAAGTGATACAGACATGTACCTAACACACCTTAGTATGGTGCCAAGGACACAAGTTGCTCAATAGATGGTCATTACTATTAGATTCTAACCAAAAACTACAATTTCCCCCATGGCCAGTCCTCTCCTTAACTTACCTTGACAGGACTGTTTCCAAATAAATGACACCATCATTGAGCTAAAAGTCTTCTGGACTTGGATAAATCACTTCCCTTCTACAGGAAGGATGTCTAATTTGTTTTTGTTGTTTCATTTTGCACAAATAAAAAGGCGAGGTGAATGCTTCCAGAAATCCCTCTCAACCCTACTCCTTATTTTTTATTTCATTACCACCATTCATCTTACCTCACTCTTTCACCAGCTTCTATCATAGGACCTAGCTCCCCGCTCTCCACACCACAGCACAATTTGCACACACTCATACACATGTACACACTTGCCCATACAGACATACACACATATACTCACACACTTTTTATTAATTAATCTATTTTTAATTTTTACAGACTTCATTTTGATTCATTGTATATAAATGGGGTACAACTTTTCATCTCTATGGTTGTGCACAATGCAGATTCATACCATTCATATAATCATACATGTACATAGGGTAATGATGTCTGTCTCATTCCACCATTTTTTATACTCACACACTCCTATACACAGTAACACACACACACACACACACACACACACACACAACCCTCAGAACTATTCCTTTGCTAAATTATGAGTCTCTGGTTGAGTCACATTTTTGTCTGAAACAAATGAAGCATAAGATTTCCCTTGGATAGAAGCCAAACTTCCCCATCTCCTCCAGGGAAAGCCTGCATCCCTCACTGAGGGCATATCAGGGAGACTATGGCACAGATGAACAGTGGGCCCTTTATTTAGGTCACCCTAGAAACCCAGAGGGAAGAAGCAGCACAGTTATGTGATCATTTGAAACGTTTTGGAAACATCTGAAATTCATGGTACAAGAAATCTCCACTTCTCCCTAGAGCCTCTAAATGACCACCGTCACCTCTGAGGATGAGATGTGGTACTTTTCTCACAACGCTCGAAGCTCACAGTGTGCAGTCTCACGGCACGCAGCTTTCATAAAGCCTGAACACACTCCTCCAGGCTTTCTGGTGTGTGTGAGAGACAGAGATGGAGACAAAGACAGATGCCCAGTGTGACAGGGAGGACTCAGGGCTCCCTGCTGGATTCAGCAACGTTCAGGAAATGCAGAGTTAACATTCTTGCTGTCAGCAATCACACTGGAGACCCGCCTCACGCTTGGCATTCCTGGGCTGTCATCAGTCCGCCTCACAGTTTCAGGGTGCCTCTGTGTCTGTTTTGCATTTGACTCTGTCCCACACATCACACCATGAGCCGTTTTGGTGGTTCTGCCATTGGAGAATGGTTAATATCTAAAGAGGGTGGGCGCCCTTACCAAGCAACCCCAGGGGAGACATGGAGCTACAACGATAACGATCAGTTTCACAGAGAAAACCCCACAGGCACAAACAGCAGAAACTGATATTTAAACCCCAAGCTCATAAGGGACCCCACGTTTTCACATTAGCTGGCTGTCTGTTTCTCCTCATCAGTAAACATATGTTCTCCATGGAACCAGCCCAGCCCATCTGAACCAGTTACTATTTTTGCAAGAAGTGGAAGGAGGAGGAGAAAAGGGAGAAAAACTTTATACCACCCTCTGGGTGTGGTGCTATAAATAGGCACCCATAGAAAACCATGGGGTCTCATTTGCATGAATGATACATAAACGCCAACTGCACCTCCATGAGCTATTGCATCTCTCCCTCTGTCTTCAGTGTGCTGCCTAGGTGCTGGGGTGGGCTCTAGGATCACAGAGACCTGGGTTTGAATCCCAACTCAGCAACATCGTATTGTATACCTTTGAGAAAAAATATAATTTACATCCTTTTTCCAATTTCAACTGCCCCATTTTTGACTATTACCTTCTACCTATCCGATTCCCTGCCTGCACCAATACTTCAACCCAACAACACTTTGATGCTCATCAGGCCCTTCAGTGCATTCACCTACAATTTCACCTTCTCTTACAATATTCATGACTCCTTTCACTCATTATTCATTTTAAAATCCCATGCTCATGCAGCAATAATTCCCTTGCATATATCCTTCATTTTCTTGTCCCGCTCCTTTGAAGCATTTGCTTGGCTAAATGACAAACCTAATTATATCTACCTCTTGGTCTACTGTGTAGTTGGAGTTGGTTAGAGAAAAACACATAATCTTACTGACTAGTTTCATTAAATATGTAACTTCCATTTCCAACTGGGGCCTCAGTGCTGCCTGGCAACCATGCTATGGTCCCCTGACCCATCCACTGCTTCAATTTCCTGACTGATCATCTCTATTTCTTCTGCTCTCTTCTGATCTCCCCCCCCCCCCAATTCTCCCTCATTGTTTCTAGCATCACTTTCTACTTTCCTGAGAAAAGTGAATTAAAAGAGAGAATTCCTACAAACTCCTACTATTACATCTCCCCTCCCCACATGCTCCCTGATTTCTACTGCTGTGCATGAACCCCCTTGCTCTGACCTCAGCAAGCCTTGCCACTTTCTCTCCTGTATTCCTTCTCTAAGCCACTCCCATGCTAGCATATTACCCAATTTTACTAAAAGCTCTTCTTTTGACCCCCACTTTCCTCTCTAGGCCTCTATTTCTCCCTATCCCTTTATAGCAAAAGTCTTTAATAGTGGGTTCTATACAATCTCTCCCAATCTTTTCTTGAACATACTCTTATCATATTTTTGTTCCAATGAAAGTACTCTTATTAGCCACCAGTGACTCTCATGTCACTAAATGCAGTAGGAGGCACTCAGTATATATTTCGAATGAATGAATGAATCACTCTAAACCTCATTTTCTTCATACATAAAATGAGATAATAACACTTTTGATGTTGATTGTGAAGATTTAATGATACACTGTAGGTAAAGGATTTAGCAGAACAAATGCTAAATTTTACAGCAAAGGAGTTTTGTTATATTTGAGAGGAAATATTTGCCTGCAAAGACTGAAGTTTTTCTTATGCTGATCCTCGGAAGAAAGGTGTTGATCACACCAGGTAATCACCACTTGCCCTATGGTAACATTTCTTCCCATTCCTGGAAAGAAGGGGACTTTCATTTTCCTAAATTGCTTATTAAACATTGGTACACTGAAAGGAGGGCATTTGTACCATTTGTTAATGAGACTGTGGGGCTTCTTACAGGGAGAGAAGGGGTCAGGCATCTGAGTAGAAGAGATATCGGCACATTCAGCTTATTTGTTAAACGGATCCTACAATATGTGTATAGCCCTTTGAAAATAATTGGAATCTGCTGGGAACAGGGAAAGGAAAAGGAACAGAATAAAAAATGGAAGGGTGGTATAAGAAGTGACCGAAAACTGAGCACTGTACTTATTTGGTTGAAAATATTGAAAGGTTAGGCTAGCCAAACCCAGCTCACAGGCAAGTAGGTTTACCAGGGGAAGAATTCTAGAAGATTCAAAAATTCTCTACAAGACTCACACCCTACTCTCCTGGAGGGAATATAGATTCCTGAAACCTTGGAGGGCAATTGGGCAATTGTATTATAAAGGTTTGAAACATCCTTTTATCCAGTCATTCCATTTCTAGAAATGTATCCCAAGGAAATAATAATGGATTTACACAGAGATGTGGTTAGAATGTGATTTGCTATAATGTGTTTTGCAGTATTATAAAAAAAAAAAAAAACAGCAAAAAAGAAAAATCTAAATGCTCACCAATAAGGAATTGGTTAAACACAGTATTCTGTATAATGGCATTTAGTGTAGTCTAAAACATGCTGGATATTTTATTATTTGATGTTGAAATATGTTCACAATCCATTAGGTGAAAAACTAAGGCCACAAAACAATAGGTATGGAATGATTTTATATTTTTATAAATTTATAGGAAAATTTTGAGATGATATATAACAAAATATTAATAGTTATGAGATTTCAAGTGTTTTTATTTTCTTCTTTTCATTTGTAATTTTTCTACAACTATGCATTATTTATGTAAGAAAAGCTAAATACACAAAAGAAAGTTATGTCTCTCATTGGTATAGGACACTCTCTCCTGGCCCTTAACAAACATGAGCAAATAAAAGTTGACAAATGGAGTTATGCACCAGTTCACAAACCAGCAGCAAGTGGGGAGTGATTAGGAATATTGAAGAATGTCCATATGTTCATTCACCACATATAAATGTGAACCATGTCAGGCACTATACAAATACCCAGCCAGCAACGAGGTTGCTATGGGCCCAGGGCTCTAGTCATGCAGCTACTAGAGAGAAGAGACATTGAGACAAATAATAATTTAAGTATGAGGATTGTTCAAGAAGAAAAGTTATGGTAGGACAGGAGGACATGGAAGGATTTAACCAAGACTGAGGGCTATAAAGACTTCTCTGGGTGAGTGCTATTTAACCTAAGGCCTGAAGGGTGAGCAAAATTGGGAAAAAGCATCAGGTCAGAGGAAGGGAAGAAAGTTCTCAGCAGAGGGGCCAGCATACATGTAGGCCCCAAGTCAGTTATAAAACAGGGCATTTGGGAGGCAATGAAAGCAAACCAGAGCATTGAGAAAACATGGGTAAGTGCAAGAGACAGGTGTGCTTCAAGGTGGAACAAAACCAGCAGCATTCCCAGAGTGTGCAGGCAACCATGTGCAGCATGTGGAGTACAACTACCAGAACTCAAAGTAATAAATGAACCAGTCTAAATCAGAGCATCCCTAGATCCTGCACAGACTCCAGTCGTGTTGCCTGACAAAATGGGCTTCTGTGTGAGCGACATACCTTTAACCACTCATAAGATCAGGCACTTGCTATGAGCTTCATGGGCATCACCTCACTTAATGCTATCCATCATTCTTTGAAGTGAGAGTGCTTATTATTATAATTTTATAGAGGAGGAAGCTGAGGTTTGGATAGGTCAGGTATTTTCCCAAGACCAAAAGGTTAATGAATAGCGAGTTCAAACCCAAGAAAGTCTATACTGAACCCTGAATGAAGAGAGTGAGGGAAACTCAGGAATTATGTGAATAATCAGTCTACTCATGCAGATATGCAAAAAGAGCCCCATGTCTTTAGTTTTGTAAGCCAAGTTAAATTCTAAGCACTTGTTCAAATGAGCTAATGAGGAACTTGAATGTAGCATTCTCAAGGTTACCTTGCTCTTTCTGAGGTTTTACTTCAGCTGTGGGGTTTCATGTAGCATTGTGATTCAGGGGAGTTCCCTCTGCCTCACATGTCCTCCCTCCTGGCTCTCCATGCACCTAGGCATGAGGCATAGGGGACTTTGGGGAGGGTAGAGGTCCAGGCCTAGGACATGATTTTTCTAATGCCCCATACTGAAGTCCTAACAATTTCCAGGGGCTGCCAGAACCCAAAGACCTGCCTTTCCTTCCTTTAACTTTTTACCCTTAACCTGGGGGAAACCTCTCTGCTCCATGTTTTCCCTAGAGTCTCCCCTTGGTTTCTGAACCCTGGCCTGCTTACTGGATTTAGACATTTGGAAAGAAAATCCATGAAGGCAAGTGTCTTTCAGGTCAGAAGCAGCCTGGTCCCTTGGTGGCTCTTAAAGAGTACAGCCCTATTTTTATTCTCAGGAGCCCCTGATTATAAGCCCCCCACCCCCACCCCATGTCTCTGAGTGCGTCCTCTAGGAGCATCTGCATTCCTTGCCATTAGGCCCCTTCACCGCCTCTTCAGGTCAGATACATGAAAAGAACATTCTAAAACAGGGCTCAAACCTATTTCTTCCTTTCTAATTTCTTGGATGACTGAAACTACCAGTGTGGTTTGACTGGTTGATGGTCTATTGCTAGTCTCTAGATTTACAATAGAATTGCAGACCCCAACCAAAAACACACACTGTACCAAGAGACAGGAGAGTTGACCCAAGCTCTATCTCAAGCCTCAGCTGTGTGGTCTCATACAAGTCACTCTTGATATTTACAACATGAGCTGGTTAGATAAGATGGTGCATCAAAGGACTTCTGGGGAGAGAAGAGATCCTGATGTGGGACTAGAACAAAGGAGTAACTAGCCAGCCTTGATTAAGATGGAGTGGGGAAAGTCAGAGTGGATTCCTAGAGGAGGTCTTGGGTTTGAGTTTTCTAACCAATGGGCAGAGTGGCTATTCCAGGCAGCAGGAGCAGCCTGATCAAAAGCACAGAGGTGTGATCAGGTTGGCGTGGGCCAGAGCCTGACCAGTGTGTGGGGAGAAGGGCCACAGAAAGCACACAAGTCTGGTGAGGGAGTCTGGGGCATGGAGAGGCCTGTATGTGATTATTAAGTAGGACTGTGTTCCAGGAGAAAGCAGGATCGTTGAGGATCCTAAGTACAGAACTAATAGAATCAGATGGACGGCTTAGACAGTTTCCTCTGCATATAGCTTGGAGGATATCTAAGAGGCCAGACTGGAAGCAGGAGACCAGTGAAAAGACTGTTGGAATAATCCTGAGAGAATGAGATGTGAAAAGGGGAGATGGGCACAGAACTCAACACCAAATAATACAGATCTAATGGATAGGTCTTAGCATCTAGCTGACCAACATGGGGAGGCAGAGGCCTGGTCTGGTCAACTGGATAGATTCACTGAGACCTAGGGCAGGGTGAGCTTGGCGTGGAGAAAATCATGGATTCCATATTGGCTACATGCAGTTTGAGATGCTATGGAGATTTCCAGCAGGCTGTTAGTTATGAAGATCTGAAGCCCAGTAAGGTCTGTGTGGAAGACATATTTGACAGTCTGAGCTGATTAACCATTCATGATGTCATGGGTATGGAGGAAATGTAGGGTAAAAGGAGAGGAGTAGAACTAAGAGTGAGTGGACTTTGGGGCATTGCATTTAAGGGGTAAATGGAAGAAAAGGAGCCAGCAATGAAGAAGCCAGAAACAATGACCAGAAAGAGAGAGAGGAAAAAAGAACTGAGTTGTTTTTCATTTCTTCCTTTCTGGTTGCTGGAGAACCAGATGGAACCTCTCATTTAGTTGTGTAGGAAATAGGATTTCTTTGAGTTTGTCCAGGTGGGGATGGAGGAGGTGGAAGATAGGGTGGAAGTGGGGGTGGAGGTGAGGAAACAGTGCCTTATTCCTCTAGCTCAGGGTGAATTGGGAAGTGGGGGGAAGAAGGATGGGTAACCCATTATACTCCTGGAAAAAGACACAACACACTTCACCAACAGTGAAATGTTTGTTATTTGGTTTGTGACATAGGTGGAATTGCCACTGTTCACCAGGACATGGAGCCATGTCCTAGCAGGCTCTCAAGGCAGCTTCAGATTCAGGTTGGAAAGGAAGAAGTAAAACTCATCTACATATGCTTTGGCTATGAATAGAGCCAGAATCAAAGTATTTTTAATGGTGCACCAGACATTCTCCCCACACATGGCAGTAGGCAGCCAGAACCTGCAGTGGACCCTGATTTAGCACACAGCCCATCCTATGTATAAGCCACAGTTCGAGGACGGTGGGGAGGCAGATTGAGTGGGAGTCTAAGCTGCACCCAGACATAACCTCACAAGAGTGTCATGACATTCAATTCTTGATCTGTGCAATTTGACCTTTGAACAAATGACTTAAGCAAAAGCGTGTTACTGATTTTAAGGAGGGGGATTATAATGTGGGTATGAAATGCCAACTTGGCACCCTGCCATACAGTCCAGTGGAATAGGGATATTCCCCAAGTGTGAATGGACAAGCACAACTTTTGCCTACAGCTGTTCAATGGCTGTGCCGAAGAGGCAGTTCCCACAGTTGATGACCTATAGAGTAATAATGCCACATATGCTTAAGTGATAACAGTGCACAGGGGAACTTCAACAGTGTTTCTGGGAAGAAGAAATTGAATTTCGGACTTTTAGGATTTGCTACTGATGCTTGGAGGACATGTCTTCTCTCACTGGGGGGTAGACCTCCCCCAACACACCCATCCTGCTACCTCAGAGGTGAGCCCACACCAGACAATGCCCTTCCCCTCTAAGCTGCTGCTCTGGAAACAGTGACCCCTTCCCTTCCTCCCTAGAGGGCTTATGCTTCTTCTGGGCTCTGTGCCCTCTGAACTCCACCCCTCCCCTCCTGACCTCTGTGCTTGCAATTCTCTTTGCGAGGACTTCCCTCCACTGTCCTGTGGCTAACCTGTTTAGGTAGCTGTCTGTCTGTCCAACTGTCACCTTAATTTTAGGTGATAGAGAATGGCAACTCCAGCCCCCTGAATTGGCTCAGTATCTAGATTATCTCTTTATCCTGCACATGAGGACCCTAGAAAAACATCACAGTGACTCAATGAACATCCATCCCTTTCTCTATTTTTGTTCAGAAAACCTAATGCTAAGAAAAGTCAGTACAGAAAGATCACTGAGTTTGGGGGGAAGATGGATGGGATTGTTTGCATCACAATAGAGAAAATATTTAAATGGAGCATTAGACATTCCCATTTCTAAGAACTTTTGGCCACCTACCTCTGGGATTTTATGACCCATTTAAACCCATTTAACAATCTTGTCCTCTATTCATCTAATGTCATCTCTCTCTCTTTCCTCTTCTACTATCACTTTCTCTGCCCACCTCTATTTTTTTTAAGAACAAAAAATTTTCCACACTACTGTGTAGAGCAATTCATCTCTCCTCAGCTCCCACACACAATCTCCATACCCATCTGTGCAGATTTGAGCCCATTAATGTACACTTCAGAATGAAAGGGTCTTTTCTGGGACAAAACTCCATCTTTCCCCAATGACAACTGTTCTTGTTAATAGTAATAGTTTCTCTCTGTTACAGTGGGGAGAAAAGATTCAGTCTCAGGCTCAAAAGAGGGCAGATGGGAAATCCATCTAGCTATAAATATGTCAAGAACAAACAGGGCAAGAAGCCCTGCTATTTTTTGTATGAGTTCATTTTCCATTGTCCTGAATACATATGAAGTGACTTCACAGGGAGAGGTTCTGGGAAACAAACGTAATTTGGCAAATGCTATAGTCATCCAGGTAATAACGTCATTGGTACTCTGAGGTGAAGGAGATAATAGCACAAGAACCCCAGATAAGTGAGCCTCAGAGCAAGGAGACATTTACTTGATCATTTGTTAGTATGTTATATAGTCTGAAGGTATAAGGAGTGTTCTGCTACAGTCCTAAGCCACCTAGGCAGAGGCTCTGGGTAGCTTACAATGCTCAGCACATAGTAGGTGCTCAATAAATATCAGAATGAGTGGAGAAATAAAAAATATGGATGGCCACAGTCACTAATTTTGGGTGTTTGATGATGTACAGGCCCTGGTAGGGAAGCCCAGAGGGAAGGACTCCTTACAGACGTAGACAGGGTGTATTTTTTACAGCACAGGTAGAGATGGGACCATGCAGAACCATGCCAGGATGCCTGAGGAAGTAAGAAAATTGTGGTTTTCGCTTGTCCTTAGAAAGAAATATATCTGGATAGGCCCAGGCAAGATAAGTATATTCTCAATTCTCTCTCCAATTATTCTAAATCAATAGCATGGTAGCCTTTGTCAGGGATTGAATTTCAAAAAGCTTCATTGAAGTCACATATATACCTAAACTAAGGCAGGCTAATAATAATGTTGACTTTGTTTTCTTCTGTCTAGAATCTGAACATCTCTGCTCAGTAAACATTTGCTTTTTTTCTTCCTTCTCAGATGCTGGCTGAAGCATGGGCTTTGGAATCAGGCAGAATCTGCATTTACTACTAATTGACTTCATGATCCCTCTAAGCCTCTGTGATGTGACCAAGAGGAAAAGTGGAGAGAATAGCTCCCAGCTGATAGAATTATTGTGGGGATATACAAGATGTGTGCTCATATGTGTGCTTGAGATGGGTAGAAAGTGATCATGTCTGAATTTGGAATTCAAACCCAGATGTGTTTGAAAAGATATGCCTGAAAAATCAGATGTGTGCCTGACTCCACTGATTGGGGAGCAGCGGTGGGGCAATTGGAGACAATCAAAAGGCATTTAGACAGCAGGAACACCACACCCAACAGCCAGGCAACTTGAAAGTCTTGACAGATTCTGGATATAAAGGGGATTTCATGTGGCTGATAAAGAACAGTGAATGGTGAGGCTGGAGAGGAAGGCAGGGACAGCAGGGTGTGCGGACAGATTGTGTGGCAGCAACTGGCACTGCCAGGTCTGCGAGTGGAGGGAAAACGGGCAGATTGTGCAAGATGGCCTGGAGGGGGAGAACTGGAAGCTGGAGACTCGTCATCATTATTTAATTGTCACTACTGACAAAAACAGCTACCTGTTGCTGAGCTTCTGCAATCTGCCAGGCAGGGCCCTTCAACAGTTGTCATACTTCATCACTGGTCACTCAACTCTATGAGCTGGATGTGATTTGTTCCAATGTACAGTTGAGAAAACTGAGATGTAGAGCAGTTAGAGAACTTGCCCATCATCATTATGAGTCATTTCTGAAGCACAAATCCAAATGTGTGTCTCACAGCCGAGTTATGCTGTCCTGCTGCTCCTGGACAGTGACGGTGGGAAAGGAGGCCCAACCCTGAACCACAGGCTGTGAAGCCGTGACTCTGCTCTGACAATGGCTGCCTTCCTGCCTCCTGCTTCTCACCCACACTCAAGATCACGGGGATCTGCCCACCGGGAATGCCACTGCCCCTCAGTCCCTACACACCTCACACAAGCACCCATGTGCACACACACAAGCACACGGAATAGTAGACACCAAATGCTGTTCTTGCTTAGACTATACCCAAATTCCGTCTCACTTTTTGGACATGATGCTTTTGGTCTTCCCTGAGTATCTGCAGTTGTGAAGGTGCCCCTTGTATTCTCCACCCTAGGGGAGGCCCAATTCTTGGTCTTCTTCACGCCCAATCTGATTATTCTGAATGATATTCAGTTTATATCTATTGTTGCCCTAAGATATGACGTAGTTGTGTATGTAGTTTGCCTCAAGTGTTACAAAACTAGAGTGTGAAAACATCTGGGTCCAAATCCCATCTCTGCCACTTTCACTAGCATGCCTTGGACAGATTCGAGAATTTCCATGGACATACTCATAGGAAACTTAGGAGCCAACAACAGAAACCTGCTTTGATGCATACAAACAAAATAAAAGAATTAGTCAAAGAGACACAAACAGCTCTCAAAATCAAACAAGTAGTCAAAGACCTGGCCTTGGGAGAGACAGGAAGCAAGGCCCCTGGAGATCTCTGTGGGTCTGACAGTACACTATATTTTGTTTTGTGACAGCATCTGGACTCTAATTTCCAGGGGATTTCTGGGATGGGAGGAAGGCTCACTTTGCACTTTTACAAAAGCAACATGTATATAAGTGTCAATTTTATAATTTAAATAACTTCTTAAATAAAAGGAAATGGAGAGGGAATAGATTTTTTTTGGGGGGGGGACAATGCTTTTCCATGCATTCCCACTAGTCAGCACATCATCACCTATTCTCTTTCCCAGAGTGACAGAGCACCCTCAATTTTCATCTCAACTGACAGCAACCATAATTTGGCAGGATACTTACACTGAAGAGGTTTGGAAAGCAGGGCACACAGAAAGGGACAGCATGAGGAGGGTGTCATATAGTTCAGAGTTAAAATTAGCACCTTGATTTTTTTTCTTCAAAAATTAATATGGGAAATAATTCCATATACGGCATTGGGATTAAACACTTGTTCCCATTAAAAGATCAAGAGAGCAATTTGAATACTTCACCCTGAGCTGAATTGTGTTAGGTCCTGTGGCTATGAGAACAATAGAGCACGTCCTCTTTCCACAAGCAATTCTAAGGCTGTAGGGGAGGTAGACCAGAAACACGTATTAAAAAATAATTAAGCATTATGATAGGTGACACAGCAGAGCTGCTCAAAGCAAGAGGCAGAACACAGAGTGGAATGCAGACTCCCAGAGCCCCTGGTGGGACTGGGGAGAGCTCTCACCCACCACTGCTTATCAGAAGCTCAAAGAAGAGCAAGAGAGGCCCACTAACATAACCATGCTCTCTCCATAGATTGACTTTTCAAGCACAGTATGTTCCATGAAAAGAATCATAACCCTAGTTGGCAATATTTTTTTGAGAAGAATTTTTATTATTCGCTTCAAAACAAATTTTATAATAACATTCTTCCAGCAGCGTAGTTCTCAAATCAAGGCATCCTGTGCTCAAAACACAGGAAGTAAAACTACTTACATAATCAGAGAATTTAGAGGTCAAAATGTATTTTTTAATCTACTATTAATTAACAAGATAAAATACCCTTTCTCCCTAAATAATAAGAGTTTAAGTTTGCAGAACACTTTCACATATAACATATCTTGATCTATATGGCTTAAAAACTAGATATGACTAGTATTCTCCATATATAGATTAAAAAAAAGGACTAAGGCACCTAAATCATTTCATTTAAATTCACAAAAGTCTATAAGGTTGTTAATAATTTTCTTTCCATTAGATGTTTGTTAATAGTATTTGTTAAAGGTAAGACTAGAGCCAAATTGCTTTGGTTCAATTCCTAGTTTTACTATTTCATGAGTGTGACATTAGGAAAGTCACTTGAATTCTCTATGCCTTAGTTTCTTCATCCATAAAAATGAGATAATACTTAACTGGGTTATTGTCAAGATGAGTTAACATACGTGAAGCATTTAGAACAGTGCTTGGTATTTTGGAAATATTACTGGATTGTGAACTCTTACTCTGAATCTAAAGATACTCATTTTTAATTTACAGTCATATTCACTGGATTGTAGATTCCCAGAATGTGTTTGTGGGATGTTACTAGGCTTTATTGGGAAGGAGGTGTTAAAGAAGGTCCTATCAGCTGGGCTCAGTGGTACACGCCTGTAATTCCACCAGCTTGGGAGGCTGAGGCAGGAGGATCATGAGTTCAAAGCCAGACTCAGCAAAAGTGAGATGCTAAGCAACTCAGTGAGACCCTGTCTCTAAATAAAATACAAAATAGGGCTGGGGATGTGGCTCAGTGCTGGAGTGCCCCTGAGTGCAATCCCTGGTGCCCTGTCCCTGCAAAAACAAACAAACAAACAAGCAAAAAGCAGAGAAGTTCCTATTGTTGGATATATTGGGGAAGGACTTTATTAGATCAAGTTGAATATCTCTCTTCTCTATAATATTTCCCAGAGCATTTAATAAATTTGTATTAAATGTGGATCTTTTCAGAGGGTTTTCTAACTAAATGCTGGCACTGAGGCCTCTCCTTCCTCACTGTTGTTGTCCCACTGGCTACAAAAGCTCTTTGTTTGGGGATAGAGGACTTAGGTGTCCTTGGACTTTGAAAAATGCACAACATCCAGAAACAGAGGTCTCTATGGGACATGGCCCTGGAGACCTGGCTTGCCTCTGCTATTGGGAATCCATAGGCAAATTACTAAAGCTGTAGATGGAAGCCCATACCTCTTGGAGATACTATAAGAAGCCAATACCCCTCCTGCACCTGGTGAACTGTGGTACTCCTTGCAGTTGTGGTGACAGGTCTGTATTTCACTCGGTAGCTGTGCACCCATGCTGCACTCTGGAAGGGACCATCAGGGTATTGGACTGTTCCCTCCAGGATGCTGGCCCTTCTGCTCAACCATGTGTGGGGAGGCACAGAGGGGGCTGGCTAAAGGTCTTGTTCTCATCTGGTCTCTCTCTAGTTCAACTGATCTGAGGAATTGTAAACTTCACTAGGAATGGAGTAGAGGAAAGAAAATTTGAGTTTTATATGAAAGCAGAGCAACCCTTGGTAGATAGGTAGGTGAGTTGCTTGGGGGAATCAAAAGTTTAAAAATGTAACCAACATTTGTGAAATTCTTAGAGTTATCAAAGCCTTGTACATACACCCTCTCCTTTGAGTCTCTGAACTGATGTCACAATTAGTTTCGTGCTTGACATGCCCACCTTATAATGGGGAAATGAAGACTGGTAGAATAGGAGATCTCCCTTTCAGCTAATGATTGGCAGGACTGGGACCCAAAGTCAGGTCCTTCCAACCCAGAGTTTGCTCCTTGCCCCACACTGTGCTGCCAGGTCTCCCAAGGAGGAGAGACCCAGGAGTGGAGGAGAAAATATGAAATAAGAGTAGGGAGGCAGCTTTCTGCAGTGTAGCCTTAGGGCAGTTCTGGAGAGGAGCTGCCAACCCTATACATTTGATAAGACAAAACCTGCCAAGAGTGAAAATCCATCCCGCTGAGGAGTTTAAAAAATAATTTCAGGCCGGAAATTGCATTTTATCTTTTCATCCTACTTAAGTTCAAAATTCAACTCCCCACAGTTGCCCTGACTTAAAAAGATTCCAGCTTCACAATTCAACACACAGTGAGTCAGAAGTCCCTGTGCATCCATGCTGAAAATGGCCAATGGAATTAGAGTGTCTGGCAAATAAGACAGGAGACTGCACATCCATCAGCATCAGAGCCCGTTTTCATCATTCATCATTGTTGAAGGAGAAAGATTTGTGCTCATGTGCAGAATGCGGATAATACTAATCGCCATGGTAAAATTTTCAGGGATGGGGACTCTTCACCACTGGTTTCATGGGAAATAATATTCTTCCCTAAATCTAATGGCCAGGAAGATGGGGGGGAAAAAAGATATTAAAACATTTTCTAAGCATGGTTTCTACCCAGATAGCCACAGACACAATGAGGGAGAGGTAACAAATTAAAAGAGATCATTGACTTTAGAGAAAGTCACATTCAAGTATAAACCCTACCACCCCATTCACAGACTATGGTTACATGCTTCATAGGTTTTATGGTAACAATCAAACAAAATACCCTGAGTCATCAATAGTGCTTGAGCTGATCATGTATTCAATTAGCTTTATTTCAATCAATGTCATCATAATTCAGTAGGAAAAAGAGACCTTGGTTACCAGGCATGGTGGAAAACACCTATAATCCCAGGTATGCAGGAGGCTGAGGCAAAAGGATCATAAATTCAAGGCCAGCTTGGGCAACTTAGTAAGATTCCATCTCAGTATTTAAAAAAAAGGCAGGGCGGGGGCTGGGGTGTAACTCAGTGGTAGAATACTTTCCTAAAATGTATAAGGCCCTGGTTTAATTCTGAGAGAGAGAGAGAGAGAGAGAGAGAGAGAGACAGAGACAGAGAAAGCACAGACACCTACCGACCTTAACCGTGATCCTTGGTTAAGGCAAACAGACCCAGTTGTTCAACCAAAAGATATTCTGACCAGCAAGATCTGAAAGCAGAAGCTGGTGAAAGTCAGAAGCACGCAGGAGTTATATTGGTCCCTTGGTCCATTTGTGTTCTCCATTACATCAACCTCAGAATCTGAGGTCTAGGGAGGCAGGGCAGGGGTGGAGCCTCTGATTCACAGCTGACCAAGTGCCAGCGCTGGCCCAGAATGTTGATAGAGTAAACTAGTCAAGGAGACAGGCCAGGGGATACCGTCCCTCTCCTGGTGCCTGCCAGAAATGTCCTGGAATCTGGGTAGGCTGACGGCCCAGGATGCCTAGAGGGAGCTGGTTGCCAAGGAGGTGAAAACTAGAATCAAAACAAAGAGTCAGTCTGAGGATGGGTTGCTGAAGGGTAAAAGAAACGTTTCTTTTAAGCTCATCCAGGAACAAATCCAGGGGTGGAGGTTATGAAGGTCGAGGGAGCTGTCTAGTAGGAAAGCCCTCTCTTGCTGTAAGATCAGCCCATTTAGCTGTCACTATATTACAAAGCACCTTATGTGAACAGCCAGGGATAGGTGCATGGCACTAGGTGGGGGCCCTTCACTATCTACATTAAGTTAGCTCCCCAGAAAGCTGAACTCTGTAACCTGGCCCCCCACATAAATAATTTCCTTGTGTTATAGTCCAGTGGAAATCTCTAGGCTTTTACTCAGAGTCTAAGAAATAGCTCCAGAATGGCTGCTTCCTGCACTGGTCATTGTGCCATTTGATGTTCTTAAAAAACCAAAAAGCTCCCTTTGGCAAATTCCTTTTAGAGTGGCCAGATAAAGTAGAAAGGCCAAAGGCTTTGCGACCTGGATTGGAATCCTGACTCTCCATGAACTAGTGATACCCTCACACTGGAACCCTGTTTCTTAGGTGGAGATAGTAGCACACTCCTAGAAGGTGTTACAGGAATTACGGGTGCTATTTACTGGATGTTAACAACGTGCCAGACAACCTGCTAGGGCCTTATAAACACCTCCCTGAATTCTTACAGCCAATTTATGAGATTAATCCCCCACCCCAGTTCAGAGATAAGGGATCCCAATCCTGCTTCAGCTTTTAGGTAAATTGTCCCCAGTCTCCCAGCTAGTGGGGAGGCAAAGGTGATGCTCATGAAATATCCAGGCGTTTCCTGGGTGGGTGCCAAACAAGCATCAGCCACCTTGTCCTGCTCCTAACAAAGACTTGAAATATTCTCTTCTAATGAAAAAAAAGACTTAACTTATTCAGATTTTTCTGTTTTCCCCTCTTTGCCTCTTGGACAATACAATATAATGTCCAGTAACAGAAACTCTGTTTCACGAGTATTCTGTTCCTTCAATGTGTTCATGGTTTTGAATTTCCTATTTTAGCTGTTCTATTACAGAAATATTTATTGCAGCCATTACACATGCTACATCTGCTGTCTCTCAGAAGCACAGGTTACAATCCAGGGTCTCTACATGGACTACTAGTGTAGGGTGAACACAGCCCTGATTATAAAACAGGGAACATTTTTTTAAAGACTAATGTGTTAGACTGTCTGAATTCAAATGAGGAATGCCCTTTAACGAGGGAACTTCCGGAGGCTAAGCACATATCACAAAGATAAATAATTCAAAACACTAGAATAGTTTATCCATGGGAATTGTCTTTAATATCTATGGCATGACTTTTCAACACCTAAAGTAATGGCAAATTCACATCTGGGGTGCATTGGGGGACATTAATTTGGGGAACAGATAAAAAAGATAAAAGTCATTCAAAACTAAAACTGTTAATAAGATAAGTGACTGAACTTGGGAAAGTGGACTTCAATTCAAAGTCAGATCACTATTAAAATATAAGAATGTCAGCATTCTTATGGGCCTTAAGAACTGGCTAGAAGATCCTAAAACTCAGATACTTCAGAGGCATTTGTCTAGAAGGATGCTGAAAAGAAGTGGTCATTTTGAAGGAAGGACCTTACTTCCTGCTGGTTGGAAGGAGGGTCACAGTGATGGAAACCATGGCAACCATGGGAAGATGGCCTCATGTTCGTGGCAGCATTTGAATTAGGCTTCTGTGACGTGAAGGTGCATGGAGAAGATGATACTAAAAGTCATAGGACTCATGTTTTCTTTAGTAGAGGTCAGATTGCTATGGAAAGAAACATCAGGAACTCTCATTTCAAGGGCCAGACTGGGTGTAAGTGGGGAGAGAGGAAGAAAATTCAACATAGCATCAACACATGCAAAGAAAAGCAGGAGAAACCACAGGTTGATGGTCACTGGTACCTCAAGAATCATCTCCTATGTCATGATTGGGAGACACGTAGTTTATAATGTCCAGATTTAGTTAAACAGTCATCTTCAATGTTCAAAGGACTTACATCTTTGTTCAGTGACTCCTCATCATGCCCTGTGGTGTGGGTAGGGTAGATGATATGATGAAATTCATCTGACAGTAAGAAGGCCAATTCAGATAAATTAGTTGAATGATCCCTCAAGGTCACTCAACTTACTAATAGCTAACTTGTCACTACTGGAATCTTGATCTCTGCCCTCAGTTTCTGAATTTATCTACCACTTTTTTATTTTCTTGATCAACAAAGACAAATTCTGAGGGATTTTCTACAAAGAAATAATTGCGGTGACTTCAGCAGTCTTTGCAAACATCTTGGAAACAACATAAAAAATAGCTCTGGAATTTAGAAAAGCCTCCCATGAAACTTGTCTTTGAAACCAAAGAATACATATACATGTGCTTTATTTTGTACATATTCATTATCTGCTACCCTCTTCCTCTGGAATAAGGCAAAAGGAGCACAAATATCATTTCTTGTGATAGAAGAAATGGGGAAGAGAAACAAGGAGAAAGGAAGAGGGGAGAGAGAGAGAGAGAAAGTAAAAGGGGCAGGAAGGAGATAAGGAGTGAAGAGAGAAGGTCAGGAGGGGAACCTGCATCCTCAAGTCTGACCAGACCTGTCCTTGGTCTCTGTTCCTGGACTTTGTGCAAGCAAAGAGGCGAGACCCTCAGGGGTGACATCAGCTCCAGCCTGCTTGCCTGTTTTCAGCCCTTGATGATTTTAATGAAGGCCAGTTATAAAAATACTTGGTTTGTGTTCATTAAAAATTGCCAGGGAACAGAAAAAAATGAAAACTGGGAGTTGATTCTACCCAGAGGCATTTTTACCAGCAATTCTTGGCTTGCTTTTTCTCTATGAGCCATGCCCACCTCAGGAGATTTCATCTGGATGAAACCAATTATAAAAAAAAGACTCCTATGAGGTCTTGTGGATTCTGTAAGCAGAACTCCATCTTCTGGGACATATGTTTACTGAGGAGAGTGTGGATGTCATCATTCTTCTAAGATAACATCTTCTCGATCATTTCTGCTGATCTACCCCCAAGACCAGGCCAACATGGTAATCTACAGCCAACTAGGAATTTTCCACACCATGGTTCATGCAGGTTTTTGCCTCATACGTTCATTTTGCAAGTATTTGACTGTTTACCATGTATCTGGCACCGTGCATTTCCCCTCCCTTCCTACCCAATAGCAATGTGGAAGACAAAGGAAGTTTGTGGCTGAGGGTTATATCTCCCAATGGCCTTTTGTTCATTTAGAACATTCTGGACTTCTTCCCAGCCCAGCATCTGTGGAAGGCAGCAGAACCCATGGACCCACTGGGAGCAGGATCTGCAATGGCTTCTAATTCACTAACACAAAGTTAAGACCCCTTTCCTGCCTCTCAAGACTTTCATTGTTTAGCTGCACCAGGGCAGCAGCTTCTCCCTAGAAACAAACAATAGAGTGAAAAAGCAATCTATTAAATGGGAGGCAATATTTGCAAACTATATATCTGATGAGGAGTTAATTTCCAAAATATATAAGAAGTTCCTATAATGCAAAAAAAAAAGGAAAAGAAAAGAAAAACCCAACAGGAAAAATAAAAACATTTTAAAAATGGGCTAAGAACTTTTATAGACATTTCTTAACAGAAGATGCAAATGGCCACCAATGAGCATATGGAAAAATGCTCATCATCATTAATCATTAGGGAAATGCAAATCAAAACCACTAGGAAATACCTCCTTGCACCTGTCAGAATGGCCAGTATAAACGAACAAACAAAAGACAAGTGTTGACAAGGATGCGGATAGATTGGAATCCTTGAATACTATTGCTGGGAATGTAAACTGGTACTGTTATTACAGAAAATGGTATGGAGCTTCCTCAAAAAAAAAAAAAATTAAAATGCAACTGCAATTTGATGCAGCAAATCCTACTTTGGGGTATTTATCCAAAAGAATTAAAATCAGGATCTCAAAGAGATTTTAGTACTCCCATGATCTTTACAGTGCTATTCAGAATAGCCAAGATGTGGAAGTAATTTAAATATCTACTGGCAGATGAATGGATAAAGAAATGTGGTATATATACAATGGAATATCATCAGCCTTATAAAAATAAGGGAACTCTCAATATGGAACAACAAAGATGGACCTGGAATAAGATGTGGATGGATATTGGTTGCCTTTTGTTCAGGGACTTAACCTGCTCTTGGTCTTACCTTTGATTCTAGATGCAGGTGTGGCAATCAGTTCCATGCAAGTTTTGGCCCACTTTCTCTGACAATGCCTCCCCTCAAACATGTCCCATGGGCTTCAGTGAAGCACACCTGAAGGAGTACTATTGGCTCCATTCATGCACATCCCAAAAACAGGAAGGAATTAACATTTCATGAGGTTGACCCTGGACAAACAAGGAGTGATAGCTATGTAATAAATGGGCTTCCTTTTGTCCTTCAGGTAGACCATTTTGAGACGTGGTAAAAGATCCCTGCAGGATCAAGCACCACAGTAATAACTAGATTGCTAAAATATTCATGTACTTATTTCTCACTTTTCCTATTCACTCTCCCCAGTCTTTCGTTCATAGTCCCTAGGACCACATCCAAAAATAAATCACTGAAGCACAAGCCCTTGTCTCAGGACAAGGCTGAGACCAGGCTTAAACACTCCATAGTTACTCTCTTGACCAGAACTTCCTCTCCTTTATAGTTTTACCTCCAGTGGTCACACAGTTCTTGTTCTCTTAATTGCAAAATAAATAATCTTTTAAGGGGATGCCCATCTTGACATCAGTCCACCTTCTCTCACTTTCCTGCCCAGCACATTGCTGTAGTCCCCTTAAATCCATTTCATTTTCATTTTCGTTTCCCTCACCGTGGGACTTCCTTTCAAGCACACTCATATTGAGAAAACCTCAGAGAAAAACTTTTGTTCTTTTCACTGCCTGGTGTCTAGTTAACCTTCCTCCTAATGACAGTCCCCAGCTCTCTCCTGGGAGCCATGCTTTCTACACCTTGTTCCGCAGTGGGACATGTGATGGGTGCTCAAGTCAATAAGGTAGTTTGATCCCTCTGTAACAGTGCTGGGTTCAGGAATAAGAACATAGGCCAATCAAGCCCCATCAGAGCAAATGCCAGGGCTTTGGCTTGAGTGACCAGAAAAAATGAGGAATTTCTGCTGGAGATTCTATTACCTGTTTCAGAATGGAACCAACCCAGCAGAGGCAAGGCTGAGCAACATCAGATCATAATGACATCATTTGAGTCTCTGCACAAATCTTACTATAAATAACCAGACACATAGTTTTGTTTTTGTTTTGTTTTGTTTTGTTTTTTCAGTTCTTTAGCTAACACAGCCCTGTTTAATCCAGGTTGGGATGGATTTTCTTAGTTCTCCTGGACCAGTTGTACCATTTGACATCTCTGCTTCTAGAACAGTTAATGAAAATCCTGCTATAAATTCATAGTGCCCCAAATTAACTGCTCTTTCAACATCATTTCTCATTCATTCTACATCACATGGATATATATGTAGAATATATAAGTATGACATATATACATATATATGCACACACATAAACATACATGTGTACTTTTTTATTAAGCTATTTCAAATCCTTCAGTTTTGCCTCCCTTTGTTTAGATAAAAAGATGTTTCTGGCCAAGCACAGTGGTACATACCTTTAATCCCAGCAGCTCAGGAGGCTGAGGCAGGAGGCTCGCAAGTTCAAAACCAGCCTCAGCAACCAAGCAAAGCCCTAAGGAACTTAGTCAGACCCTGTCTCAAAATATATAAAAAAAAATAAAAAGGACTGGGGATATGGCTCAGTGGTTAAGTATCCCTGGGTTCAATCCCTGGTACCAAAAAATTAAGAAAAAAAAGAAAAGAAAAATATTTTTGACTTTCCCTACTTTCTTCAAGCCCCCTTTTCATTCTCTCCTAATATCCCACAGACTTGCCTGCTAACTCATTACCCAAATCAAACACATCTCTTTACAAAATTTCCATTTGTAAGGGTTACCAGCAACTAGTAAAAATCACAGTGTTACTCTACAAATATTATTGAAAGAATACATTTTTCTTAGTAGCTTAGAAACTATAAACTGCAACCCTGGACCTAGCAAAACAATATTGTTGATGCTCAGTAAGTATTTGGTGACTGAATGATTGATTCTGTCTTTTATTCATATATAATCTACCTAATAAATAGACATGTCTGGAATATATATTTATATATGCACATACCATATAAAGTGCTTTTTATGAAACTGTCTCATCCTTTCTTACATAAAAAGAGAAATACATATGAAAGCATTCATATTTTCCTCTACTCATAATATATAGAATATTGACCACAGAGAGGACTTCTCTTTCTGGTGCTGGGGATTAAGCCCAGGGCTTCACACATGCTAAGCACATACTGTACCACTGAGCTACACCCCTAGTACTATGGAAAAGGTTCTTCCTAATAAAAACCTGTCTCCATCTTTAGCCCTTTCTTGATGCCTCCTAACCTGACAGAGTACTTACTAGAGGGAACCTATATTTCAGAATAAAACTCGGAGCTACAGTAAATAATCAACAACCAAAAATGCACTAATTCTTCTAACTTTGTAGAGCAGCATGAAATGTAGTAGCCACTTAAGAGATATACAGGATCTTAAGGCTAATCTACCCCAACTGCACTGAGAGATGAGGAGGAAACTGATACTTTAGGGAAGTTAAGTGACATTGCCAAGGCCACCTGGCATAGCTCAAACTAGACCTCAATTTTCACTCCAGTCTTCTCCACATAAAAGCACTCGTTCCTTCCTGGTAGCCTAAGGTCCAATGTGTTCTTATAAGTTTGGACATTGTTCTAAACCCTGTTATTAGTCATTTGCCCACACAGGCCCCAGGTTAGGACACAGAGAATCAGAAAAATGATATTGGCTATAATCCTGTCTTTAAGAATCTTTCATTGTGTTTAACCCAGTTCAGCCCATCCATTCACAGAAGAGGCAGTGATGAGGAGCATGGTTGATTTAATGCAGCTCATTTCCCCTGCCCCATCAGCCCATTATCTCATGTTCCACCAACTGTATATCAAAAAGAAAAGTTTGCTTCTGTCAGTGGCCCTATCTATGTGCTGAAGTCCAAATAGTCTGGAATGCCTATTTAAGTAGAAAGCTGTTACTTCCTCAGTTTATACTTTAAAAAAAAAAAAAAAAACAAGAAGTGCGGTGGACCAAAATGTGGATCTGTTTGTGATATAATAAGAAAAATGTTCTTTGGAGCTAAAAACACTTTTTTAAAACTGACTCAGAAAAGGGAGGAAGAACATGTAATATGCTAACATGCAAACACCATTTTCTAAAACTATTTTCAAGCATGTAACCTTTGAGAAAGCTTTCAGTGTAACTAACAATCATCATTAGCGCCTACTATGTGCTGGGGACTGTAGTAGGCCCTATGATGGGAAGATTAAGACTGATCCTCTGTTCTCAGGGAGAATCTACAATGACTCTACCCTGTCCTCACTGAAGCCAATAGCTACCTCTTTAACTATCCCTCAAATTCAGTCCTTCCTCCTCCCATATCCCTTCATATCTTATTTGTGCACTGTAGCCATTTTTATCACTAGGTTGAGGAGCTCTTTCCTTTCAATTCAAATTTATAAAAGCCCTGAGGGTTTTTGCCCAGTGCATTACCTGTGCCCTTCTATTCACTCCCCAAGCCTTTTGCTGGCTCTCTGCCTGACTGCTCTCTAATCACAACTGCCTTCCTCTTAATCCTGCTATTCCCTGTCAGACTTCACCCTCACATCCTTTGTTATCTCCATAAACCTGAAGCTAATGTGCTCCTAAGAGGCTTGGCATCCTTTTTCCATTCCCAACTCCAAATCCCTCCTTTGTACTACCAAAGTTTGGAATGACTGCATTTTCTATATCTTCTAGATGCTTTGCTCTCCCTCCTACACTCAGCAGAAGGGAAGAATTGCTCACCACCTGAATTTAAGAAAGCGACCTAGCCCTCCCCTTACCAAGCTACAACTGACTTCAGAAACAAGTACCTCCAACCAAAGCCAGGCAGAGTTGGAGGGAGAATTACACACTCGGTGCTGCAGGGAGGCACCTGCTGCTCAGGGACAGAGGCTCTCCCTTTCTCTTTGTTGAACCAACTGTGTTCCTCCTTCCCTGTGGCAAAAACTGGATTGTACCAACAAAGCAATTTCTTGGGATCTGCCCATGCCCAATCTTCAAGAAAGTCAAAGCCCTTGAAATTCTTCCCAAATGGCTCTGGCAAGGAACAAGTTCATTCTTTGAATGGCACGTGCCTGTCTTTGCCTTCCCTTCATGTTTCTCCTCTGCTGTAGATGACAGTAATGATGACTTCCATGGCTGCCAATGACAAAGAAGCAGCAGTGTGGTGGCTCCTGCCAGCCCAGCCAGTACCTCTGCCAAGGCTGCCAACAGTGTAGAGCTGATCTGGACCCCTGATGCTCTGCCCTTGACCAAGGAAGATGCTGCTGCTGATGCCAGCAGAGAGCTAATTCTCATCAATGTCCCTACTGCATCTGTTGACAAGCCCCCTCCTGCAATCCACGCCTCTTCAGGGACACTGATGTCACTGAAAAGAGCATGATCTCCTATTTCTGCTGGCACCAATTCTGCTGCTGCCTGAGGCTTAGAGGAGCCCATGGAGATTTTAGCAAATCAATCTTATATTGGAGCTTCCTAAACCTAGGACTTAGATATGAATCCAGAGTTGCCAAATCTGGATAACTGATAAATGCTTGTTTTGCATTTAGAGACTGGCTCTTTCCACCTGCATGCTCCAGAACGTCCCTCAGCTAAGCCCTAGCTGCTTAGTTCTCCCTTCCTTAGAGTGAGCTGGGCAGTCATGTAAACAAACTGTGTCAGGCTTATCCTGCCAGTCCTCCCAACATGCCACAATGGAGTACAAAAAGTTCACCAAGCAGTGCAACAGAAAGCCTCAGAGGAAACAAATGACCAAAAATTAGAAGATTCATCCAGAAAAAGACATGTCCTGACAACCCTGATAGGTGCATGTGCACATGACGCAGTGGCTTTCAACTGATAGGCCACTCCAGAAGAAAATAAATTAGAAAAGTCACTAATCAGAATCCTGTTTACTTGTCCAGCCCTGTGTTTCTTCTGAATGAGCGCTTTATCCCTTAATTATAGCTCTTAGTGACTGTCGGCAATGGAGAATTTTTTTATTGCACAATTTTTCAGAATTTATTCTCTTATGATTGTAAAGAGGCACTATTTTCACAGAATCAAAGTTCTTAACATTTCTTAGGGGCTTACTTAAAGTTAGTAACAAGGGTTACCACAGGCTCATGTGCACAAACCTA
>JAJEJO010004934.1:365577-462200 GCA_020662805.1 Glaucomys volans
ATGCATACATACCTATGATGAAGTTTAATTTATACATTAGGCACAACAAAACAATAATGATAACTAATAACAAAATTGAACAATTATAACAAAATGCCATCATAAAATTTATGTGACTATGACTTCTCCCTTTCTCTCTCTCAAAATACCTTATTGTTTTGGAGATCATAGCAACCTCAGTGTATCATCTTTTTCTATCCCTAGTAAGTCGAGCACTTCCAAATTTTCACATAAAAGAAACACTTTACAGCTTCTCTTTGACATATTCAAGATGCCAATTGACTACTCTTGCACTCTGGGATCATTATTAAATCATAAGGACTACTTGAATGAATCTGACATACCTTTCCTATGTACACATATGAGTATACCACAGTGTATCTCACCAACATGTGCATCCACAAGAAATTAACTTAAAAAAATAACTACTGGTAAATAGCAGAAAGATTAGAGGGAAGGGAACAGGAGAAGGGAGCAAAGGGGAAGGAGAAATACTGGGGACTGAATTAGAACAAGATTTCTTCCATCCTTTAATAATTATGTCAAATGGATTCTACTGTCATGTATGACTAAGAAGAAACAATTTTTTTTTTTTTTTAAAAAAAGGTATACTTGAATGGAAGTCCTCTAATACCATGGCAATCAATCTGATAACCAAGACAAGTACTGAGTGACTAATGGGCAGGTAGTATATACAGTGTGTGCACACAGGACAAAGGGATAATTCACATCCCAGGATCAGAGCAGGATGGCCCAGGACCTCCTCATACTGTTCAGAAGAGTGAGCAATTTAAAATCTCAAAAATGATTAAAATGTATCTATTTTTTAAGAACGAATATGAATGCTTAGAGGTATAATTTGGCATAATTGGCTGACCTCAATCCCATGCATAAATCCATAGTGAAAGTGGTAGAAATATGGGTATAGAAATAGATACAAAAGTAGACACAGGATTTTTAAATACTTCAAATACTTACTATCATTACTGTCGCTTTCTATATTGAAACACTGGAGTTGACTCACAAGAAATTGCAGAAACAGGATGGAGAGGCCCTTATGCCCTTCCCCTAGCTTCCTTCCATGATAATACCTTATATGTACTTAGTGCCTTAGAAACATAGATTTTTAAATCACTTCTGAGCGTTCTTCCCCTTAATTGTGATACATTTCTCTGTGGGAGAGAGCCTCACATCTGTTTTGTTCCTGCCTTCAAATTTGCCAAAACAGGACAAAACCTCCTTCACCACCAATGCCACAAACTGAGCCCTGCTTGAAATTCCTGAGTTTGTTTCTCATGCCCATAAAAGGTAGGTTTTGCAACCATATGCCCAGCCTCCTTGGAAATGGCCCTCAGGAGGACCCCCTGTAGCAGAAGCACCACAGGTTGTAGGGCACAGCCTCAGGCCCAGGGGCCTACCAAGTCACTTCCCTGAGACTACAACTGACATCTGAGCTGTGCACACTGGATTTAAGAAGGGGGAAAGAGATCAAATGTGAATGAGGGTGTGAAAAACTGCACTTGAACATTCATCCCAAGGGTGGGAAGTGGGAAGTGAGGCTGCTGAAATGTCAAGTGAGGAAATAGTAAGTCAAGAGCAATGGATGGGCTTTGGCGGGCAGACCAGATCTTGGGAACAGAGACAGAATGCAACCCTCAAATGGCTGAATGCAAACGTGAGAAAAATTAAAAAGCACTGGTTCAGTGCCAAGGGCAACATTCAGCCAATTCTAACAGCAAAGCAAATGCATTAAATGCAAGGAAACATTGAGTCACTCAGGTTGATTTGAATAGGAGAATACAAAAAATGAGTGACCTCCTCTAAAGGCATTTCTAAGATTCTCTTGCCAAGTCCTCCTGGGGCTACTGCCCTTCTACTATCCCTGGATTCTTTTCAAGTTCAGCTAAACTCAGGCAACAGTGTATGCAGCTAACCCAGGTTTTGAAATTGAACTAACAGGGGTTCCACCTATTCCTCCTGTATTATCTTAAGTTAGTTATTTGCATATCGTGAGCCTCAGTTTCCTCATCTATAAAGTGGGAATACCAGTAATAAAAGCTGAACATCAACAAAGTGGTTATGAAGACATTTGACAGTAGCATGGAGAGCTCTCTGGTTTTTCTCCATCTATTTCTGAACTATAAAGGGCAGGAAAAGAATCTTTAAAGGCATTGCAAGTAAAGTCTCAAAACCAACAAGATGAGAACTGCTGGGAACCAGAAATAGCCGGGAACTCTTCCCATGTCCCCCACTTCACAAGTAGACACTAAGAAAGAGCCAGAACTATTTAACTAGGATCCTGAGGAGATGCCATTTGAAGTGACCACAGGAAAGTGGTTCCAGCAAACCACTCTGAGATATGAAGAGATTTCAACCTAAAACCAGAGAAGGGAAAGAGTAAGTAGGGATTGACTCCTAATTATGTCTCCCGGGCTCTCCACCAACACTTCCTCACTCTCTCTCCCCCTCATATTGCCTTATTGCTCGGTCCCATTGACAAGAAAACAAACTCAATTCCATTTATATGAAATATCAAGAATTGATAAATTCATAGAGACAAAGGCAGATTGATGCCAGGGAACTGGAGGGAGTGGAGAATGGGGCAAAACTACTTAGCAAGTACGGGTTTTATTCTAGAGTGACGGAAAAGTTTGAGAACTAGAGTGCTATATAAACACAACACTGTGAATATACTAAGTGCCCCTGAATTGTTCGTTTTAAAAGAGTTAATTTTATAGTGTATGAATTGAGTCTTAATAAATTATATATTATATATTAAATACAAATTATATATAATATATGTAAATTATATATAAATTATAAATATATATTAATTATATTTGTATATATGAATTATATATATGTGTATGTGTGTGTGTGTGTGTGTGTATATATATATATATAAAACTCCTAAAATTCATCATCTCTACTTTCTGCTGTAGTTGTTCATTCCCCACTGTCTGTGGACCTCGTACACATCAAGTTTCACCTCCATCACCCCAACAAAACCACTATTGTTAAATCCTCATGTTCTTCAGGATGCTAAATCCCATGGTAACTTAACAGCTATATGTAGCTGCAAGGGATGCTGAAAAGCGTGGTCTTCATTCTAAGCAGTTTCACATTTCAACTAAAATCAACCTTTCCATTACTAGAAACACAGAGAGAACTGACTGATAATAAAGGATAACTAGAAGTTTCTGTTTATTTTAGGATAAACTATTAAACCTTAGCAATAGTATGTACAGCCTCCAAACTGGGAGATTTGAGTCAGGGAAGAAGTATTCTTTTAAAACTTGATTAATTTAGGAGATAAGAAAGAGGGGGGAAATGCAAAGAAAAATATTTCAATATGCAGGAACACACAAAGTAGGAGGGCAGAAATAATTTAAATATATAATAACTACAAATACATAAGTCATCACTTAAAAGAATCTTTGAAGTAATTGGTCCATTTCATCTCAGTTACAAAATTTGTGGACATACAGTATTTCATAGAGTTTCCTTATTATCTTTCATTTCAGATATTAGTAATTTGTATTTTTTCTCTTTATTTTATTTTTTTTAGTCTGGCTAGAATTTTATAGTTTTATTCCTCTTTTCAAAGAACCAACATTTAGTTTCATTGAATTATTATTTTCTTGCTTTGAATTTTATTGTTGTCTGTTCTGTTACTTCTTTAGCTTATTTTAGATTTAGCTGTTTTTTTTTTTTTTGCTCCTGAAATGGGAGCTTATATTATTGATTTTTTTTTCTTTTTTTTTTCTTTTTTTAGAATTTTTTTGGGGGTACCAGGGATTGAACTCAGGGGCACTCAGTCACTGAGGCACATCCCCAGCCCTATTTGCTTTTGTTGAGGCTGGTTTTGAACCTGTAAGCCTCCTGCCTCAGCCTTCTGAGCTGCTGGGATTATAGGCATGCGCCACCATGCCTGGCTCCTTTTTATTTTCTAATAAATGTATTCCCAGTGCTATAACTTTACATTTAAGCACTGCTCTCACTACATCCTATACATTTTTATAAGTTGTATTTTCATTTTTATTTAATTCAAATACTTCTCTATACTTCTTTCTTTGACCCATGTGTTATTTGGAAACTTCTTGTTTAATCTCCAAGTATTTGGGGTTTTCTAGCTATCACTCTGTTACAGATTTCTACTTTAATTCAACTGTGGTCTGAAAGCATACTGTACTTTGTATGATTTCTTTCTTTCACATTTAAGGTGTGATTTTAGGCTCAAAATTTGGTCTTGATGAATATTCCATATGAATGTGAGCAGAATATGCATTCTGCTATTGTTTAATGAAACAATCTACGAATGTCAGTTAGATTCAGTTGTTTGATACACTTTTCAGTTGAACTATATCTGACTGATTTTCTTTCCACTAAATCTATCAATTACTGACAGAGGGGTACTGATGTCTCCAAGTATAATAGTGAAACTATTTCTCTTTGCAGTTCTATCAGTTTTTGTTTCATGTATTGTGATGCTTTTTTGTTAGGAACATATACATTGTTTATCTTTGTGAAAAGCTGATGCCATTATTGATATAATGGACATCTTCATCCCTGGTCATTTCCCTTGTTCTGATGTTTACTTTAAATAGAGGCTCCTACATTAGATAGAAAATCAAAAGAATGTTATTTGCTGTTTACAAAGGAAACAAGAACATTTTACACAGAACAGTGTAAGAGATGAAAACACAAAACAGGGATGAAAAAGGTACAGTAAAAAGATCTTATGTGTTGATATTAAACAGTAGGCAAAGTAGAATTTAAAATAGAACTCAATAGACCTGACAAAGTTACAATTAATCAACAAAATGTAGTTAAATCTAAAATAAGAGGGATGCTTTATAATAATAAACATAAATCCCACCAAAAAATGGTACAAATGGAAATGTGCATGTACCTATCAACCTAATCATAAAATACATAAAAGCAAAAGGCTGGCAAAATTACAAGGAAAAACTAATAAATCTCTAGCCATCATAGGAAGTTTTGATACTCTTCTCAGAAACAGTAGGCAAACAAGAAAATTATAAGAATGTACAGATTTCAACAATATAATCAAGAAATTTAATCTGAAATATACATGTGAATATATATGTGTATGTATATATATAGCGGAAGGTATACACACACACACACACACACACACACACACATATATATACACACATACCCATACTTTATAAATGAAGAATACGTTTTTATTTTTCAAAAGATATGAGTCAGTTTTTTAAAAAACAGGTCACATACTAGACTTGCTTGTCTTGCTCAGGGACAGCTAAACTCTAGAACACTGTTCTGTGATTATACAACGCCCACTTTTGCCTAGGACCAGGTCAAATTCTTTCAGGAGCACAAGTGGAGAGGAAAGTCAAATTCGAATGTGAAAACTGCTCATTGAGATCATTGGAAGGGAACAGTCATAAATGCAGCTTTCCTAAGAAAGTAATGACCCTCTTCTGAAGAATCAATATCATTTAAAACATGTTCTTCAATAATGCAATTAAACATGAAACTTCTTTTTTTCAAAATTTAAGCAAAAACATGAGAAATGCACACAACTTGCACAGCTTTTATGACCATTTTCAAGCAGTCTTCAACTTACTTTCATCCACAGAAACAGCCATTTAACAATGTAAATGCCAACTTCTGAACCAAAATCAAATAAATCCGAATCTTGTCCAGGTTAAATCTTCCCTTTCCTAGCTCCAGACTGCCTCAGCCAGGAGATCGCCAGAGTGGTAGGGGCATCTAAGGTACTCTTCTTCCACACCCTGTTCTCCTTTGGAGCTGCAGATTACAGGGTGGAAGGGATTTAGCAGGAGGAAAGATAAGGGACCAGAAACATCCTATTGCCTACACAGTCACAACCTGGAGCTTGCCCTGGGGTACAGGAGACACCTTGCCATTTCCTCAGGCACTTTGTGGCTCCATACAGCTAGCTGGTCCCAGTGGGATCCTTGGATTGCAATTGCCATAACAAGGAAACTAAAGTTCTTGGTAGGTAAGTAATGGTTCTTCTCAGTCTGTCATTATAGTTCTTCCTTCCTGGGCACTGCTACCAGGATTGGTGCAATCAAAAAAGAGCCGAAGGTCCACCCTGGCCACCCTGTCTGAGAAACACTTCCTCATCATTGTTCTACTCAGTGGAAAAACTCTCAGTGAAGCCCCTTACTCTTTATTTGGCTACTTTAAACTGACCAAGCTATAACATTCACTTGAGTCCTGGACTCCCCCAAGTTCCAGCAGGTATAGTTCAAGGTTCTTGGACTCTTCCTATGAGGCCCCCACATCTCTCCTGGCTGAAGGAGAGGAAGTAGCAGAAACAGTCCTCCTCACCCTGAGGGATGAGGTGGGAATACAGAGGTGGCATCTCTTCACAGACATCTTCTACTACTTAGTCTCTGATTTGATCCCTCTGAATGGATGATGGCATAAGGGTACCAAAATGGATTTGATTTTATCACCATCCTTTCATTTTTTGCATAGATGGTCTTAACAGCCTTTTTCAGAATCTTGTGGTGTTTAGTCCTTTGCATTCCTTTGCAGTCAGGAACAGGCCATTTGCTCACCCTGCTACGTAACCATTGTTATTATCAAGCAATGAGATGAATAAATGTAGAGGGGGTTTTTGCCTTAATTATTCCCATCTCTAGAAACACATATTCCACATTTACCTGGTGTTCCCAGGTTTACTCAGCTTAACTGCAAGGCACTTGTGTTCTCATAACACCAGGAATTCATGCCAGGCAATGGGGAAGAGAGGTCATTTGGAGGCAAGAGAAGATCCAGCTTTCCTTAAGTCAAGGCCATACTTTTTACCATTTGTTTAGCAAGGTGAATTTAGAAACTGCTTATTTTGTTCTCATTTCATATTTATTTTGAGTCTATGTTATTATCCTAATTTCTTTGCAAGAGTATATTTTTTAAGGTTATGCAGCTGGTTTATGCACAGAGGAACTTAAATTCCTGTTCTTTCTTTGCTTTTGAGCTTGATCTGCACATGAGCCCACACAGTCCTAGCTTCTTACCAAAAAGTTAAGATGGAGTAGATTTTTGAAAGTCAATACATCAAAAAAGAAAAAAAAAAAAAACAGGCTAAATATTCCCACTAGCCAGCCCTGTAGTTCAGACTAAGTTCCACGAGGTAATCCAAATATATTTGGAACTGTATAGTGCTGTCTCTTAGATATACGGTCTTCAGGAATGCATTTGTCATTTTTAGTGTTCTAGTTTGTTTCTGAGATTGGAGATAAGTCTCTGAAAATATTGGTCTAATAAGGAAGAAGTACTAAGAAAAAGCCTCCAAGTTGAGTCTCACAAAGGTTTTGATTGGTTTGTGATTTATCACAATGTTTAATTTTCAAAACAAATTAAAACATTCCCTCTTTATTTTATGCCCCCAAAATCTTGTGAGTACTATGGCAGTCTCCTTGCCAGCTGGAGCAGTTTGGAAGAAAGGAGTGGGCTCTCGTAAGAGGGAGGGAGGAAATGCAGGATGGTATCAACATGGTGTGATCAGACTACTTGGCTCCCATATGTGTTCCTAATAAATAACTGCTGTCAGAGGACCCATAAACACAATGTGCAAGGCAGACTTCAGGACTACCACTACTAGTGCATTCAGCACAGGTGTCTTATTGACGGTCCCCAGTCCAACTCCAGTAAATAACATCCAGGAATCTTTTGTTGAAATGACAAAACTTTTGGCTATTTTATCATGAGTGTACTGCTTGTGTTTTAGAAAAAAGAAATTAATTTTTATATCTAATTTAATTCAGATTGTGGATAAGGAACTATGACTCTATGTGGGGAAACTATTTTTGAGTTTTAGCTACCTAGAACCAGAATCATTTTAAAAATACCTCTTACAAAAATAAGTTGGGATCTTATACCCTTCACAAAAATTAACTCAAATACACATAGACCTAAATGAAAAAGAAAACTACAAAACTCCTAGAAGATAGCATAGAAGAAAAACCTAGATATCTTTGATTATGGTGATGACTTTTTAGACACAATATTAAAGGTATAATTCATGAAATAAATAATCAATAAAGTGGACTTCATTTAAAACTTCTGCACTGCAAACAAACATGTCAAGAGAATAAGATGCCAAACCACAGATCAGGAGAAATTATTGGCAAAAGATACATATGATATGAAGGATTATTACCTAAAATTAATAAAGAACTCTTAAAACTCAACAGTAAGAAAGCAACTACTTGATTTTTAAAAATGAGATCTTAAAAGATACCTTACCAAAGAAAAGATACAGATGGCAAATAATTGTATTAAAAGGTGTTCCACATCATGTTTTCAGGGAAATACAAATTAAAACAACCCACAGATACACACACCTCTAAGAACAACTAACATGTAGAAGATTGACACCATTAAATGCTGTTGAGGATGTAGGACAACAGGAACTCTTATTCACTCTGGTAGAAATGCAAAACAGAGTAGCCACTTTGGAAGATGGTGTGGCGGCTTCTTACAAAACTAAATATTCGTACCATACAACCAAGCAATTACACTACTTGGCATTTACTCAAAGGAGGTGAGAACTTATGCCCACATAAAATACCTTCACACAGAAGTTTATAACAGCTTTGTAATTATCACAAGTTAGAAGCAACTAAGATATCTTTCAGTAGGTGAATGAATAAACTATGGTACATCCAGACAATCAAGCATTATTCAGTATGAAAGAGAAATAAGCTGTCAGGCCATGACAAGACATGAAGAAACTTAAATGCATATTACTAAGAGAAAGAAGCTTATATGGAAAGGCTACACATTGCATGATTCCAACCATATAACATTCTGAAAAAGGCAAAGGGCAGTCAAAAGATCAGTGGTAACCAAGGGTTAATGAAGAGAAAGGGATGAATAGGCAGAGCACCGAGGATTTTTAGGGCTCTGAAAAATAATCTGAGTGATACTATAATGATGGGTACATGTCATTACATCTGTCCAAAGCCATTGTATATGCAACACCAAGAGTGAATGTTAAGGTAAAACATGGACTTGTGCTAATTTGGATATGTCAGCATAGCTTCATCAGCTATAACAAATGTACCACTCTGGTTGAAGATATTAAAAATGGGAGGCTATGCCTGTGGGAGGGAGTACATGGGAAATCTCTATACCATCCTTTCAAATTTGTTATAAACCTAAAATGTCTCTTTAAAAATAGTCTTTTTTTTTTTTAAAGTGCACACACACAATAAAATAAAATAGGAGTCGATTGATCCCGCAGGCATTCGGGGCACTGGTTTGGGCTTGACACAAATTAAGTAGAAACAATTACTTGCATTAGGCAGGAAAGGGAATGTCACAGGAACAGCACTGAGCTCATGCAGAGCAAAATGAGGCTACACCAATGTCTAGGAGCCTGTCTCAGCCTCAGTTGTATCATCTGAAAATTGGGTGTACCATGTAAATCTGAAAACACAGAAACCAAATCAACTATTTCATAAGGTCTATTCAAAAGTTTCCTTTTATGATTTTTTGATGTTCCACCTGTGAAATATCCTGAGGGAAGAAAGGAGAATGTACCTGTGTTTTGCAGGAGGCAGTGGCATGGCAGGGACTAGTGCAGCTCTTGGGGAATGCTGCAAGGTATGAATCTTGTCTCAGGCCACTCACTGGACATGTGACAGAGAAAGGGAGATTATTGACCCTCAGTGGGCCTTGAAACCCCACAGGGTAGTTGTAAAGATCAGATGAGTTTCATACATAAAGCATTGAGAGAGTATGTGGCACCAAGTAAACATGCAGTAGTGTTAGCTCTTCCTTGTTTTCATATACAAATTACACAAACAGACCAACCCCTAGTAAGCACATTCAAGGTGGGGCAGAAGGAAGGAGAGGGAGAATTGTATGATCTGGACCATAAGAATGAATTTAGGTTGCATCTAAATATTAAGATTGGAAATAAGAATAAGCACCCTATATATACTTTCTTTGATGTTATCAATGATCCTTAAAGGTAGACAATATGGAATTATTACTCTGCTTATTTTTCAGATAAGGAAATAAAGTTAGAATAGTGTTCAAATCCATATAGTAAATGGCAAAACTCCAATCCAAACCCAAGACCATTCGAGTTCTCAAACATGCTGCTTTGAGAGTAACCAAGGCCACTCCTCTGGGCCAGGTGTGCTTCTGGCCACTTTCCTTTACTCAATGTGTCTAGAGCTCATAGTCCTGAAGCATGAGCACCCTGACCTCCTTTTCTTTTCTCAAAGAGGTTGATCCAAGCCTTCTACTTTATATCCCATAGTGTTTCCCAGCAACGGTCAGGTGGGAAGCATCTGAAACCATTCAAAGTAGGAGTTGAGATGACATTGCTGACAACACTCAGATATATTTATTTCCAACCATGCCAACTGGTACTCTGGCACCTCGTATTAAATAATGAGCCTCATTCAAGATGGAAGGGTGACTCATCATCTGTCAGTGCTAACTAATGAGATTTTCTGACTATGGCCTAAAGCCAGGCATCCTCTCTTATCAGTGCTGGGGATGCACACCCTCACCTCCTGGCAAGAACACTTCTGAGGGCCTCATGCCCCCATTTCCACTTCCAACCACCACTCTGCCTTGCCTGCACCATGACAAGGCAACGCCAGGGACAGAAAACCCAGCCTAATTACCCTAACTAATGGCTTGTCACAGCACAACAGACCATGAAATCTTTACCTAGGATGGATGCTCAGGCTTGCATATTTATTTTTAATTATGACATCTCATAAAATTAAGAGAAGTTAAAATTTGCCTCATTGTGACATTTAGGAATTCCAAACCAGGCTTTATTTTATTTTGGTTGAATATTCTCATCAGGCATGCTCCCCAGAGGGGTTGGCCATTTGTGGTCATCACATGGCCCGTGTGTGCTTGACCACAGAAAGGAGTCTTGGTGCAGCCACTTGTCATGTACCTGGAAGAAACAAAAGGAAAGGGTGGTACCCAGAAAATAAGCTTATGAGATGAGGATGTGTGGTCAAGCTCTACAAGCATCACTTCTCTGAAAACTTGTGTGGCCCCTTTACTTCTCTAGTCCTCATTGTTCAAATGTAGTTTTTTAAAGTATGGCTAAAATAGGTGATTTCTAAGAGTTTTGATGTAATCTGTCCTCTGATTCTATAACCATCTAGACCTTGCCACGGGGAAGCTATTCTGTTTAAAATCATGCAAAGACAATTACTCCCCAGCCTTTCCCCTCCTGGCCCTCTGTGGTAAGGGGGGCCATCCCTGGAGGTAGCAAACTTTCTCATAAGCAGGGTGCTTTCTTGAACATTCTCTCCTTAACACCCTTTCTACAGCATGATCTGTGGTTTTAATAAATGCCAAGCTCATTTTCTGGCTGCTTCTCTGAATTTTCTTATAGTTTAAGTCCCCTTTCATTTAGCCTTTTCCTAGCCAGGCTCCTAAGTGTTCTCCAGAAGATGCTTAAGCCTCCTTATCTCATAAGAGAGCCCTGAGCTATGGTTAAGTGGAATATTTCTCAAAGAGTGTTCTGTGGAACACTGATTAGCAAGGATGTGAAATAAGTGCTCCAAGATCAGATTCTAGAATCAAACATCCCTTGGCAATGCTGGGCTGAGCAAAGTTGAGCAATCAACTTTATCACAAGTAGTTAGGGTCTCTCTTCCTCACCTGTTAGAGTTGCTGAGACTGTGCAATAAGGAAACTAAGGCAGAGGAATTTCCCCATCCTGGCACACTTACCTGAACCTTGCAGACAGGAAAGAGAAGCAATAGAGATTCCTTTCTCCATCACTTCTCACAGGCTAACGTCATGACATTCCCTGGAGAACACCTCTGTCATGGAGGATGTCATGGAGGAGTGAACAGGACTTTGAATGTACATAGGTCACTGAGGTTCACTTCCCAACTCCATACTTTCTGTGGTGTGATAATAGGCTTATTATTCTCTCTCTGAGCTCTATATCATCAGTGATGGAATAAAGATAAAAATACATGTAGTATAGGTTTGTTGTAAAGAATAACTGAGAAGACACAAACAAATGACCTATAGTCAGATAATTCCATATACTATCAGAAGCAAAATCCAATTTCCCTTATTATCAACCAGCCCCCCTTTCCCTTTTGAAGATGTGGTTAACCTTTAACTTCGACCTAGGCTCACTCCTGTTCCTTCTTCTGCCTCAGGTAGTGTTGTCCAGACTTTCAGGCACAACATGCCCACTGGGGGGATGCCACACCCAACTTTGTGTGGCACTGATAGTGGACAGATGCGTATCATGCCTTACACAGGAGGAAAGTCTGTGGAGAGGCAACTTGTCAGCAATTTGAAAACCCACTGAAACACCAGAAATGGAAGAGTGTATTGTGGGGAGAGTGAAAAAGAAGAGCCCCTATTCCTGATGTCAGTTGAAAGCCCTGCAGGGGCCATCCTGGCTCTAGAGAGGAGGGGTGTCATCTGGAAATCAGTCATCACTCACCTGTCACCTCCAGCCTTTAACAAGATGAAAACTGGCAGCCCTCAAACATGTTTCTCTTGGCCCACACAATGGTTTTAAAAATTCATATTAGTTGCCAAGATTTTAAAATTCAGAGTTCACACAAAAATTCAAATTTGTAGCTTCTTCTTTTTAAATTTAAGTCTTCCTGCCTTGCAGCAATTACCCAAAGTAGAGTAGGTACCATCTCTCTTCAGAGGACAGTAGGACATCCATTCTCCAGTGTCCTTCCTACTTCACTGCAACTCCTCTTCTTGACTTCCTGTGGCACCTCCAGGCAGCTGAGTGTGAATCTCACCCATTAACAAATTTTGTGCCAAGCGTTATGCTGGGCTCTAGATGCATAAAATAGGCAAGTGAGGGAGGAAGATATGCAAACAATGGCAATATGCTTGGATGCCCTGACAGATGTAAACAGAATCCTATGGAAATTCAGAGGTGGGAGGAACTAATCGCCTAACAGTGACACCTAAACTTTATGAGCATTTACTTTGTGTGAAGCATTTTGCCTAAGGAGTCAGAGAGAGTTTCACAGAAGTATTTCACTTGAATAGCCCTTTAAAAACTAAGAAAACTGTCAAGCAGAGAAGGGTATTTTAGATAGAATCACATATTCAAAGGCTTGTGAATACACCAAGATAGTTCAGAATGGAAATCATGATGTGGTTGCAATCTGAATTGCATGGTGCTATATGTTTAGCTTAGAGACAGAGAGGACCAGAATTCTATCTTACAGCCAGTGGAAAAGAATCTGAATTACTTAAATATTTAAAACAATTAACAAGTAAATATTGGACAATGAAATGATTGTCATGCTTTGGAATAACTGTCACAAACTAATACATCCATTCATCACCAACCATTTAATTAGACCCCAGAACGTGTTCATCCTATGACTGAATGCTCGTACCCTTCTATCAGAATCTCTTCATTTCCACTCCCACCAGCCCCTGGAAATCACCATTCTACTCTTTGATTCTATAACATTTTCAGATTTCACATATAAGTCAGATCATACGGTATCTTCCTGTGTCTGGCTTATTCCACTAAGCATCATGTCCTCTAGACACATCCATTTTGTCACAAATGGCTGACTTTCCTTCTTTTTATGGATGAATGATATTCTGTTATAAATATGCACATATATATATTGTATAACATCCCCACATGTATTTAATAAACTTATCAAACTTCATAGCTTAGTCTAGCCAGCCTTAAACATGCTCAACACTTACTTTAACCTACAGTTGGGCAAAACCATTGAACACAAAGTCTATTTTATAATCCAGTGGTGAGTATCTAATGTAATTTATTGAATGCCTATATCCAAGCACAGTATCCCTGTAGAGCATTGGCCGCTTCCCCTTGTGATCATGTGACTGGCTGCAAGCTCTGGCTTGCTGCACTGCCCAGCTTCATGAGAGAGTATCAGACTGCACATCAATAGCTGGGGAAAAGATTAAAATTCAAAAATCGAAGTATGGATTCTATTGACTTCATGATGGTGTAAGTTAAACCATGGTAAGTCGGGTACGGCCCATAAATTAGTTCAAGTCCAATGTAATGAGGAGGATAAGAATGGTGCCAAACCAACTGACAAGGCCCTTGAAACACAAGTGAGATCAGGTTCCCTCTATCCTGAGTTGATCAGACTCCTTCTCCACTCTGAAAGAGGTCTCAGTCTAAGTATCTGCAAATATATACCTTTCCTCTCAAAGCCATGCTCAGAATACCTTTCAAATATACATACTTTCATCATTGCTGCTTCCAGCAACTTCTCTGTTTTCTGTTAAATCCGCTTTGCGAATTACTTCTCTTTGGCAGTACCAATTCATGCTAATAGGCAAAGGGGTCACTGGGGGGTTGGGGTCTGGGGCCACTTTGCCATGCAGATTATTTAGGAGAAGCAACACGAGAGCCCTTTGGGAAATTCTCGCATGTAACTAAATCAGAAAGTAATATCCTGTTTTGTCTGCACTCTGCACTAGTCCTCATATGTCCTGTAGAGGAATCCTGGAGTTTCTCCCCGCTGGCTGAAAGATAAACAAATCCCTGGCTCCCAGCCCTACCCTAGAGCTGTCCTAGGGAATTACACTGAAAACAAAGTGTCATCAAAACTGAACCAGAAGGATGCAGACACAGCCTCCAAGCTCTTAGTAGCTGCAGACTGAAAATGCTTGGACCAGAAATTTCCACTTTTGTATGTAGAACCAAAACATTTCTACCAAGAGTAGGTGAATCTCAACTTTTTCATAAAAGAGGGCCCTCTTTTGAATACTGAATGTCAATATCAAGCAACTGAGAAAAAATACAATGATAAAAACCCACTAATGATTCAGAAAGGACTTTTAGATGAATTTAAATTCTATTAACCATAAAAGTATTTTTATTTGCCCATTGAAAAATGGCAATGCACAGTGTGTGGCACCTCTCTTTTGCTCAGTCTGAAGTGTACATCATATTATGTGGTAAGCTTATTGATATTGGAAGCCTTAGCAAGAATGTTCTTTCCCACACTCCAATCTGACAGAGTCCTTTACCCAGAGATTGAAAAATCACAGTGACTCTGGAAAGACAGCAAGAGTGCAGTGTTCTGTGTTTCTTTTAGGTTTATTTTTTTGTTTTGTCAGGGAACAGAATTCATTGCAATATCTGTGAAAAAGTAATGGAACTTGGTCAAACCCCTGTAAAAACTGTGCTTTCTGGAAGAGCTCAGTGACATACACCTGTAATCCCAGCAGCGTGGGAGGCTGAGGCGGGAGGATCACAGATTCAAAGCCAGCCTCAGCAACTTGGCAAAGCCCTAGATAATGTAGTGAGACCCTGTCTCAAAAGAAAAATTAAAAGGACTGGGGATGTGGCTCAGTGGTTAAGTGTCCCTGAGTTCAATCCCTGGTACCAAAAAAACAAAAAATCCATGCTTTCTGTCTGGCTGCCTTTGGATTGTACTAGTCATCTCTTCAAAGGGTAACTCTTCGATGGTCTCTTGTATCACTTACTCCAGCACAAAATAGTCTTCCTTCAGGGTCTGCAACTGCATGCTCAGTACTTAATATGAGTACTGTAGTTTCTCCTCTGGGAGCTAATACTTCAGGAAGGATCAGAGTTATCTAGACTTAACACAAGATGAGACCTAGCAATGGAGCTAGAAAGGGCCAGGACATCAAGTCCCATAAAGAATTTAGTCATAATCTAACTTTATCATGTACTGAATATGTACCACACGTCATGTAATACGGGCAAAAATTGAAAATCTGGCCTGTGAGAGACACAAGGCAGAGGTGTTTTTAAGCTTAATTCAAGATCTATGGAACAAGTTAAAGTCAATGGAAGGCACAAATGGAGAATCATAGCTCACAGAAGGGAAAATGATCTCCCAGCCTGGTGAGACCTGTGTAGACTTACGAAGCAAGTGTTCGAGGTGGGCCTTGAAAGACAGGAGATTTGGACAATTCTTTAAATTCCATATCTACTATATAATGTTTGTGGTTTGGGTCCAGAAATGAAAGTGGTAAAGAAATAGTCAGTTGACCTTCACTTAATCAGGGAGGACTTTTCAGTAGAGGATAATGAAGGAACCTTTGAAAGAAGGTAAAAGATTCATCCCTGTCACCAGGCAGTATAATTGGTAAACTTCCAGATGGGGCAAGTTACAAAGATCCAGGTTCTAGTAAATCTGAATGAATTATTTTCCCTGTTAAAGGCTGAATCCACCCCCCCCCCCAATAAATCATATTTGAAGTCCAAAACCCCAGTTCTTCAGCATGTGACTGTATTCGGGGATAGGTCTCTAAAGAGGTAATTAAGTTACACTGAGGTCATTAGAGTGGACCTTAATCCATAGGATGAGTACCCTTACAAGAAGAAAGTGAGAACATGGGCAGTGACACAGAGAAGACCATATGAAACAAGAGAGATGAAAGCCATGCATGAACCAAGGCCTTAGAAGTAACAAACTCCATCAACTAGGATGACAACTGGTGGGACTAGCAGCCTCCAGAACTGTGAACAATCAACTTGGTGTTTAAGCCATTTGGTCTGTGGTACTTCATTATAGGAACCCTAGAGAACTAACACTTTCCCTACATTACAGTTTCCTGATCTTGGAATCATCATGTCTCCTGGATTAGTATATTTCACTACACATTTTTATGCAAAGACCACTGACATTTTACACTTCACCCCCTCTCCGCCCTCTATCTTCCCTTCCATGCCACCCCCCAGCACCCTTCTCTATTGCACACTTCACATTCTCACCCACAACACCAAGACACTTATTCTCTTTTTCTGAAGGGGGGCACTCTAGGGATTGAACCCAGGGGCACTTTACCACTGAGTTACATCTCCAGCCCTTTTAATTTTTGTATTATTTTTATTTTGAGACAGGACCTCACTAAGATGCTCAGGGTCTCACCAAATCGCTAAGGTTGCCCTCAAACTTTTGTGAGCCTCTTGCTTCCCAAATTGCTGGGGGTTACAGGCATGAGCCACCATGCCTGGCTGCTTAGAGAACTCTGCACATCACCTTATGCATTTGTGTATCCTCTCCTTGTCATGGAATGTCCTTATGCCCTCTGTTTATTTGGGAGTTCCTTACAATGTTTAAAACTCAACTTAAAACCACGACTTCTGAGTAGGCTTCCCTGGCCTCCTCTACCCAATTTTTGACCATTTCCCCTTTATATTCTGAGCATAATTGTATTATTGTGCATACAGTTGCATTTTACTTCTTAGTGAGCACCTTTCAGCACTGAGTCTGATTCATCTCTGTGGACCCAGGACATAATACAGATTCTGGCATTCAGCAGGTACTCAATAAATGCTTATTCCCTTAAACAAGTAATTGAACAGGCTGTCATCAAATAAATTTATACCTAACAAGTATTTAATGGATAGCAGCAAACTCTCAGTGGGACTGAAAATGAAATGGATCTTTTTGGTCGAAATAATATTGACACAAGATTTAACTGCTTGTCAAATAACTTTTACTGTCATCGAAAATATATGTGCATATACATAGACATATTTATACTTGTATATACACATATTTATATATACATATACTTATATTTGTGTGAGTGTGTTAGGGACTAAAATGATCTTAAATCTTGGATTCAATTCATTTACAAAGGAAGAAAATTAAGTGAGGAGAAGAAATTTATCCAAGTCACCTAGCTAGTCAAGTGGGAGACACAGAACTATAAGAAATACACTTGCATACATATTTGCATATTGACCAAAAATGAACTGGGCTTTCTAATGCCATGGATATGGAGATTCTGCAACATTTACAGGCTGACCCAGTGCCCTTCCACTCACTTAAACTGGCATCGCTACTTCAGGCCTGAATTGAATCCCAGCTCCTCAATGGAGACTCCTATTACTCCAATCCAAAGTAATGGCCCTCTCCTCCAGATCTACCATCAGCACAATTTACACTGGCTCTTGATTTGCTCATGCATGCAATTTCCCCCATAATTGTCTTTTCAGAACAGATTCTGAAATCAGGAAGACTTAGATCCAAATCCCAGCTCTTCATACACAGTGAAACAAATACACTTGCATACATAGTTGCATATTGACCATAAATGAACTGGACTTTCTAATGCCATGGACCTGGAGATTCTACAACATTTAGAGGCTGGATCTCATCTGTGGAGCCATAGGAGAGAGATTCAATTTCAGGGCAGAAAGAACTTTGGTCCAGGATGTGGCAGGTGGTTTAGTTTCCACTAAAACAATCTTGGTCAGAAATCCTGGAAGAGTCATAGGTATGAGGAAATGTGAACTCTGTCTTTTCTGGCTACCAGGGAGAGCCAGACACCTCAGGCCATTATACAGCCTCACCCATCTCCCCTGGTACCATTCAACTATAACTTAGTTCTAGGTGTTCCTCAACAGGGAACAAGGTGTGGAGGCCCTGTTTTGTATTCCTGCCCCATTCTGGTTCTGACTTTCTGTCCTCAGTGAGGACAGAGTACTCCATGAGTCACCTGCAGAGTGACTAAAAGAGAGTCCTGGCAACTGAAGCCACATTGTGATAGCCACTGATGCATGTGGCTTGCTATAGCTGTGGAACTCTACTGGAGGGAATACTGTGCAGGTTGTGGTGTCATTGTCTGAAGGTGTGAGTGAGGTTTTTGGTTTGTTGGGGGGAATTACCTAGATGATGTTGGTATGAGCCACTAAAGATAAAAGTCTATTTTATAGGAAATGAGAAGATAGCATCTGATTTTCTGCCTTGATTGAAAAATTAAAATTTGGGGTATGCTTATGTCATTCTGACAAGAAAGAATGTAAAGGTCTTAAGTTGTCTCTGTTGGAGGTCATCCTTGAGGCCAACCTATTGCTGAGCATAGAAGCAAAAGAAAACTGAATAGGTCCTACTCTTTGATGTTAAAATAGACTTACTAGAAAAACAACCAAAAGAAGAGAAATCTACAGGTCCAAATCAATATAAGGTAAGAGCTGATGTCATAAGAACGCTGCACAAAAGATGGTTCGGCATCCATCCAATCCCATGTGACCGATGTTGAAGCAAATTCAGAGTTGCGTTAGAAGAGTGGAGAACCACTAAAGAAGGAATGGAGAGAAGATATAGATATGAATTCTCAAGTTTAGGAGAACACAAACCTAACAGAAAAAAATGAGCATAATGCACAAAAAAGGTTGAACGTTCTAATGCAGGTGTGGAAAATACTACAAGAAAAAAATGTCAGATCAAGTGTCTTACTGAATGCCTACTGTATTGGTCCATTTTATGCTATGAAAATGGAATGTCTGAAATCAAATAATGTATAATGAACAGATTTATTTATTACCTGTGGAGACTGGAAAGTGCAAAACCAAGGGTCCTGCATTGGCCAAGGACCCTCTTGCTGCATCATAACAAGGCAGATGGCATCAAGCAATGAGAGGGCAAATTCACTATAATGATAACTAACCCACTCCTGCAGTAAACATTAATCTGTTCACAAGGGCAAAGCCCTTTGGACACAATGATCTCATATTAGGTCCCAACTCCCAATTCTTTTGCACTGAGGATTAAGTTTCCAACACATGAGTTCAGGAGAAAGAATTCAAACCACAGTATCTACTAAAGATAGCAGATACAGCATTAGACAATGGTGACTGGAAGCTGAACAAAGGAGAGTTAAACTAGAGACCACTAAAGTGGGAAGAAATATGGAGTCATGAGTGCTCTGGAAAGCAGATTATTGCTGTTGGTAACAAAGCATACATACATGATTAATACTTCAAACTCCAATGACTTGGAAGAAGGAGATAGACCCAGTGGACTAAAATTAGCTAAAGCAGATGTTACATTTGTGCTTTCAGAAAGGGTATGTGAGGTTTGGCCAATCCAATTTCCAAATTTGGTAAACTGAATTTGGAATTGTTAGATTATCAGATCTCCACAGCATGAGTCATGTTTAACTGGGACAGCTCAGGCATTCAGGGTCCAAAGCACCCAGTGGAGGTGGGTTTCATAGGATACAGATCCCAGGAGGAGGATCTCTTCATCCTGTCAACCTAACCCTGGACCAGTTCTTTCCCCAGATGGGTTACAGAGCTTACCCTATTTGCTCATAACTCTGATCATCACTCTGATCAACCTACTCACAAGTTTTATAAGTCTTCTTTTGATGGAGCACAAGTCTAATATTCTCAAAAGTAGAGTCCAATAGAAAGGATACTAACATGCTTTTGAACATTTCGGTTTCCTCTCTCACGCCTGAAAGAGGAGCATCAGGTGGGGCTTCCTTCCTGCCTCTCTGTATCCAGGTAGGTGTCCCATGCTGGAAACTGATTCAGAGGACAAATTCTAGAGGGGGATCTCCTCTCTCTATTCCAAAAAACTCATATAAAGTCCCTCAAATTACTTCCTACCCAAGGGATTTTTCTGGATCATTCCATTCTCCAGTAGGAACCCAGCAACATTTGTCCCTCAAGGGACATCCTTATCATCCACATCCAATTTCATCCCTGCCATCACTTTTGGAAAGATAGAGTAAAAGCCTGAGGTGCTAGTTTCCCCTTTCAAATGAACCACATTATAAGGGTCTAGAACCAGGGAAAGAAAGATTCTGCTTATTTTCTAGCATCATTTTGAATGCTTCCTTTTTAGAATTAAAACACTTTTAAGTGATTATACAATTATTCAAATTGAAGCTTGATAGAAGCCTGAATCTTTGTAATAGTTATGTGAGTGGAGATTTATAAATTAATATCTTATAAATAAGTCATTATCCTCTTTAGGTAATGTATTATATTTAGTTTGATTAATCAGCCTATTATAGCCTAAGCAATAAGAGGCATTTTGTGGGGACAATTCAACAACTAGACATATTTGAAATTTTAAAAGTTATTTCTTTTTTCCAAGAACTGTATTTTTATAGCTTTCTATATTTATAGAGCATGAAAGTAATTAAAAGTTTAAAAAATGAATTTTCATTAATTTTAAATAAACAAATAACTCTATATGTCTCCCCTTAATTGAAAGCTTGAGTGTAAGACAAGGATGGCAACTAAAATTTCCTTAATATTTTTAGCACATATACTTCTTAAAGTAAGCACTAGACCCTCAGAAACTATTGAATGAAAAGAATGAGTTCATCAATGAATTTTTCTAAACTGTGACTGTTATATTAACTATAATTTCACATTTATCATTAAACAATTTCCTAAGTTACTCAGTCAAGATTTCTGAAATGTTGCACTAAGCAGTTCCTGGTGGATGTATGGATAAGACCAGTCCTCATTCTGGGTTTCCCGGTTTTAACATTTGCTGCTGAGTATGTTTGATGCTTAACACCACAAATGTGTTTGGAGATTGCTGATATAATTCCAGTGGTAATAACATTAAGTGCTAGCATGTAATGAATGCCAGTCCCAGACATGGAAGGTCAGACACTATGCTAGCCATCTTGCATGTATTATTTTAGTTCATTTTTCATGTGCTTTAGAAGATTGGTTCCCTTATTTTCTTCTTCTTAATCTTAAGGAACAAAGAAATTAAATCAATGGGTAGCAAGTAAATGACTGTGCTTTGAACTTACATTCTCCCTACCCCTTCTCTGCCTCCTTCTCTCTAAAATTTAAACTCTTATTCATTATGCTACAATCACCTCAGTAAGAGGGCAAAACACACATTCACAGAACATACCATCTTGTGCATGTAAGTATATGCTGTGTAGACCACCTTCAAAAGACCTACACTTCCAGTCCAATTATTTAACAGCACTCATGGCCTTGGGCCAAGCCATTTATACGCCTTTGCCTAAGTTGCATTCTGACCCATGATCCACTCCCATTTATTAGGATTGATGTAATCCTGCCCTATAAACCTCAATGATATGTTAACTCAAACTCAGTTCTTCAATATGGATCACCAGCTTCTCTAACCCTAAGAACTATACCTAAGAGAACTGCCAAACCCCATTACCAAGGACATATGCTAGTCTAAAGCCATTGTTAATTAGTCTTGGAAAATATTTAAGGAATTTTTACCAAAATTCTGTAGAAAACTACTGAATCAATGCTGAATTCCTCTTAAGGGCATCATAAATTTTAATTTCAATATTACATTCTTATTTAACCCTGTACCAAATAAGAAGTTCCAGATGGGTTTCTAGGTGCCTAAGAAAACTTTCTCAAGTGGTTTTTACTTTTCTTTCACCATGAGATGTCAATTAAAGCTAATAGTTATTGTACACTCATTTTCCTCATTAATTACTAAGTGTCTAGAAGTCTAAGGTTCTAGACTTAAGGCAGAAAATTAGTTAATCTTGAAATAGACAAGTGGCAAATCATAGGTGACATTAGTTGTTTTTTTTTTTTTTTTCAGTCTTCTCTGACCAACTTTTCTAAGAGGCAACTACTAGTAATCACAGAGTCTACAGTTTCATATCCAGCTGCTTTCCCAAATGAAATTAATTCCTGGCCTAGAAGCTGGTAGATAATGAAATGTCCACAGTAGTACATTTAAAAATGAGATTGTACAAAGAAAAGAACTAGAATTTCAGTAAAGCAGAACAATTTGCATGTGGTAATTAACAATTGCCACAAAAAGAATTGAATATTAGACTGTAATACTTTCAAAATACACAGAAATCCCAGCTCTTCTGAAAGGTTTAAGATTGACTCTTACAGATCAAATGAATCCTTCCAGAAATCCTTGAGTATAAGAGGAATTATGATCCATGTTAAAGTCACATAAAATTAATACTGTTAATTCAGCCTAGATTTATTTTTCTTAAACACATTGTTGTGTAAGATCCAGGAAACTGCCTGTGCAGACAGTATCCACATGCAGCAGTAGCCTGAGACTGGATCTCTGGGTATAGTTATTCACCATCTTCCCCAATGCTGGAGGGAGGCAGGACCTAAACAGTAACGAAGCTGCCCAGCCTTGCAGAGCCAGGGGTGGCGAGTTCACCATGAACAAACTGGAGAGAAGGCAAACCAATGCCACTCTGGAGGACCCATCACCCCAGACTTTCATACATGCTGGTAGAACTGGCTGTCTTTCCATTTCTCTCCTTCCTTGCTGAAATCTTTTTATCTGTTACTATTTATCTCATAGAAAAACAGGCAATATGCAACAAAATTAAGAAACATGGGGAAATCACAAACACTCCAGAAATTTTATAAATTTTTTTTTAGAAAAAAACTCACCTTCCATTTTTAAATGATGTTCAGTAATCTCTTTCTGACCATTTTAAATGTTAATCTTCAGATTCAACTATATATATTAAGCTCATAGCTATTGGGAGGCAATTCTTCAAGGATCTTTTTCATATATTTGTATCTTGCACATGGAGGTCCTGACTATTCTTTGTTCTGGACTATTTTTTAAAAGTGTAACAAACAGCCTTGGAGAAACATTTCTCTCTTAAGTAAACACTAGGCATGATTACTGTTCATTATAAAAGATGTAGGTTCCCTTAGCTCTGAGTTCTCTTCTGAGATGACACATACTGCATGTGCATTCATCCATTGTCCCATCTGCATGTTCCCCATTGGACTTGAGCAAGAGGAACCTTGCTGAACCACGACTGAGTTCCTTCATTTGTAACCCAGAAGGTTCATTCCTTCTGCCAACATCCATGGAACTGGCAAGCTAACTTGTTAGACTTGCAAACAGGGTAAAATCACAGTCATTAATAAATGTTAGTGTTCTCACTTTGGTTTTTCCCCTGTAATCCCTGGTAGGGTCTCTATTTTAGAATCCACTTCCTAATCAGTTTCCCAGTGCAGTTCTTCTTCTTCTTCCTACTCTGAGGCTGGTCCTTTAGGTCTTTCTAGTTAAGGAATACATCTGGTTCTCTGAGCCCTAAAATTTTCTCTATCCTACAGGATTTCTGGCCTTCCTGTACGTGGTTCAGGCTTCACCTATTAGAAATCTTACCTTCATGTTTAGTAGTATTCATATCTGGTATTTGTAGAATCTTTCTTCCGGAATTTCAGATTCTCTGCCCTTCATTTGACCAGTTGCCTATCCCCAGATCCAGGGAGGATTTTTCATTCAGTCATTTCCTCAGAGCCTTCTAGATCCACAATATTAGCATTCCTGTCTGAGACTTGGGGCTCTTCTAATGGTCATATTAAACACTATTTTTGAGCACCCTACTGCATGTCTTCCTTGATAAGAGAAAAGATGGCATCAAAAACTGGGTGCCATACTGAAGAAATCTCAGAAGCCAGAGTGCAGTTACCAGGTAAAGGGTCCTTGGAGATCTAAGTGACAATGAAGGAAGCACATTGGTCACAGAAGAAAAGGTGTTCATCAAGGTTACTTAGGTCCCCCATGAAGAGCTTCAAAATCCAACATTGGTAGATACACACACAGAGGGAAAGAATCTGAACAATGGGGAAAATTCTGGGGGCACGCTAATTTCAGTAAGACATATACAATTGGAGTGGATGACCACAGAAAAACAAAGGCCTTATTTTGGTCTTGCTTTTAAGAAAGTTTCTCTAGGGAGTTGTTCTCAAGGCAGGCAGAAAAATTATCATGGTGTGGGAAGGTCGCTTATTAAACCCAAGGGTCTTATTCTACCACTCTGCTCTTCACCCTTACTCCACTCTTCAGTGTAAAACAAAAAGATTTTCCTGGCCCATTGAGTCCAAAACTGCTCTCCTGCACTTTCTGAGTTTCAGTCTATAGTAGAGAAATAGGCCTTAGAAGAACAGCTGCTCCTTTCATTGCACGCCTTGCCACCCTTAGGAGATGAAGACACAGGGTGTGCACAGGGTCTTCATTTTATTTCTGATGTGCGTGGCACAAATGCCAAAGACAGCTACAAGTAATTGCTCTCTAAGCTCCAGTGAACTAGAACATCTTCATTTAAGTCATGCATAGCCTGGAATTTTTTTTTTTAAGGGAGAGAAAGATGACTTTATGTGGTAGTTGCTAAGCAGCCAGGCTCTCAGGGAGCTCAAACACACATGCAGCTTTGCAGAATCTCAGCAGGAAGCCACACAGCAGCCCTCTTTACAACACTCTCCTTATGCAACCTTTACTGTCTTCTACTGCATCCAAAAATCTAAGCTTTCCTTGTTTGTTTTTAACTACTCGCCATCCCCACACCCCATTAACCAATGATATACCAGAGATGATTTGTGTTAACCAAATATCCTACCTCACTGAAGGCCCTGAGGCAGTGAAAGGACTGGAAGAAGTGAGGTTTCATAACTTTTCATTTATTGCTTTACAAGTACAATTTATAATTTATGGAAATAAATTTGGACAATGCAGAGAAGTATAAAGCAATAATTTAAAACATGACAGAGAAAGTAAGCAATGCATTTTTTAAAAAAGAAAATGTAATTCTTTGACAAAAAGTCAATGGTAATTTTGGTGCATTTCTTTTTCTATAAGGGTACATAAAAAATTGGGATCAGCACATGGATTTAACACAATGGCTAGAAAATGGTAGGCATTTACATTCAATAAATAAAATTAATGGATGATCACATTCCATTTTGTCAATTTTTCAATGAATATTACAATATAAATATATTCACATTATTAAAAAATGTTAATGATTGATATTTTAACATATATGTATTACAAAACTTTATTTTTATCTATTCTGAGGTATGTATGCTAATTTTAAGCTAGTTTAAACAAAGCTGTCATGAAAAGTCTTTGCACAATTCTTTATTTTTCCTATTGTTTAGAATAGATCTATAGAAGTAGAACTATTTGAGCAAAAAGCATGAATTTTGTTAAATTTAATTGTTATTGTCAAAGGGCTTTCAAAACAAACTGCCAATAATTCACTTCAGAGGTTATGCTAATTTTTGCCTCACTGCATCTTTATTCACATAGTATGTTGCCATTTTTAACTGTCAATTTTGTTGACATTTTATTCTATAAAGAGGTAATTAGTTGCTAAATATACACATCATTTCAGTTTTATATTAACTACTTTCTCATATTAATAGTCACAGATAATTATTGTTTCGTGAATTGTGCAAAAGGGGCCTATGTAGACTTTTTCCATCCTAATGATAGGATCACACAAAGGCCTGACACCAGGAGGCAGGGCCACCTCCATCTATGTCTGTCGTAACCACCTTTAGACTCACCTGTCTCATGGGTATGAAAGTACTGAGATTTAAAAGTCCAAGAGGAAGGATTATTTTTTAAAGAGTTGTCAAGGTAGTTGACATTTCTTATTTCACCACCCTATGGAAAGGGCAGAGTTGGATAGGGTTTGCCAAGGAAGAGTGGGGGCTCATGAACAGCATGCAGAGTTTGGCCTGTGTCTCATGGAGTCTGGGGAGCACAGATTATGAGCAGCTGAGCCTGGGCGCTGCCTGAGGAGACAAAAGACTGAAGGGCATCCTCAGCTGATGGGACTATATCCCACTCAGGAGGGACAGAGCATCTCACAGATCAGATGGCAGCCACCGGGAGGCATCCTGACCTCTGCACAGGATGACTGCAGGGACAGGCAACACTCAGCCAGTGGAAGGCAGATAGCCAGATGCCCGGGGCCAGAGAAAGGAATTAGAAGTAGCTGGCAAAAGTAAACCATGGCACATTTTAAAACCCCACTGTTTGAAGACTCCAGTGGTGGGGATCTGTGTAAGCTTTAATGCAGCTGTGACTGAAATAGCTGGCAGGATAGTAGACTGAGACAGACAGTATTACCCTCTGTATATGTAAGATTATATGAATTGTGTGAATCTACATTGTGAAAAAAAAAAGATATATTCCCTGCTGTATAATTTATCAAAATGGGCTCTACTGTAAAAATAAATAATTAATTAATTAAAAAAATAAAATAAAATAAAATAAAATAGCTGGCAGGAACAAGTAAAAGGAGCATCAGTCCACAGACGACCAACTAACTCCATTCCTCTGGGCCCAAGGTGGGGCAGTGCATCATAATGGAAGGGCCTAGTGGAGGAAAGCTGCTCAGCTTGTGGTGGGGTCAGGAAGCAAAGACACAGAAGAGGAAAGGGGACACAGGGAAGATGTACCCTTCTAGGACATACACACAGTGATCCACTTCCGTTAGCTATACCCCAATTGCCTACAGTTACCACTCAGTGAGTCTGTCCAAATTAGAATGGACTGATTAGGTCACAACTTTCATAATCTAATCATCTCACCTCTGAATATTTTTGTATTAACACAAGAACTTTGGGGGAACACCTCAAATCCAAACCATAACAGAAATCCTTCCAAAAAGCCCATGAGGGGACCCCAGGAGAGAAAGAGTCTGCACTAGATGGAAAGCTTCACCAGCACACCCAGTGGACTCCATCTTGTAATCATACGTGTCAGATAGCAGGACCTTTCCTGACCCTCACCTTCCCTCCCTCTCCTTCTCCCTTTCTTCAAGAGGCCAGAATGCTTCGTAAATCTAAGAGTAGAGGAGCAAAATCCCTATCAGTCAAGACACCAGGGCATTCTTTGATTCCATTACTGTACCTTTCTGGTCTTAGTTGAGGGAGAAGAGAAGATATAAATTTAAAAGAAACTTTTAATTTTGTACTACATTGGACATTATAACCACAAAATGAGAGCGTTTTCTTATCATTAAAATGAACAAAATGCATTTTTTGAAATCCAAATGTAACTGGAAATTTCAAAATCACTCAATGTTTTCATCTAAAGGATGGAAAGAAACAATCTATAAACAGTTCAGGGTCAGCAGTGAGAAAGAATAAGGTTATTTTTTGCCTGTTTATCAAGTTGAAACTCAGTCAAATATCTGACAGAAGGAACCCAGCATTTCTGTACCTATTTAAAAAAATTCTTGGCTATCCTAATCTGTTTCTAGATTAGCTTTAAATTACTAAAAATTTCCTAACCAGGATTTTTATTGGAGTAGGCCTGTACATTTCATTTGGAGAAAATTTAGTTCTCTTTAGGACACATGTTACCCTGGAACATGGTGTCTGTTCATTCAATTATTTTTTAATTTCTCTGTAAAGTTTAATAACCATCTTCATTATATCCTATACATGTATTGTTGGATTTAAATCTATGAATGTTATAGTTTGCTTTATTGATGTTTTTGTTGTTGCTACAATGGAGTTTTTCTTTCTCGTCTTAAAATTGGCCATTGCATTTAACTTAAATACAGATGCTTCTCAACTTACATTTCAATAAGTCCATCACGAGTAAAAATACATAACCTACCGAACGTCATAGCCTGGCAGCACAGTTCACCTGGAGTGTCCCCTGTTTATCATCATGACCACATGGCTGACTGGGAGCTGCAGCATATCATTAGCCCAGGAAAAGATCAAAATTCAAAACTCAAAGTAGGGATTTTACTGAATAGGTATTAGTTTCATTGTAAAGTTAAAAAATTGTTTAGGCAAACCATTGTAAGTCTGGAGCCTTCTATATAATGATTGGTATTGATGTCATAAGTTTTCTAAATTTTTGTTAATTAAAAAAAATGTTTTAGTTGATTATCTTGTAGTCCCAGAATTTGTAGTTGAATGAGCTACAAAATATGTATGTGTTTTCATTATATAGCTTTCATTTCTTCTTTGCATTTTATTGCATTGTCAAAAAATCTAGAGAAACACTGTGAATGGTGTTGTAGATCAAATAGGTCATGTTTTTTATTTTAACTCAATTTTTTCTAGTTTTTCAACCTTGAGGTTGAGGTCAGCTGTTGTCTTTAGAAAGATGTCTTCGTGTGTGAAGGAAATAAAATGTTATTCCTGGTTTTACAAAAATTAGATCAAGAAAGGGTATGTACCTATTTAAAGGCTACCACTTCAAGATATTTTGACATTCACAAAAGCAACTCTTCAAGTGCTAATTACACTGTGCATAATTTAACTTGATTTTATAAATTCAATCTATATAATCATGTTTTGCTTAAATAAAGGCCCAAAATGGTCAGTTCTTACAGATTTTTAAGGCCCATATAAAAAACTAATAAATTAGCGACAGGACAATTAATCACTGGACCTGTGTACACATTCAATTTTCAAAACAGGAGAAATGACAGGTTTTCTTTCATTCTATAATCTTAGTAGTAGTTAACATTTTTAGCCTTTGTAAGCACTTAGGAAAGAGTAAGGTAATCACCAGGAACCATATATGTTCAATGAAAATAACCTTCTAATTAACCAAAATAATTTTTTTTTAATTTTATAGACTTCATTTTGATACTTTGTACACAAATTGGGCACAACTTTTCATTTGTATGGTTGTGCATGATGTAGCTTCATACCATTCATGTAATCATACATGTACACAGGGTAATGATGTCTGTCCCATTCCTCCATTTTTCATACCCTCTCCCCTTCCCTCTCATTTCCCTCTTCATAATCTAAAGTTCTTCCATTCTTCTCTCACCCCTCACCCCCTCAACCCAATTCTATAGCATCATCCACCTATCAGGGAAAACATTCAGCCTTTGGTTTTTGGGATTGACTTATTTCACTTAGCATAATATTCTCTAATTCCATCCATTAATGTGCAAATGCCATATTATTCTTCTTTATAGCTGAATAGTAGTCAATTGTGTATATATACCACAGTTTCTTTTTCTGTTCATCTGTTGGAGGGAATCTAGGTTGGTTCCATAGTCTAGCTATTGTGAATTGAGCTGCTGTAAACATTGATGTGGCTGCATCACTGTACTATGCTGATTTTAAGTCCTTTGGGTATAAACCGAGGAGTGGGATAACTGGGTCAAAAGATGGATCCATTCCAAGTTTTCTGAGGAATCTCCACACTACTTTCCAGAGTAGCTGTACCAATTTGCAACTCCACCAGCAATGTAAAAGTGTGCCTTTTTCCTCACAGCCATGCCAACATCTATTATTGTTTGTGTTCTTGATCATAGCCATTCTAATTGGATTAAGATGAAATCTTAGAGTTTTTTAATTTGCATTTCTCTAATTACTAGAGATGTTGAACACTTTTTCATATATTTTTTGATTGCCTGTACATCTTCTTCTATAAAGTGTCTGTCCAGATCCTTGGCCTATTTATTGATTGGGTTCTTTGTATTTTTGGTGTAAAGTTTTCTAAGTTTGTTGTAAATTTTGGAGATTAGTGCTCCATCTGAAGTGTGTGTGGAAAAGATTTTCTCCCACTCTGTTGGCTCTCTTTTCACATTATTGATTGTATCTGTTGCTGAGAAAAAGCTTTTTAGTTTGAGTCCATTCCATTTATTGATTCTTGCTTTGATTTCTTGTGCTTTGGAAGTCTTATTAAGGAAGTCTGATCCTAAGCCAACATGATGAAGATTTGGGTCTACTTTGCCTTCTATTTGGTGCAGGGTCTCTGGTCTAATTCCAAAGTCCTTGATCCATTTTGAGTTGAGTTTTGTGCAGGGTGAGAGATAGGGGTTTAATTTCATTTTACTACATATGGACTTCCAGTTCACCCAGCACCATTTGTTGAAGAAGCTATCTTTTCTCCATTGTATGTTTTTGGCTCCTTTGTCTAGTATGAGGTAAGTGTATTTTTGTGGGTTTGTCTCTGTGTCTTCTATTCTGTACCATTGGTCTGCCTGTCTATTTTGGTGCCCATACCATGCCGGTTTTGTTACTATTGCTCTGTAGTAGAGTTGAAGTTCTGGTATTGTGATACCTCCTGCTTCATTCTTTCTGCTCAGGATTGTTTTTGGCTATTTGTGGTCTCTTATTCTTCCAGATAAAGTTCATGATTGTGTTCTCTGTTTCTATGAGAAACTTCATTGGGCCAAAATAGTTTTATTTTTTTGAATGAGAGAAATTCAGTAGACAGTAAAATTGGATTTCATGAATACATTTATGAAACATATTTGGTAAAGCCTCTCATGATGTCCTTTTGGTAAGCTGGCAACATGTGGATGGAAGTACAGATCTTCAGCTACTTGAAATTGGAGTCTCAGTGGTGGTTCTGTGTTCCAAGGAGAAATTACCAGGAGAGGTTCTTCACCATTCCTATTAAACTTTTTTTTACCAATTCTTGGAATGAAGCTATTGTAGCCATACATGTCAAACTTTAAAATGTCACAAAATTAGGAAAGAGAAGAAATCAAATGGCCAAAAGTATAAAAACCTTTAAAGATTTTGTGTTAGTGTCTTGAACCATAGGTAGAAATATGAAAAAAAGTTAAGAAAATGAATGAGGTCTTACATAAATAAATATATCACAAGAGCATAGAATGAGGTGACTGGTTTGATAGCTATGCACATTAATACTATTAACTAAATGTCCTAAAATATGAGTTCCAGGCAATATGGAATGGCCTGATATGAATGTCACAGGGTGGCTCCTCAGGAAGCATGTGGACCATGGGAGGTTTGTGGACAGGATGCTTACTAGGAATGCCCGTGGAAGCAACACCTGTGAAGGGCCAGTGGGAGGCAGGAGTAGGCAAAAAGAGAAGTCAAACTGCAACACATACTCAGGGGCTCCTTGACCAAACTCATGGCATGCTCAGAATTACAATGGTGCTTTAGAATTGGTCCTGAGTTGGTCCTCAGTTGGACCAAGATGGCAGGACTTCTATACTCTTGCACTAACCAGCCGCTGAATGTGGGCTGCCCAGGGGAAAAAAAGGGACATGACCTTGGATGAAAGGGCTCTCTGCAGCTGAGCAATCCCCAAAGGGTTGACAGCTGAGCACTATCTCCAGACTGTACTGCCAGCAGCTGGGTCAACAAATCCTTCAGTGAAGGGGTTTCTGAGCCATGTATCACAGTGTCCACCACAGTGGGAAACCCCAGCGCCTGCTCCAAACCCACAGAAATTCTGGGGAGAATATATTTTTTAAGATGTTTTTAATACATGGTTAAGCATAGAAAAGCAAGAGAGGGTGCCAAAAGTAAAGCAGGAGCTGACAGGCAAAGCACATGACCCAGATATATGCCTTAGGAGAACATGGGTTTAAGTTCATTGAGAAAGAAATTAAAGCCCTTATTCCCAGTCAGCCATCAAATACCAGAAAACCAGACTCATGCCACTTGTGGGTGTGTGGTCTGAATTTTTAATATTCTCAATGTGAGAGAACCTTAAATGAGACATTAACATAAGAATTGATGTAAAAATTGTCCTATGTATAGATCCTTAGCAGAGGAAAAGCTCAAAACACCCCATGAGATAGTCCCACCCAGTTCACCTGAGACTCCCATGGTAAGCAATGCCAATGAAAGAGCACACGTGCACAGTAAGAGGGACACAGGTGAAAACCTCCTCCTGCTAGAGTCTATAAAACTTAGATCATCTGCAGGAGACTTAAAAACTGTTTAAAATATTCAGAAAAATTAAGGAGAAAAATTCAAAAAGGAAATAGACTGGGGAAAATCACAAATAGAAGTTCTAGAATTTAAAAGTATAGGCATTGAAAAAAAAATTAATGTGTTAGAGAACTGATTGCAGAGATCACCTGGATGGCATGCAGAAAGATAATGAAAAATATGAAAATATCTACTATGTTCAAGAAATCTTATAAGATGCTGAAAAACCTTTTTCATTCATTAAACATGTATTAAATAACTACTATGTGTCAGGTATTGTGCTAGATACTGAGATTACAACAATAACCCAAAAAGAGTATCATTTACTCAAATTTATATTGGCTTCATGAAAATGTAGTACACACTTTTATAATCCATGATACCTACAATAAAATAAATAAATTAAAAGTTAAATAAGAAGAACTATCTGATAGGCATGAACCTGATAATGTGGAAAAATTTGTCCCATTGTGCTTTTTACTAGTTAACCATATCTGGAGTAATGTGATCCTTTCTAGACACCACAGCTTAAAATTGGGTGTTGATAAATTGAGAAACCAGACTCAACAAACAAGGATATAGAATATCCTAAAACATAGGGTATTTAGTAAGTAATTGAGGAGTGTTCCAAGAAAATAAATACAAAACCTTCTGGTACTTTCTAAACCTAAAGTGCTCTGATTCAGCTCAAGGCTTCAGTGTCAAGGATGAACTGTTCACCTCTTCCTTCTACTAGTTACACAGGTAGACTACAGCCTTGAACTTTTCCTCTAGATAGAAAAGGCCATATGACTGAGTTCTAGCCAATAGAATAGGACAAGAAGTGCTTTGTACCAATTCCGAGCATGACCATAACAACCTCACACATGCCACTGTACTCTCACCATCAGCAGGACTTGGTTCAGAACGCAGTGAACTTGGAAGCCAGTGCTGAATGTAGTAGAGCCACGGGATGGAAGGAGTTGCAGTCCCTGAGTCACTGCATGGAGGAGAGCTTCCATGAGGACATAAAGTTATCTGTTTAAGCATCTACACATTTTTTTCTTTTGGACATCAGACCAGTAATGTATCTACAGCATAGCAAGATTTAAGGGAGGAACATCTCATACAATGGTGAGAACACCCATGACATGCTCATGAACTACAAAGTTTTTTTTAAATTAATAACCTTTACTAATACAGATTCTCTATTTAAAGTTCCCCATCTAATTTTCACTCCCATTTCCTGCCTAATTCATCCTAATGGAATTCTACTTATCACAATCCTATTGCCCTCAGTGGGGTGCTCTTGCAGGGAAAGTTTTATCATTACCTGGAATTCTTTTGGTCATAGAAACTGGTACACCTTCTTGTCACTGGTCCAACTTCTTTAAAGGAAAGAATATTTCTCACTTATTCTCCATCAGAAATTTAAGTGTGTTCTCCTCAAATAGAGTTACCTAAAGACTCTTTCATGCTTTGGTTTATGTCCTCGGGAATGATCAAGGTATACAGCAGACAATTATTGAATGGGTCAATTAATAACAGAAGAGTTACAAATGTGAAGCTGTGCCTCTGATCTTTTTGAGTCTTAATGAGAAAACCAAATACGGCAATATTTTGTGAAAAGAGCAAAGACTACTTATGTATGCAAACGTATAAAACATATTTCTGTGGTAGTACATCTCTATGCACGTTTGTATATAAATGAGAACAGGTTGACTTCAAATCAGTTATTTCTATGTATAATACTAACGGCTTCCTTTTTTGTTCTCTTTACTACGTCAAGGAAACCTGGATATGTAGCTATTTTTAAAAGACACACAGGGTTTCCCTGAGCAAATGATCTTTCACTAAATTAGTAAATGAGTAATGGTAATGAGATTACTCTGGGAATAGCACATGTCAGAAAATCACAGTGCTCAGGAACAAAAAACAAGCAACCAAGACTTTCAGGAAATCTTAATCTTCTGCTACTGAACAAACACATCTGTCCAGCTCAAGGCCAAATAACTAATATATCCCTGATTTTATGAGCATAAATAAAAATTTAGATAATGCTCAAGGGCAATGCATTCTTACCTTTCTCAGGGATTTGCACTGGAATCAGAAATAAGAATGAAAGGAAAATATGGACTTGTTATTTTCAGAGACTAAGAATAAAAGCTAGTGCTTGCTAAATGGAAAGCATCTAATTACTGTGCACTTAATGATGTTCTAGAAACCTAGACCTGCCTCCTTGGGCCTTCTGAGCATTCTCCACAGATCATATGGCACAGTAGTTAAGCACTTCTACATCTGCCTTCCTCTCCTTACCTAAGATTCATGAGGCCAGGCCTCACTGTTGACCACACATTTGATCCTAGGGAATTGGCACAATCAAAGATGTTAGTAAATGTTTATTAAATTTTTGTTATATATCTTGCAATTTTCCTAAAAGCATCAATCCAATCGCTTTTCTCCCTCTTATGAGTAGACTTGGAAGAACAGAACACAAAAACAATTAACTTTCACCCACTATCTGTATGGCCTCTAAATTAGTGATTTTTAAGTCAGCTAAGAGCAAGTGATGCTAAAGAGCTAATTTAGGTTTTACCACCAGTAACAATCCCCCTTCCATTATTACCTTAACTAGAAATTATGTTCTATGAAAATAGGAATATATTTGTCTTACTCAGAACAGTATTCCAGCATGCATGCAATAAGTATTTTGTTGAGTAAATGATTGACCTCTCTTACATAATTTTTTGAGAAAGTTTTAATGACATAACTGTCTCAAGATGAATCCTTGACAAGATCACTTCTCTGATTCCCTGTGTATGTTTACAATTTGTCAGCTGGCTTACCTCAATGGACTCATTTTGGTTTTAATCAACTGCTGTAAAAGATTTTAAAATCTTAGCTTATGAGTTCATAGGTCTCTGGGTCAGAAGTCCAGGCAGGCTTAGAGTCTGATCTGAATCTCACAAAGCTGAAATCACTGTCAGCCACGCTGGGCTCTTTGAATGCTTTGGGGGGAAATTCTCTCCCAGGCTTATTCAAACTGTTGGCAGAATTCAGTTCCACATGATTGTTGGACTGAGGTCCTTGAGTCCTTGCTGGTTGTTGGTCAGAAATCATACTCAGCTTCCAAAGCCACTCACATTCTCAGGCTGTTGACCCTTTGTCTTAAGCCAGCAATGGTGGACTGAGACCTTCTCACAATTAAAAATCTCTTTGATCCTCCGTTTGCATAATGTCTACTATTTTCTGCAGCTGGGCCCAGGTGAATCCATTGGACTTCTCCAGATGACCAAGATCATCTTTCTATTTAAGGTGAGTTGATATCTCAGCTCCATCAGCAAAATCCCTTCAGAGCAGTATGAGATTATGTTTGAGTAACTAAGTTTGGGAATCTGGTGGGTCATCTTTAGAACTCTGCCTGCTACACACAGAGTAAGCAAATTAAAGAGCCCCAAATAATAACCAGTCTTTATGTAACATTATCTCAGAAATGACATCCATTGTTTCTGCCATATTCTAATTGTTAGAAGCAAGTCAGTAAATGTAGCTCACATTCAAGGGGTGAGGATACACAATGCTTTGGATACTAGTAGGCAGGGATCACTGGCAACCACCTGAAAAGCTGCCACCACAGAAAGGAAAGGAAATGGCAGGCTCTTGTCTGGGTCAGGTGTTAAAAGCTTTTATGTAATCACAGTGATAGAAACATTGAACATGCATCTGAAAACTATTACAACTTTATACTAAGAGGAGAAGGTGATAGAATAAAAATGTGTTTAATCAAAGAGGAAAGAAAGAAAGATAAGCCTGCCTAGCTGATTGGGGAATTAATATAAATGCTTAAAAATGGCATATAAAAAAGTGGTACTCATTTTGTTCTTTAGTGATATGAAGGGGGAAATATCAAATAATCAGATAAAACTCTGGGACAGGGAAATGTCACCATGGGAGGGTTGCTCATGAGGATGGTTATTGTTTATAACAAGCCTTATGGAATTCTCTAACTCCTTAAATCACATATGCCTATAATTTTGATTAGGGAAAAAAACAAAATGAGGCAGCAGAGAAAAACTGTGAAATAATTTTTATTCAGTGAAAACAATTTAATGCATCTCCTAGATAGGAGAATTTTGGTCCAAGAAAAACAAAACAGGAGGATGCTATTAACGAAGACTGACTATAACCAATTCAGGAAACTGCAGCTATCTGTCGAGCAACATGTGTCCTGACCCACGTGTACCCTTGAGGCCTATGACAAGTGGCCAGCAAGACCAGCTCCAAAGCTGCCTTTCTTTGCTACAACCCTCATTTTTCCTTCTGGATCAACTGCTTCTTAAGATTTGGTTCTATTTCTAGATACCAGTCTAGTTTCTAGACTGGAATATTTTTAATGTTAACTTTATAGCTTTGGGTTATTTGAAAGATGCTGGAGTCTGTTCCTGGGCCAAACTCACTTCCACCATAGGCCCCCTCCCCTTGCTGTTCTCCTGCAGCAATGACTGTGGCTGGACTGACCTCTGGCTGCCTCCTCCTTGACATTCATTGTTTCCTTCTCAGGGGCTTTTCCTGACCACACAAACTAAATGCACACTCTTCCATAGCCCCATCCCTGTCTGTTACTTCACCCCATCTTGTTTCATTCTAGCATTTGCCAAAATACAAACTTATCCTGTTCATTTAATTTTGTTTTATTCGCCATGGTATTCCTGAGGCCTATGATTATGAGTATCCAACATATATCAATTACCCAATACATTGTTGTTGAATGAAAAAATGAATTGGGTAGCATATTAGTTCAATTTCATAACTATAATGTTACATAACAAATCACCCTAAAAATGTCTTAAACAAGCATGTCTTTCTTATGGATCTATGGTTCAACTTGTGTTCAGCTGGTGTTGGGTGAACTCAGCTGGGCTTGTATCCATGTGTTTCCTTATCCTTGAGCTACAGGCTACCCCCGGAAAATAAGAAGGCAAGCAGAAGCATACCACGCTTCCTGAGGCCTGTGATAGGACTGGCATGCTACTAGTTGTAGGCACTTTCCACTGGTCAAATCACATCACATGACCAAGGCTAAACATCAGTGGAGTGAGTGGGGAAGGTATAGTCTGGCCACTATCACTTGTGATTATGACACTAACTTAGCATCACATATACACACATAGAAATGCCCATGTTATTGCAGCTGATTAAGCACTAAATGTGTCACAGAATATTTAAAAACATAAAAATTTGGTTTTGTCCAACCACAGACAAAGAATAAAAATAAAATAACAGAAAACAGATCCAGAAAAACAGGAATGAAAAGAATCACTCCAGAGTTACATGGCAAAGGAATAGACATTAGATTATGATCAGTAAATTAGTCTGATCTGAATGAATTAATGAATAATTGGACTGACAGAGAGGATCCAGTAGAGGAACAGAAATTGAAACCATAAGAGAAGAAAGGTAGGCCTTGGAATGGAAGGACCCCCTCAAAGGGAAGAAGAAATGGGTGGGTATGTAGACATTCTTCTAGGTTATAAGGAAGAAAAAATTGGAATCAGAAGTTCAGGTCTATGAAACAGAATAAAACACTTGATTGACTTAAAATAACATACCCAAAAATAGTACCCCTTCATTGATTGGTGATGGGTTCTCAGACTCTGGAAGCCAAGGCTAACTGGTTGCCTCACTTAGCAGCACAGCAGGAAGAAACTCAATCTCTCAATACAAAGTCAGTGAGTGTTGCTATTATTCCATTGGGATGATCCCAATTCTCAGTTAGGTAGATGTCAGAGTCCTTTGTCTAAAGGCAAAAGGGTTGCATAGGAGGCTTGAGGCAAATGATAAAAGTTTGGAATAATATCTGTGGGAAATGGGAAAGAGATGACCAATAGTACCTGACGAGACCTGACCACCACCAGAGGGTTGGCTGCACTGAGATTAGACTATGAATCAGAAGCAGCACCATCTAGAGTTGAATGATTTCCTATAGTGCTCCTCTGTTCAACCATGTATGGAATGCTCATTGTGGACCATGAAAACAGGTAGAGTTCCTCGTTAAGGAGATTACAGTCTAATCAATACATACCCAGAACGAGTTAATGACTAGAGACAGAATTTAAAATTAAAATTGGGACATGGATTCATGCAAATGTAACCTTTCCATCTCATCTGCTAGTATCAAATGTCACTGTCATTTAATTTTCTAATAAATTGCAGTCATATACAGTGTTTAAATGCAAAGTTTAATGAAATCAATAAAGTATGGGCATAAAACAGCAGAATGTAAATTCTATTCCTGTCCTTTACTACCTAATTGAGAGATAAATGCCATTTACCTTGAGATAATATTTTCACAAAAGCATTTAGAATAGTTTCAGCTCCAGTATTCCAAAAGGACCACTGATGGCCACTATTATGCTTATGACGTTAACATTTAAACTATACAAAGATATAAACTTCTATATAATTGCTGTTTAATATTAAGTGTTAATGTCATGGAATGATAAAACTGTACAGAACTTTGGTGGGGTCCAAACATCTCATTTACAGATATAAAATAGACAAGGACATGAAGAACTGAAATAGAGTTTGCAGAGGCATACAACAAATTAGTAGCAAATAAACAAATCCTAAATCCCCTGATTTCCACTCCGGGGCCATTCTATCGCACTAGTCTGTTTCTTAACTGTACTTGGACATATTATCAAGCAAGTATTCTAGGTAACCGTGACAAGTAGCTTTAAACAAAGAAGGAAAAGAAAAGCCTCAAAGGGCTAGTTGTATACAATCTCACTCTCTGTTCTTCATGAATCAACAGAGCCTCAGACAGCCCTACCACACAGAGACTGGGGGGCACACAGTCCATGATAATGGCACAGTCAACAGCAGAGCCTTTGAGGGGCCGACAGAGCCAGGGTGTCTAACACTCAAAGATGTTTTCTGGTAAGGAAGTTGTATACCATCTAAAAATCTGAATGAATATGGTAACTGTATAGGAGAGGAAAGTATCATTTTCCTTTTTTGGAAAGTTTGTGAAGTCACTGGGTGCTGACTCAGTGACAGGGCAACCAGTATGCTGGGAAGAATATAACCATCTGCCCCCATCTTCACAGTTCAGGATTCACACCAGTGAAGGGATGCTAATGGCTGCTTAACAATCTAATTTCCATTCTCTATAAACCTCCCAAAGACACAGACCACAAACCTTGAATTTCTGACATTTCAGACTACCTTATCCATTTTTTCTTTTCCACATTTCCAATATTCCCTGTTACAGATTTTAAGAAGTTGCAGGGAATATCTCAAGTTATTCCAGGATCATATGCAAAAAAGGTCTTGATCTTTGGTCAAACAACTCATAGGGTACTGTGTTGTATTCATTTCATTTGAGGAAGGTCATGGAGAAAACAGCATATGAGCTGACAGGTCTGAAATGATTTGAAGAAATTCAGAATGTTTAGCCTGCAAAGAACACACATCAAAAAAAAAACTGATTTCTCCAAATGTTTTAAAAATAATTATCTTTGCATTTGCAAAACTGATGTGCTTGCTAGTGTTTTAAAAGGTCAGTTAATACAAAAAAAGATAAAAGAAGACCAAAAGACTTCTCAAGTCTAAGCATAAGCCATGGATTTGGAGGAATATGTGATGAATCAGGAAAGTCTTCCCCATTCATTCTGGACTAGTAGATTATCTGAGTTAGGTTAGGAAAAGAGAATCTAAGCAGCAAGACTTGTGTAGAACATGTAGGTCCACTGAAAGAGAAGCTTGATGAGGAAATGATAGTGCCCCAAATGGAACTGAGGACTCTAAGAGGGAAACAGCCCTATAGGACACAGACTTAAGAGGAGCAAGGCTGGGTGCTGTGTCAGCAAAGATTGGCCCACAGCTGCCTCACAGTGGCCCTGCCCTTGGTAAGGCCAAAGAGAAACCAAGAAATCCTTAGCAGTAAAGAGTACATGAAATTGTCAGGGTCCTAAGGAGTCTCACAGCATCTGATGGCCTGGAATGGACTGAGAGCTATAACATTCAATTCCTTGGCACACTGAAGGTGATAGAAAGAGGACTGAAGACTTTAGCAACCTTGGAAAGAAAGTCTTTCATTTAGGAACATGTGACAGCTGGTCAGCAATCTGCGTGGACTAATCACAGACAATGAAATAAGAATGAAATTATCACAAATATCAGGATCTACTGATGACAAACCATCATCTATACCACCCTACTCCAGAACTCACACAAAAATTAAGGAAGAAAGATAGGGAAACTCGAAACAACTGAAACTATGCACCCAAATCTCAGTGATAGGAAAACTCAAATTAGAATTTTTTTCTAGCATACCAACTCATATTTCCTCTATCCCTTGACTTGTGGTCTGAGATTATGTTATGTGGCTTCAATACATGTTCTGCCGCATATAAGAAGCCCTTTTGTTATCCTCAACTAACTACCTCTTCTAATACCTGGGTATTGCCAGTGAGCTGGTAACAATCCCTCTAACTTGAATTCTAATGCCACTATGATTAAATCATATGGGTCATGTGAACTCTCCTTTTATATCTATATAATTACCAATGTTAACTATATCAGAGTCCTCTTTGTTATGTCAAAATAGCAAGAACAACCCTTTTAAAATAATTCCATGCAAAAGCTAAAATCATCATTAAGTGATGCCTCCAAGTTCAATTACACATTTAGCCTGTTAGTAGAACAGGAAGCCCTATTGTACAGTCATGGAAATCTGTTAAGGTCTATAGCAGTGGCTAGCAAGGTGCATGTGCTTTTGCATATAAAATTCACTGACCTTTCTATACCAACTAATATAAATAGGTAACATTTGGCACTGACATTTGCATATATTTTGGGTGAACTCATTTATTTGATCCATACAGAAATTTATAAGCTCAAGACCATTATCCTGATTGATAGCTCAGGAATCCAATGGGCAGAGGCAAAGCAACTAGCTCAAGGTCACAGAAGTAATCATGAGCAACCCATGTCTGCAGGCCTCCAAAGCCTATTTTCTTAACCATGAAGCTATTCAGCCAGCCCAATAAGTCCCTACCCACCTAGTGCTAAAAAATGTAAGTTAAAAGAAAAATATCTGGTCATCCAGGGACACAATCCATGACAATGTATTTATAATTCAGGAAGAGGAGGCGGGGGAGGGCATTCTCTACTAACCATGGTAAGCAATCTGTTCAGTCCCCAAAGCATGAAGTTTGATTTTCTTTTTATCTGGTTTTTATGTTCAAGGGAATATAAATGTCAGGAATCAAGCATTCCCTCTGGATGGTGGAGTAATAAATAACTTTCATACCATTTTGCACAGATGCTATAACTAAATTGAGACCAGGAAAGATACAGACAACTATAGCAACACACTGATGATGAATCTATTTTTGAGAGCAACTATTAAATTAGAAAGGTTTGTCAAGTTTAAAAAAAGAAAAAAAAAACTTCAGAGGAAATAATTTGGGCACAATTCTAAGAAATTCAAAGGAGATTCAAAGATAGAGTGAATGATCACTTCCCCATTTTAAACAAAGTTCTGAATGTTTTTAGAGTATAAAGAGAAAGGAAAATTTTTATACCTTGAAAGGCTTATAATGTTACTTAGAATATTTCTGAAATAAAAAAAATACACTGTGAACAATATAACATATCTAGTAAATAATTAGTAATTTATAAATAATATTTAAAGTATTATCATTTATCTGTGTTTAGTGAAATTCACCCTTAAAATCAAGTTGGGAATAGTCCCTAAGTTGTTTAATTTATTTAGTAAATATTCTGTATCACTACAGCCTGGTAATACCACTCCTAGGTATTTATCCTAAGATAATAATATAAAATGTCAATACCAATAAGTGTTCAATGAAACATTTTGTTATAGCACTATATCATAAAGGAAACCAAAATGTAGGGAACCAATAACTTCCTCAGTAACAACTATTTGGCATGTACTATTTGGGTACTTTTTTATGTTATTGGATTCAACAGGATTAATCTAGATATTCTTTTCATAATGAAGGAATAAGTTCAAAGAGGTTACCTGTCAAAGATCAAACTGCAAGTTAATAAAGGATCAAAGTATAATCTAAAAGACATCAAATAGAAAGATGGTTGATTAATTATATCTACAAATTTATTATTATTTATGTAGGCTTTGAAACTAACAGTTCTGAAGACCATAAAGCAGCATAGAAATTGCTTAAGATTTAATATTTAAATATATGCTTATACATGCACTCATTTTTTTGCCTGTAGGCTATGATTAATCAGGCAAAAGTATATATACAAACAGGTGATGACTAGAACATGAGAACAGCTCATATTTGTTAAGGTAGTAGTAGAAATGACTTTCCTTAATTAAAAATCTTCCATTGTTCATTACATTTAAGAAATACTTATTGAGAGCCTACATCAATGAGCAAAATAAAGTCCCTGTCCTCCTAGAGATTATATTCCGGTGGGGGAAACAAACAGTAAATAGATAATGTTTCATGAAATCAATTAATGATAAATGCTATGAATATGAAGGTGTGAGGATGGAGAGTTGATGGGGTTAACTTTAGAAATACTGGACACAGAAGACCTCCCTGCATAGTAAAGTAAGAGGGAGGAAGTTACAGACAAGAGGAATAACAGGGGCAAAGGTCCTGGGGCTGAAATGGGATGCCACATACACATGTAAACAGGATACACAAATAGGATAAGAAAGGCTATAAAGCTATGCCAGCAATCTAACAATTATGTAAAAATTACTGAATAAGGAACTAAATTAAAAGGTATAGCAAAACATTGGTGGTTAGTTATATTGGTATAAATCAGTTTTTAAGAGCTCTGGAAGACTGGCTGCATTTAAATCTGTTTTGTGACCGCTGGGAATTTACATAGCCTGCCCGCCTCATTTATAAAGTGGAAGTAATAATAATCATTGTACCTCTAGATACAATAGCATTGCTAACAGATATGGTAAACAGAATAATACACCAATATTTCTATGTCCTAATCCCTGGAATCTACATATTACCTTACATAACAAAGGGGAAATAAATTGCAGCTGACTTTTAACTAGGGAGACTACCTGGGGTTATCTATTCAAGCCCTAAATAATGACCAGGGTCCTTAAAAGTTAAAGAGGGAGGGAGAAGGGAGAAGGAGTGAGAGAAGATGGCAACAGAAGCAGTGTCTGAGAGATGCAGCTGTTTGGGGCTTTGAAGATAGAGGAGGGGGCCCTGAGGCAAAGAATGTGAGCTGCCTCCAAGAGATGGAAAAGGTGAAGAAACATCCTTCCCTAGAGTCTCCAGAAAAATAACAAAAACTACGTGCTGTTGACACCTTGATTTTAGCCCAAACATATCAGACTTCCCAACTAGAGAACTGTAAAGAAAATAAATTTTGGTGGTGCAATCCACTGAATCTGTGGTGATTTCTTAGAGTAGTAATAGAAAACCAATACAAGAGAATGAAATGGATTTTTAGTGACTAAAATACTTAGAATAATATTTAATTTAATAATGATGAGCATTCTGTAAGCTGTTAAAATATTCACAGTGGCGTTTTCTCCCATGTTTTTCAATAAACAATAAGTATGAATTGGCTAAATTTTTTTCTTTAAAAATAAGGGTAAAAATGTTTAAAAAGAAAAAAGCCTTTTTATTAGGATTACTAATACCTGAAAAGGCAGATTTTAATTTCAGGAAAACAAAATTAATTGAAATATAAAATAGAAATAATAAAACTCAACCAAAAAAATCTTGCCTAAATTAAAAAGACCTTATGTTTTTAAATTGCATTCTTTAGTTGCTGACAAAATACTGACAAGTGACTGGGACTGGAGTAGATTAAAAGAGGTTTCATTTTGGGTAAGTGATTTATAGTCTATGAGGAAAACCGTGAATCCATCTAGAATCCAGATGTGGGTCAGTAACCTAAGGTATGGGGTCCAGTAAGTTCCTTTACAGACAAGGATCATAAAAGCTTGGAATTTCACTCCTAGTAAAAGCCTCCAGGAATTTGTGAATTTCATTTTCCTTCCAACAGAAAGGTGACAAATCAAATTGTAGCAAGTGAACTCAGAGCACCCCCTCCCTTGATTCTTGGCTCAGTCAGGTCTCCAGGGCACTCAAAAATTTCAATTCCATCCAAACACTTAGCAAGCATCTCCCATATGTATGGCCTGACCCTGCATAAGTAGCATTGAACTTATAGACAGTACATAATCTGTAACTTTTATAGTTGAAAAAGACAAAATACAGCTTTCTTATTTTAAAAAATCAGAACATTTACCACTCATGGTCAATTTTTTATTCTAAATATTTATTAAATGTCATGAATATTTTCAGATATGAAATACTTTCAAATGCACTTCGTGGATTCTCAAATAATTTGTAAGAAAGAAACAGGAAACGTAGATTTTCTACTTTACTGCTTTGGAATTACTTTCAGATACCTCATCATTTAGATATCTGGTAAAAAAAAAAAGTCAGAATATTTATAATTTTGTAAGAATTACATAATAAGACATTTGTCAAGACGGTAGATTTTGAGATGGTGCTTTCTGTTTTTTAATTTCACTTTTACTCTTATTAGAGTCACACATACCCCAAATACATACTCCAGCCATCTGCTTTCCCAATTCCAATACCCCAGAAAATGCCACTTTCAATAATTTTGTCTGTTTCTTCTGGTGCTGACTTACATATTGCTAAATATCTTAATTATATTGCTCTTTTATGATTTTTCTAAAATTTAAAGTGTACCAATGCAAGGTGAGAATTTAACTCACAGTCTTGCCCCCATCCTCTTATAAATGTACAATCATTTCTCAGCATCCATGGGGGATTGGTTCTGGGACTCCATAAAGGTACCAACATCTGGAGTGCTCAAGTCCCTTATAAAATGTTGTCATGTTTGCACATTACCTATGTACATTCTCTCATACACCTCTAGATTTCACATAATGCCTAATACAGTGTAAATACTATGCAATTAGTTGTACTAGATTGTTTAGAGAATAGAAATAGGAAAAAAAATCTGTACATGCTCAGTACAGGTACAATTTTTTTCAATTTTATTCCATTTTATTTATTTTATTTTAGTACTAGGGATTGAACCCAAGAATACTTAACCACTGAACCATACCCAGTCATTTTATAATTTTTTATTTTGAGACAGGGTCTCACTTAGTCACCTATGGCCTCACCTAGTTGCTGAGGCTGCCTTTGAACTTGAGATCCACCTGCCTCAGCCTCCTGAGTTGCTGGTATTATAGGTGTGAACCTCTGCACCCAGCATTTTGCAAATAGTTTAAACCCTCACTTATTTGAATCCTGGATGCAGAATACAAGGATAGAGGACCCACTGGACCCTCATGTATTTCCATTCTTCTAAAAAAGCCGTATCACTTTTTTTGTAATAAATAATCGATGTTTACTATTTATATTTTATGACTACATAAAACACTGCAGTGTATATCAAGATAGTGGATTCTAATTGCATTCCTTTTGTCCTGTAATTCATGACTTCATAAATTCTCTCAGTTCAGTTGTTGGCTTACTGCTCTAGTATTATTCATCCCTCAACTCTGACAGAGGAACACAAGAGGAAGTCCATCAGTTTTGCTTTTGATTGATTGATTGATTGATTGATCACAGACATGGCTGCTGGAGTCCTCTGATCCTCCCACTTTGAACTGGACTGGCTGATCCAGAGCTTGATCAGATCACAATCATCCTGGGACTTGACTTCTCCTTCATTCTGAAAATTATCTTCACCTCCTTCATATGTTACAAATCATGTTTTGATGACACTTTACTTTCTCTCTTGGATGATGTTCTGACTTCAGAAAAATACATTCTGCAGGAGCTTCCAGAATAGGATCCTTGGGACCTAAAATTGTTGAGAATTTATAGGTACAAAAATGGACCTAATTTTCTTCTACTCTCTTGCTTAAACATTAGTTTGGCAGGACATAGGATTCTGTTTTTTAAATCGAAAATTTTTAAAACTTGCTATTCTGACATACTAAGTTAAATGCATATGAACAACAGGTGCAAAAAGATCATAAATTTCTCTTATGGTTTAGATATCAGGGGTTCCCCAAAAGCTCACACAAGAGACAATGCAAGAACATTCAGAGGTAAATTGATTGGGTTATGACAATCTTAACCTAATCAGTGAATTAATCCCCTAATGGGTATTAAGTGAGTGGTAACTGAAGGCAGATAGGGTATGGCTAGAGGAGGTGGGTATTGGGGGCATGCTTTTGGGGTATACATTTTGTATCTGGTGAGTGGAGTCTTCCTGTGCTTCCTGGTAATGTCCTGAGCCACCTCACACACTCTTCCACCATAATGTTCTGCCTCACTTTAAGCTCCAGAGAATGGAGTTGACCCCCCTACAGACTGAAGCATCTTAAACTGAGATCCCCCAAATAAGCTTTTCTTCCTTAAAATTGTCTTTATCAGGTCTTTTGGTCACAGCAATGAAAAAGTTGACTGAAACAATTTCTTAAGAACAGACAATGAAATTCTCATGTGAAAGATGCATTATCCTTATCCTCAAGAATGAAAAGTTGAGAGGAAACCAAGAGAATTCTTCATAGGTCTCATTAAAGTAATTCTTACCTTTAAAGCCTCCCTCACATAATTTAATTCACTTACTGGCCATAATTTAGTTGCTTTCTCATAACTTGCCATTCTTCACCCAATTCAGTATGTGTTTTCTTTGGGTCTTTACCTTCTTATGTGGGCTCCTATTCCATATAAAACATTGTAAATAAATGTGTATGTTTTGATCCTGCTATGCTATCTTATGTTAATGAAATTCCCTGGCACTTGTGACCCTAATAGAATGGAGGCAGAGTTTTTGCCACCCCTACAAAACCCACCCACTTACAGCATTCTGTATTGTTTTTAAGAGCCTAATCTTATTCTAATTCTTGATCACTTATGGGTAACCAACTATGGTTTAAATGTATGCCCCCAAATTCATGTGCTATAAACTTAATCCCTATTGCAACAATACTGAGAAGTGGGGCCTAGTAAGATGTGATAAGGTAGTGAGGGCTCTGTGTCCATGGGTGGATTGTTTTTGCTGGAGGGACCAGTTATCACCAGATAACTAATCTGTTAAAGGACATTTCAGCCCCTTCTTGCACACTTGCTCTCTTGCCCTTCTGCATGCTACCAAGGGATGGCACAGCAGAAAGGCCTTTTCTAGAGGCCAGTGCCCTGCTGTTGGATTTCCCAACCTCCAGAACTGTGAGACAAATGAACTTCTATTATTAATCACCCAGTCCTTGGAATTCTGCTATAGTAGCAGAAAAAGAACCAAGATATAACTTTTCCATATCCCTCTGGAGTCTTTTAGAATTTTCTTTCATCACGACTCTCCTAGAATATTTATGATGATGGACCTTGCTTTAGTTTTAGTTTATGTTTTTCTTCTTCCACTTGCTGGCCAATCTTCTAGCCTTTTTCTTGAAAGTTAATACCTATAATTCTGGGAAGTATTTTTAGAATATATTGTTAATATTTTTCATTTCCTCTGGTTCCTCCTTTTGGAACTTCTATTATTATGATGTCAACTGATCCTTAAATTTCTTATTCTATCCCAGCACTTTAGGGAAATACATTTTGAACTATTTCCTCAATTCTATTTTCCAAGCTTCCCATTCCACTAAATGCTTAATTTCTGCTATTACTTTTGAACATCCAAATCTTTTTTTAAAAGGGAATATTTTCTTCTGTTTCTAAGAATATTAAAATTTTCTTATGTGTTTAGTTCATTGTTAGTCTTTCTTTCTTTAAACATCTGATGATTTGTGGGTATCTGGATGTGTCTGTGTTGGATTTGTTGACTAGTGGGCTTTACTGCAAAATGATCTGGTATGGACATGGTTGTCTTTTTGAAAAACCACAAAAGTGGTCTCTGCAGCAGTTCACGCTCGGGTACATTATGTTTCACAAACAAGAGTGTTTCAATCTTCTGGTTTAGGAAAAGAGAGGTCGTTCCAAGTGTCATGGCTGGTTTTCAGGAAGCCAGGTGGGGTTGGTATAGGTCTCATTTTCAGGGTGCAGCTCTGCACCTAATATCCTGTTTTCAGTAAAAGGTCTCCATTTTATCCAAGGAGTACAGCTGCACCACCTCGTGAGCCCTTGTGATTCACCCTCCCCAGCTGAATCCTTAAATGAACAAATTTCAAATCCTTGGCCAGAGTATGGAGGGACAGTTGAAGTAGGAAAGAAGACTTGGGGGCTATGTGCTAATATAAATAAAGACTTTCAACCAATCCATCTGATTTTAGCCCCATAAATGTGTACTACTTTTCCAGATACCTATAGTCTCAAATTCCTGAGACTTTTTCAAGGATGAACCCATTTGCTTGTATTGACTTTCCAAGTTATAGTCTTGAGTCTTTGATTTTTTTTTTTCAGGTCAGTTAAGTCAATTATTTCTACTTCCTTCAAATTCCTGTTTTCAGATTCTAAGAAACTAGTTTGCTATAAATTCATGTAATTCTGTCCTTGTAAATGTGTGCTTTAAAAAAAAAAAATCCTTTGTTGTTACTTCAGTGAGACTTGGGTAGGAAGATGACATTCACATGAGTGTTTGCCTTACTATGTTCACCTAGATCAATGCCTTTCATTTATAAAATAATTCAGTATTCTTTTATTCTCCTGATGCTACTTTGAGATTTTGTAACTATGAAGCAGTCTGTTAAAGAAACATGATTGGAAACAGAGGCATTCTTAAATATCTGTCTCCTTCATTTTCTTGAAAATGAAGTACTTTTAAAAGCACTTTCTAGTAAAATGGAACTAATAATGGTATCTACCTCATAATAAAGAGCACAACCACAGGGATGGAATCCTAATTAGACTAAGTTATACTCCATGTATGTGTAATATGTCAAAATATACTCTTCTGTCATGTATATCTAACAATAACAAAATAAAAATTTTAAAAATAAAGAATACATGAGAATTCATAAAAGCTACCACTACATAGTAAGATATCAAATGTTAATTTTAACTAATATATAAAAACTTTCTGCTTTAGTAGGCTTGCGACAAAACTTTTTCATACTCAATACCTTGCTTTGTCCATCTTAAGGACTTTTAGTTCTAAAAGTGGGTTCACCATTTAACATAATATGTTAAAGAAACATTATGATTGGAAGCCAAAGCATTCTTTTTTTAAAATTTTTATAGACTTCATTTTGATTCATTATACACGAATGGGGCACAACTTTTCATTTGTATGGTTGCGCACAATGTAGCTTCGTACCATTCATGTAATCATACATGTACATAGGGTAATGATGTCTGTCTCATTCCATCATCCCCCTCCCCCTCCCCCTCTCATTTCCCTCTTCATAATCTAAATTTCCTCCATTCTTTCTCTCACCCCCCAACCCCATGACCCCATTCTATATCATCATCCACTTACCAGGGAAAACATTCAGCCTTTGGTTTTTGGGATTGGCTTATTTCACTTAGCATGATATTCTCCAATTCCATCCATTTATCTGCAAATGTCATAATATTATTCTTCTTTTTGACTGAGTAGTATTCCATTGTACATATATACCACAGCTTCTTTATCCATTCATCTGTTGAAGGGCATCTAGGTTGGTTCCACAGTGTAGCTATTGTGAATTGAGCTGCTATAAACATTGATGTGGCTATGTTACTGTAGTATGCTAATTTTAAGTCCTTTGGGTATAAACCAAGGAGTGGGATAACTGGGTCAAAAGGTGGGTCCATTCCAAGTTTTCTGAGGAATCTCCACACTGCTTTTCAGAGTGGCTGTACTAATTTACAACTCCACCATTGATGTAAAAGTGTGCCTTTTTCCCCACAGCCATGCCAACATCTATTATTGTTTATGTTCTTGATAATAACTATTCTAATTGGAGTAAGATGAAATCTTAGAGTTTTTGAATTTGTGTTTCTCTAATTACTAGAGATGTTGAACACTTTTTCATACATTTATTGATCACCTGTACATCTTCTTCTGTAAAGTATCTGTCCAGATCCTTGGCCCATTTATTGATTGGGTTCTTTGTATTTTTGTGTAAAGTTTTGTAAATTCTTTATAAATTTTGGAGATTAATGCTCCATCTGAAGTGTATGTGGAAAAGATTTTCTCCCACTCTGTTGGCTCTCTTTTCACATTATTGATTGTATCTGTTGCTGAGAAAAAGCTTTTTAGTTTGAGTCCATCCCATTTATTGATTGTTGCTTTGATTTTTTTCTGCTTTGGAAGTCTTGTTAAGGAAGTCTGATCCTAAGCTGACATGATGAAGATTTGGGCCTACTTTTTCTTCTATTTGGTGCAGGGTCTCTGGTCTAATTCCTAAGTCCTTGATCCATTTTGAGTTGAATTTTGTGCAGGGTGAGAGATAGAGGTTTAATTTCATTTAATTACATATGGATTTCCAGTTCACCCAGCACCATTTGTTGAACAGGCTATCTTTTCTCCATTGTATGTTTTTGGCTCCTTTGTTTATTATGAGGTAACTGTATTTTTGTGGGTTTGTCTCTGTGTCTTCTATTTTGTACCATTGGTCTGCCTGTCTATTTTCGTGCCAGTACCATGCCATTTTTGTTACTATTGCTCTGTAGTAGAGTTGAAGTTCTGGTATTGTGATACCTCCTGCTTCACTCTTTCTGCTCAGGATTGTTTTGGCTATTTGAGGTCTCTTATTCTTCCAGATGAAGTTCATGATCACCTTCTCTATTTCCATGAGGAATGTCATTGGAATTTTAATTGGAATTGCATTGACTCTGTATAGCACCTTTGGTAGAATGGTCATTTTGACACTATTAATTCTGCCTATCCAAGAACATGGGAGATCCTTCCATCTTCTAAGGTTTTTTTTCCATTTCTTTCTTTAGTGTTCTATAGTTTTCACTGTAGAGATCTTTCACCTCTTTTGTTAGATCGATTCCCAAGTATTTTATTTTCTTTTTTTGAGGCTATTGTGAATGGAGTAGTTTTCCTAATTTCTCTTTCAGAGGATTTATCACTTTTGAAAAGAAATGCATTAGATTTATGCACATTGATTTTATATACTGCTACTTTTGCTGAATTCATTTATTAGTTCTAGAAGTTTTCTAGTGGAGTTTTTTGGATCCTCTAAATATAGAATCATGTCATCAGCAAATGGTGACAGCTTGAGTTTTTCTTTTCCTATTGAAGTATTCAATTATGGATTCAATTGTGTATCCCATGTTTCCCCATCTGAATCATCAGGATAAAGTTTCAATTGTCATCAGACCTAAGTTATTTGAAATTTCAACACTTTGGAAAGAATAACGGACATGATATCTCCATTTGGACAGACTCACATTTCTCTTCCTTTCCTTAGAGAATTCCCACTTCTGTTGTGAAGCAGATCCATATCCTTCTATAGAAGCTAAAATTCTCTGAAACTACTTGTCCTAGCCTGACTTGCAAATAAGGCAAAGGCACATGTCCTAGACACTGTCAATCAGTCATACACATCCCATAAATTGAGCAATACTGAGGCAAAACAAACATGGTCACAAACAATGACTGTGGTGGCAACAGCAGTCAGGATGACTAGGTTCATAGGTGTTGGTGGCAGCTGCGGCAGCTGTGCCAGCACCCAGTATCCAGTGTGCTGCATGTAGGCAGGGCTAGCTGTAGTGGCTCATGTTCAGTGGAAGTACCAATGCTGTCCTCACTGGACCATCTGGGTGACAGGATTTCCCAGGATGTTTCTCCTAGTTGTACATGCTGCTTTTTCATTCCTCCCACTGATGCCATTAGTTCCACAGTATCCTAATTTTACCTGTTCATTCCTGATTCATTTATTATCCATTACATTTGGAAACTGACCACATAACATTGAAATATTAGCAAATGCCTTAAAAATTTTTATATAAAGCCTGAATTTATATAAAACAAGAGTTCCAAATTCATTTGTGTTCCTCACAGACAAAAACTAAGAGTAACAATTTTTTAGAAAAAGAAGAAACTACCACACCCCAACCTCATAACTCATTATTGAATCATCTTTGCCACTGACATTTCCAATATGAAATTTTGCATCGTGCTCCCAAAGTTTCTGATTATCAGAAACTTTCCTCTGTTGAAAGGGTGTGATCCTGCTGCTCTAGGCCTGTTCCTTCCAATATTCTCCACTTTGGATTTGTTTCTAGACTTCCTCTGGCATGCTAAAAGATGTTGCTCCTAAAATTGTGTTGGGGACAACAGTTGGAACAGTCCTTAGGCTTCTTGATCCTAGTGTGATGGACACAACTAATGCCTCCTTTGTCATCTAACACCCTATGGCAAATCCAACCTGGAAGATCTGCACTTCTTTAGCTGATTGCTCCTCAGTTCCAGGACTGGAACATTCTTCTCCATTACTGAGGTGGAGGGTCAATTTGCTCTAGTTTTCATAGGTTTGTTTGCCTCTTCTAGTTTTGGTGACATTGGAACAACTTACTAAAGCAAGATATCTTGACTAAGGAGATTAATGGGAGTGATAGCTTCAGAAACCAGTTATTAGGAAGTTATCTCTGCAGTTTTCACTTCCTAGTCCAATGATTACCTTCCTGTTAGATTGTGCAAAAGAAATGGAGATTGTGTGTCAAGAGGAGAAGCACCAAAATGAATCTGGGTACTCACTGTTTTCTCCCTGGATTCTCCTCTCTCATCTTCCCCTCATCATTTTCCTCAGCCATTGTACTCCTGCAGCCACACTAGCTCCTTTGAATACAATTATTTCTTGCTCCTATCAACCAGAGTTGATTTCAGTGTACCACTAAGAACTCTGGTTGATATGACAGAGATGGTTGAAGAACTGAAGAGATAAATGCCAACTTCTTATTTTAAAAAAATATAAACCTTAAACTTAACAACTAATATTTTACCTCTGAAAATGACTTGTCATTATCTTTCATAGATCAAAAATATTTCCAAATAGTATGAAGCTTCAGCTTCTTGATACTGTAAGTGAAGAATTACAGGGTCATAGGAACAAGCTCTCCTTCCATCAGGAGCTACTCATCAGATCTGTGGAAGTACCACCTCTCTGAAAGGAATGGCTCTATCTTTAGTGTTTCATTTTTAACACTGATTTTTTACTCCGAGATTCTAGATTTATACGAGCAAAACAGAGAACTATTGAAATAGGCAATATCACAGTGCAACACTAAGAAAAACATTAGCAAATATAAGTATGCCTGGCACATAGTAAGTACCCATAAAGATTTAGATTTCTTACCATGGACAGCTAAGTGACTACCTAACGGACCTCTTAAGTAGGAAGAGAACTAAATTCCCTTTATTACATAAGACTTAGAATCATTACCTTCTCATCAGAAAGTCTTCTCTGAGGCTGATGAGACAACTTCACCTTGTTTTTCTGTAACATTGTACATATCTATATCTTTGCAAAACCTCAAAAGATATAATTATCTATTACTGTGCTGTGTGTGGTTTCCCCAATAAAACTGTGAACACCCTAAGGGGATATGTCCCACAATGCCCAGTGCACAGGCAGAAAATTGCAGTCATCTACTGAACATATTCAAGAATAGAAACAGGAGAATACTGTACCCAGGCAGCTGTACATGGTTCAGCTGACCATGGTTTCATTTCAAAAGGTGTAGAGGGTATTCACCATGGTGTCATAGGCCATGCTAAGGAGTTTGGGCTTTATCCTGAAGCCCAACAGAATAATGAATAATGATTACATATGTGGTTTTGAAAATCTTTTGGGGTTGTAGCACAGAGAAGAGGTAAAAGGAGGCAGGATTCCACAGTTAAAGAAAGTTGCTTTAATATCTAATTCTCAGAAAGAAAATAGGACCAGGACAATAAAATCAACAATGGAAAGAGATGAATTGCAAAGATGTTAAAGAGGGATATTTGACAGAACTTGGTAACCCATTAAATTTAGGGGAAGAATGAATCAAAGATACCTCTTAGTTTCAAGCTTTGGGATCTGAGAGGATAGTGGGGAAGAAGAGCATAGGAAGGTTTAGGGAGAAGGTTTGCATTTTAAGGGGCTCATAGACATTTCAGTGACCACATTTATTAGGTAGTTGGATATTTATGTCTACAGACTGGGTTAGGGCTCTCAAATTAAATTCTAACTTCTGTTCAAGAAATAAGGGAGTTGAAAATCATAAAACTGTGGAATACCATGAAATATGAAAAAAGCAAGCCTATCCACATTAAAACCAAATTAGATAACAGCACATTGATATTAAAGAAGTATCAGATATGAAAGGTTTTTAAGTACATACTTATTGTATGTATTATTCTACATCAGCTTAACTTTTTGGTGAAATCTGGGGAAAGTTTAACATTGTTTGATTTTAACAATCACTGCATGAACTCATACTAGAAGATTGCACTAGAAGAATTGGAATGCTGGTATTGATAAATTAAACATTTTTTAAATTTTCTAAGGTAAACAAATGTTAAGAGAATTTGCCCATGTTTCCAAATGGCTACAGCTAATACCTTACTTTCTGAGCACATAAAAAAATAAATCCTCATTTGCTTTAGCTTAATAGCCCAAACATGGTAATTCTACAAGCATGCAACCCGAATAAAGCTCTTTTGAACTCTGATTACAAGATTTTTTTAAAAAAGTGTTAAAAGCCTTCTTTCTTTCTAGGGTCCACTCTTTGTGTGCCATTTATCGGAAAAAAAAAAAAAAAAACCCAACCAACTCATTCCCTTAATGTGCATACAAATAAACTGGGTTCCTGGTCAGTTCCCTTCTCTGCCTTGTATCTCATATAGCTGCACAGTGCTGGATGGATCAGAGTCCTCCGGGTGCTCAGCAGGGACTGTGCTTCCCTACGGAGAACAGCTTCCTCTGTGTGCTTGCAACCAAAGTAATTCTAAGCTGCTGGCCTTAACTGACTGGACCCAGGGTCATGGGCCTACACAAGGGCAGCCCACTGGGGATGCTCTGTTACAGATAGCAACTAATAACTCCAAAACAAGAACAATATATGCCTTAAAATGTAAAAGGACAAGTATCAAATGGAGCAGATTCAAATAAAAACAAGACTCTAATCAAGTTGTCAACACATAAAAATCTTAAAAACACCAGCTTAGAATACAGCATAAATGTGGAACAGATCATTGAGGTAAAATCAATTTCATTTCAGTAGACTGAGATATGGAAAACTTCTGATTCTCTACCTTCTGGTTCCAGAAACTCATCCTACTAGTTGGAACAATTCGCCACCCGTACCTGTGCCATCCATACACCCACTGAGACGCTGGGCGTTGCCTGTATTTGCACATGAACTTACCCATCTGAGTTCCCTCACTCCTAGAATAATGTCATACTGTAAAAAAGCTCTGGCTGGAACCAGGTACCTCATTGACTGCATCTCCCCTAGACAAGCCTGTCTTCTTGTGGCAAAATTGAGCTGGATAATTTGTAAGGTCTTTATAGGAATCCATTTGGTGGAAGAACAGTTTTAGATCTGCTTTCTGTCTGAAGAATGAACTGTGGTAGGTAGGATATTGTCCCTGCTCAACATGTCCACAATCTGATCCAGAAGCGAGAAATATGTTACCATATATGGCAAAAGTGTCTTGAAAATGCAATTACCTTAAGGATCTTGAGATGGAGAGATTATTCATGGCTCTCTGGGTGGGCCTGATATAATTACAAGGGTCCCCGTAAGACAGAGATCAGAGGGTCAGAGTTGAGAAGGAGATGAATAAGCAGAAGCAGAGATTGCAGATATATGACCCTGAGCCAAGGAATGCTGGCAACCTCAAGAAGCTGGAAAAGGCAGGAGATGGATTCTCCCCAAGAGTCACCAGAAGGATGCCTTGACTCTAGCTCTGAAAGTCAGGCCCATTCCTGATTTCTGCCCTCTAGAAATATAAGTCAACAGATGTGTGCTGTTTTAATCCATTAAATTTCTGGCAGTCTGTCACAGCAACAACAGGACACTAATGCGTGCCGCGTGGGGATGGGGTGGAAGGCCGACTCTGTACTGACAGTAAGAACCCAGGAAAGAGATGAGGCTCCAGAACAGCAGCAGGGGCCCGCATGGGAATGGCAGGAATGTGGTGCTGTTATGTGGGCTATCAAGCGATGTCTCATACTCACTGAATTTTGCTTCACAACCATAGTGTCCACAGGCAGTGATTCCAAAAAGCATTTATCAAAATTTACAAATATACCTTTTCCTTAAATCCAGAGAAGATGGCTAATCAAGAGAAGTATTCAGCTTAAATATTGCACCATATATATGCAAATGCTATGTCACTAAATGTTTTTTATTTATTCTTTTATTCATTTATTTTCCACAAATATCTATTAAGCACCACAGATATCTGATATTCTACAAATATGTAGAAAGCTAGACACAGGAATTAAATGATAAAATAATAATGATGATGATGCCTTCTTGGATCTTATAGACTAGTAAGAAAGACAGTTATTAAAAGTATTAGGCCAAGTGTGATGGTATGCACACCAGGTAATTCTAGCAACGAGGGAGACTGAGGCAGAAGGAACACACTTTTAAGGCCAGCCTCAGCAATTTGGTGAAGCTCTAAGCAATTTAGTGAAACCCTGTCTCAAATAAAAAACAAAGTGCTCAGAGGTAAAGCACTTCTGGGTTCAATCCCCGTACCAAAAGTAACTAATAAATAAATAGTGTTAGAAAAAAAAAAGAAAAGAGTTTTTCAGAGTTCTTTACGAGAGAAGAAGGGAGACATAGAGACAGAGACATACAGAGAAAGAAAAGAGATATTAGCAAGACCCTAAGCAACCTAGTGAGACCCTGTTTCATTAAAAAAAAAAAAAAAACTAGGGGGGGGGCTCCGTGGAAAAAAAAGCCTCCGGGGAATACCCCCTTGTAAAAAAAAAAAAAAATTACAGAAGCACCTAGTATGGGGGTTAACTAATAGAATAGGGAATCAAAGAAGGCTCCCTCTGCGGCTGCACTTTACCCACACCCATTACTTAGTACAGGGTAAGGTACATAACATTTTTGTGTCTCAGATTTCTTACCAAACATGAGGAAAAATTCCTCATAAGGCAAGTGAGAGGATTAAATGGAACTATACTTGTGAAGAACTGCTGGGATATTTGGCAAAGGTAAACACTGAATCTTTTTTCAATGCTGGGGATTGACCAGGGCTTCACACATCCAGGTAAGTGTCCTACCACTGAAGTATATCCCCAGCTTGAATACTGTTACATGTAAATACTGAAAAGATGCCAGTTATGTACTCTTATTAATCAAGAATAATGAACACAGACAATAATGAATATTTTTTCAGAGCATGTTCACCAGTGTTAGAAGGAACTGGCTTTCTCTCAACCTCTGTACTTTCCATAAGGAACAATGTTCCTTAACTCTCCAGGTCTATGTCCCACCTCTTCTCTCATGGCAAAGCTCAACTAACTGGTAGATAATTTCTATTTTTAATGTGGTAGAAATAAGATACTAAAGGTTCTGAGCACTGAGTTTGGTCTCCTCCTCTTCCTTCTCCACCCAGCCAAGGGAATCAGCATCAGCCTGCACATTCCCTCAGAGCTGTTGCTCCAAGGTGGAACTCCTTGGGTACTGGAGAGTCGGGAGCTAGCACACTAATTGAGACTTAGACCAAGCTACATCCATCAACCTGGCTGCTGTCAGTAAAAGCTTACTCTTTTTATTAATTTTCACTTGGTTAAAAGCTTAATCAGGGAAGACAGAGACCATGTATGAGCTCCCTCAAAGACCCCAAATGACACATGCTACCACAGTTAGCCTATAGGACAAGACAGGAAAAGGAAAGCATTTAAAATTCAATGTCCCCATGAACAGAAGAAAGCTGTGCCCAAGCATAGCGCCAAGGCCTGGACTCTTAAGTTCTAACTCAAGATCCTAAATTTTTGTTCCTAAAAGGATTATCCAGCTGGTTTTGTGACCTTTCTGATTACTGCCCCCAAAGCTTTCTGCTTTACAAATACAGAGTTGGTGATCATGAAATCTATGCCTAAGACAGGAAATCCATGCTTCCTATGAGAAGTCTTTTAGGCCTGACCTAGATAAAACCAAAATGCCTGTCCCTGGATTCTTACATTCCTCTGGATTCATAGAGCAGCAGCAAATGCCAAGAAGGAAGAGTGCTTTAGGGCAGGGTGCAATGGATTTCTGAGTCTTCCTTAATTAAAAAGGGATTTAGGGCATTTATTTTATCAAGATCCTCAGATGGTTCAAAGAACACTTTTTTTTTTAGGTAAATGATCATGTTACTGAGAGTAATAGGAGATATTATTAAGAGTTTCATAAATATTTAGAGAATGACAAGGAATTTTAATGATGCAGGGTAGAAATTTTGCCTTCCCCTAAAAAATAATTCAGACTAATGGAAGATCTTGAAAATCATCTCAACTATTTCATTCCAATCTCTGCACAAAAATGCACAGATAGGCCCTGAGGTGGGGCTATGAAAGGGGAATCACTCACCAACCTCTTTTATACTTCAGTGCTAATCTTAAATGTTAAGTGAAATTCAAGTGAGGTGAACTAGAAAGCATCCTCTTGGAATCATCTTTCTGGACTCATAGGTAAACTCCCAAGAAAACATGCCAGTAGTTTGTATTTTCAGCCTTTCCAATACCTTTATTAGCAAGGTTTTCCTATTGTTCAAAGATTGAATGCAGATTGCCATCTCTGAAAATCACCAAATCAGGTACTGAAGAATCGGAACTTACTTTATAAATTATTCATTTCAACCTCTCTATTTGATCAGCAGATAAACTGCAGAAGAAAATCAATTATCTGTGCCCACCAACCAGTTATGGGCACAATCAGGAATCACCCCTGGCCCCTGAATGTTGCAGATTTTTCATTATAAAACATGATGATACTGAAGGGAGGACTTACAAGAATTTTTTTCTGTTTTTGCCACTCATAGATAGAATGGAAGAACAAAATTTATCCTGACAACTGGAAATAATATTCCTTTTGGAAACTGATGGAGGAGAAACATCCTTTTCTTTAAAAAAAAAAAAAAAGAAAGAAAGAAATATCTTCCATAAATAATACCACAGACTGTTTAGTTTGACATAGATAATAACAGTTCGACTGCCTATAAGTAATACTGCAGACTAGGTGGCTTAAACAATAGGTGCTTATTTTCTCGCAGTTCTCAAGTCTGGAAGTCCAAAATCAGGTTATAGTGAGGGACCTCCTCCTGGTTTGAAGGGGATGTCCTCACATGGCATAGAGACAAAGGGAAGGGGAATGAAGGAGTTCTCTGGACCTTACACTCAGAACCTCATCAAAGACCCCATCTCTAAACACCATCAAAAGACAAGGGCTTCAAGATTTCAATTTGGAATGGCCACCAATTCAGTTCACAAAAGTAAGTCACCCAAAAGGAAGCAGAGACTCTAAGGGTACTTGTGACCTAAGGCTTCAAAAGTGATCATTAAATTGTTTTTAAAACAAGAAATAACTTTTGATGTAAGAGAGAATAGTAATTCAAAGGTGGTGGTGGTGGTGATGGCATAAATGGATGGTGTAAAAACTAAGTAGAGGGAAATTAGAGGTGGGGAGAAGAAAAATGGTGGAATGAGACAGACATCATTATCCCATGTATATGTATGATTACATGATTGGTATGAATCTACATCATGCACAACCATAGAAATGAAAAGATGTAACCATTTGTGTACAATGAATCAAAATGCAATCTGTAAAAATAAAAAAATTATTAAAAAATAAAAGAAAAAGAATGATAAAAAAAAATAATAAAGCAACAGAAAATATGAAAAACCAGGAAAGCCACCCAGCTGACTCCAGATGGAAGCACTTTGTCAGGTGACAGATGTGATCAGCAGAAAGTCCTGGGGGTGGGATACCTGAAGGACTGGAATCTAAAAGATGCCTAATGTTCATTTTAAGTCCATCTATATTTGTTCAAGTAAAATCCCTGCCCCCAGTTCCAAAGTTCCAGTTGATTTTCCTCCACACACAGTGTCTTACTGCGGAATCAAGAAAAGTTCCCTGTTTTATACCTCAATCTCTGTGGACCATGGATGGATACACAGGCTGACAAAACCACCTTTGAACTGTGGAAAACCCAAAGATGATCAGAAGAATATAACCCCTCTTGCTGAACCAGAAGCCAATGTTATCTGGCTCCCAAGAAGCAGAGAGCCTTTGCTAACAGGGGTTGAACAGGCAAAAATATCATAGGTATTTATTCAATGTGGATTAAAGACACTATCAAAGCCTATCTTTAGAAGATGTCATGTGGAGAAGAACTGCCTCACTGAATATCTTAAGGTTATGTCAAGACTCCCAGCTCTCTGCTTAGAGATTCCTAGTGAGGCAGCGATGTATCAGCTGTCCTCTTTTTCTCTCTTAGTCAGCAAGAAACACTGGGGTTTCTTTTTCTTTTTTTTTCTTTTTTTAAGGGCTAACATATACATGGAGTGTTTTCTTTGTTTGAGGGTGGGAGCAAGGGAAAACTCAAGTAAGTTGTCTTTCCTGTAAGTGATCAAATAGTCTATGGAAGTATTTGCAAAAGGGTTATCCTTCAGAGGCACACATGTTGTCCCCCTCCCTGCCCTGATGAAAGATGACTCCAAATGTAATAAAATGGCCTCCAGAGAAATCTGTTTATTTATTCCAAATATTTCAGCTAATGAGAAAGCCAATTTGTACTCCCTTTTCCTCAGGGGCTTTGCAGCCAAGCTCTCTGGCAATGTCCTTGGCGTGGGCACTATGATCCATTCCTTCTGCCTCTACGGTTCTGTGGGGCCCACTCTCTTTCCAAGCTTATTATTAGAAACCCCATCACATGTGGGATGCAAAGGCCTCACTCCTGCTGATGCCTTTATTGTACTCCACCCCCTCCCCAGCCTCTTCAGGCCCTCTCCCTTGCTCCTCTACAGCCCTCCCTCTCTGCAGGACTCCCTCCCATTCTGTCATCCTTCTGTGTGGCTCCTGGCAAGAAGCTGCCTTTGATGGATTCCACAGACCCCTGACCTTACTTTGAAGTCCCCACAGCTTAATCAAACATACCCACCCCAAGATTTAGCATTGCCCCTTTCACTGGCTCACAAACTCATTAGGCAACCCGAGGGATCCAAGGAGGGACTCGGTTTGCCTCCTGTGTGACAGGATGATAAGGAGGCTTGGGAGAAAGGAAAAGAAGTGTTACATTCTTGTACATACACTACTAAGAAAGCTGAGCTCCCCCTGGAAGGAAGCCTAGAAAGCTGCCATCTCCAGCCAGGACTGGAGATATCAGGCTTTGGGGACAGAGAAACATGAGTTAGGCTTGGGCTCAGCTGTAGCTCTGCCTGGTTGAGAATGGCCTTGAGCAGGACACTCTGTCAGAATTTATGACTGGCAATCATCTTTAAGATCATTGTGAGGATTATTTGTGACAAAATATAATCACAGAAAGCATTAATTATTATTGCTATTTCTGGGAACAGGGTAATGGGTGTATTGGCATTAAATACCCCATATCCCAACCACTGTGTCCTCCGAAACTCTGATATCTTGCCGGTGCCTCTCACTGAATGATCCTAATAGGAACCCAAGAACGAGGGAACTGAGTGAGGCAGCCCATATAGGTCAGCCTCCCTGGACACAAGGACAACAAGAAGATGGGCTGAGGGGTGCAAATAGAGAAAAATCAGAGTCATTCAACTTCTGGGTGGAATAGGATCTTGCTTGACTTATAAGTCCAATATCAAGCCCAAACCCCACTATACAGATATTAGTATAGCTTTTTGGTAAATAAGTCATCCCTGGCTAGATTCCAACTACAAGTATAGAGAAGGAAAATTATTGGATGCTATAAAAGAGTGTAATAGGATCTCAATAACCCTGAATTTGAGTCCAGTGTACATTGCTTATCCTTCTCTACCCCTTTTTCAAGGTACCAGTCTCCTCTTTGGCTCATTCTGAGACATATGCACCCTCTGTACTCAGTACCTAATGACTACAAGCCAGTCTGTCACCAGCTTCTGCTTTTTGGAGAATCGGCCCCGCTGAGCCATCTGCCTTACCCTCCACCTCAACTTCACCCACCCATACAATAAAAATCTGCTAAATTATATATTCTCCATCTGGTCATAAAGAACAACAGTCAACAAACCTACCATGTGCTAGAAACTCCTCAAGGCCCCAAAGATCAGCAATGAAAAAGTAGACAACAAACCAGGTACAGCACAGAGTCACTACTTAGGACACTGTTAGGATTTAGATATAAGGTGTCCTCCAAAAGCCCTTGTGTAAGATAATGCAAGAAAATTTAAAGGTGAAATGATTGGATTATGGGAGCTCTAACCTACCTCAGTACATTAATCTACTGATATGAATTAACTGGGCACTAACTGAAGGCACTGAATTGGCTTGAATAGGAGATGTGTTGTGAATTCAACTTGGTCCAGCAGACTAACTATGACCAAGCCCAGTGGGTACTCTGAACTGCAGAAGTCAAGTGCTAAACATGGAGGTGCTTGTGAACCTGGGAATTTGCCCTTTGAGACCAAAAGTGTGGCCAATGGCACTCTACTCACACCAGTGCCAGAATTGAAGACAGCTGCCCACTAGCTTCCAGCCAACCCTCCCCCATGCTCAGGCACCTGTTACTGACAGGATGAGGAGGGAAAACTGTGGCCACACTTCTAATCTGTTCACAGAGGCATGCTGAAGGAGCCTCTAACAAACCCATGGCTCTGGCTATTACCATGTCCCCAGTCTGTCTGGCTGGGGCATGGGGAACAAATGCAATTTTGCCTAGCTCTGGCAATGTCCCACTCCCAGGAACACCACAGTTCCTGGGCCACCCTATCTATGAGGCTCTGCTTCTCCTACCCCTGCTCTGTGCCCAGGAGTCTGCTATTGATAGGGTAGGGAAAGAACACCCCACTTCCCACTCCTGCCCTGCCCCCACACTGACCATGCACTGCTGTCTGGACTGGGTGTGAGCACCACAGATGGGGTGCTGCAGTTCCATCACCTTTTCTCCCCGTGTAGCATCTGGGCCCATATCACTGACTAGGAGAAGGACAAATGCTTCCAGCCCCTAGCCATTGCTAGGGCTGCCAGGGCCAGAATTCCTCACAGAGATTTCATCAATAGTGCCTGAGGAAACCCCCATAACTCAATAGGGACCATCATTCTCAGTGAAGGAAGAGCCACAGAGTGAGCATCCCACACCTACTACTGTCTGCACCATGCTTTCCTGAACTGCTAGAGTGTCCCCACTTTTGCATGACCTACAGAGACAGTGGTCTTTTCAACTCTACCACAATAGGCACTGTGCTTAAGTGATTAGTCACATCCAAAGAAACTGTACAGAGACTACACTATGACACCCAGCTAGGCTCAAAGTCAACACTGCACAATAAATCAAAACCTGAAGATAAAGCATCAAAATAAAGCCACTTACTAAGAAGTCTACCCCATAAAAGGGCACCTGGTACCTGATTCACCAGATAAACAAATCTAAACATAGGAACACAACATGAAAAACTGAGGTAATATGTAACCTCTAAAAGAATGTAAAGAACATAATGGCTTTCTAGCAACAGATGTCAAAGAAATATGGTTGAAATGTCTGATAAAGAATTTTAAAATGATCTTTTAAAAGCTCAATGAGATCCAAGAGACTACAAATAGTTAAATGAATTAGGAAGAAAATGCAGAATATTAATGAGAAATTCAAATTTTGGAAGATTTTGGGAAAGAATGAAACCTATCTTTTAAATAAAGAGCTCAATAAATCAAATAAAAACAGTTGAATTCCAGCAGCTCAGGAGGTTGAGGGAAAAGGATAGCAGTTCAAAGCCAGCCTCAGTAACTTAGTGAGGCCCTAAGTAACTTATTGAGACCCTGTTTCAAAAGAAAAAATAAAATGTGCTGGGGATGTGGCTCAATGGTTAAAGTGCCCTTGGGTTCATTCCCTGGAACAAAACAGAAGAGAAGAAGAAGTGGGGAGGGAGAAAGGGGAGAAGAATAATAAGGAAACAACTGTTGAAACCTTCAAGTAGATCAAGCAGAAAAAAGAATCTTTGGACTTGACAGCTGGCATTTAACAATGTTCTAAAAAAAAAGAAGAAGAAGAAGAAGAAGAGTATTCAAGACCATTAGGAAACCATTAAACAAACAAATATCCACACTTTGAGAATACCCAAAGCAAGGAGAAAAAAATTAATGGCGTAATAACTATTGGATGAAATAGAAAATCTCCCTAATTTGGGGAAAACTATGACTACCCAAGAAGAGGCTATAGGACCACAAACAGACATGACCAGAAAAGATCTTCAGCATAGCAAGTATAGCCAGACTTCTGAAAATACAAAGAAAAAATTCTAAAATCTGCAAGAGAAAAGTGCCAAGTAATAATAAATGGTATCCCCATTAGATTACCAGCAGTTTTCTGAGTAGAAACCCTACAAACCAGAAAGGAATAGAATGATGTATTCCAATTCCTGAAACAAAATAACTGCCCACCAAGAATACTATCCTCAGCAAGACTCTCCTTCAGAAATGAAGTAAAAATAAAGTTCTTTGACCTCAAGCAAAAACCTGAGAAAATTCATAACTACCAGACCAGCTTTACAAGAGATGCTCAAAGGAATCCTACAGCCATAAGGGGAAGAAAGAAAACTACCATCATGATAGTTACACACTAATATCTGGATAAACATAGATGCAAAAATTCTCAACAAAATACTAGCAAATGGAATTAAATAATACATCAAAAGGATCATTCACCATGATCAAGTTGGTTTCATTCTAGGGATGTAATTATGTTTCAACATATGCAAATGAATAATCATAAAATACCACATCAACAGAACAAAGGACAAAAATATGATCATCTCAACAGATGCAGGAAAAGCATTTAAGAACATTCAACATCCCTTCATGACAAAAGTTCTGAGCAAACTAGGTATAGATTATAACTCAAAGTATTAAAGGATTATAACTCAAAGTATTAAAGGCTAAATATGACAAATGCACAGCCTAACATCATACTGAATGGAGAAAAGCTGAAAACATTTCCTTGAAGGTCATGAACAAGCATGTTCACTTCACTTTTAATCAATATAGTACTTGAAGTTTTAGTCCAAGCAATTGGGCAAGAGAAAGAATGAAAAGTCACACAAATAGCAAGGGAAAAAAATGATCCCTATTTTCAGATGATAAAATTCTATATATAGAAAAATCTAAAGATTCCAGAAAAAGACAATTAGAACTGATAAATGAATTCAGCAAAGTAGCAAAACTTTAAAAAATCAACATATAGGAAACAGTAGTTCTTCTATAACATCAATAACAAATTTTCTGAAAAAGAAATTACAAAAGCAATCCCATTCACAATAACTGCAAGGTAAAATACCTACGAATAAACTTCAAGGAAGTGGAATTCCTCTACAAAGAACATTACAAAAACATTGATGAAAGAACTTGAAAACACAAAAAGATTGAAAGACCTCCCACGTTCATGAATTGGAAGAACATTATTAAAATGTTCATGTTACCCAAGGTGATCTAAATATTCAATGCAATTCCAATCAAAGTATCAATGGCATTCTTCACAAAACTAGAAAATCCAAAATTCATATGGAAGCACAAAAGACCCTGAATATCCAAAGCAATCTTAAGCAAAATGAACAAAGCTGGAGGCATCACAATTCCTGATTTGACAACACACTGTGAAGCCACTGTGGCCAAAACAGCAATGGTACTGGTAAAAAACAGACACAGACCAATGAAACATAATAGAGAACCCAAAAGCAAATCCACACATCTACAGCCAACTGAATATCAACAAAGGCACCAAAAATATACATTGGAGAAAGAACAGCCTCTTCAATAAATAGTGGTGGGAAAACAGGATATCCACATGCAGATTGGAACTTGACCCTTATCTCTCATGCCATACAAAAATAATCAAAGATCTAAATGTGTGACCTAGAACTCTCAAATTACAAGAAAACATAAGAGCAACACTTCAAGACATTGATACAGGTGATGGTTTTCTGAATAGGATCCCAAAACCACTGAAGACAAGTTTAAAAATTGACAAATAGAACCACTCAAAAGCTTCTGCCCAGCAAAGGAAGCAATTGAAGAGAAAAGACAATTACAGGATGGTAGAAAATATTTGCCAACCATTCATCTCACAGAAGATCAATATCCAAAATACTAAGAAACTCAGAAAATACAACCAAGAAAAAAAATCAAGTAATCCAATTTCAAAATGGGCAAATATTTGAAGACATTTCCCAGAGGAAGAAATACAAATGGCCAAAAAATACAATTTTACTTTCTTTTTTTTTTTTTGCAGTGCTGGGGATTAGAACCCAGGGCCTTGTACTTGTGAGACAGGCACTCTATCAACTGAGCTATATCCCTAGCCCACCAAAAAATATATTTTTAAAATGCTCAATATCATTAACTATCAGGATTGGATAGAAACTACAGTGAGATACCATATAACTTCAGTTAGAAGGGCTATTAAAAAAGCAAAAACTAAGCAGGGTGCAGTGGCACATGCCTATAATCCCAACAGCTCAGGAGGCTGAGTCAGGACAATGGCAAGTTCAAAGCCAGCCTCAGCAAAAGCAAGGCATTAAGCAACTCAGTGAAAACCTGTCGATAAATAAAATACAAAATAGGACTGGGGATATGACTCAGAGGTTGAGTGCCCCTAAGTTAAATTCCTAGTATCCCTCCCACAAAAAAACTAACACATGCTGGTGAGGATGTGGAGAGAAAGGAACCCCAAAACCCTGTAAAGGGAACACGCACAGCCATTATAGAGGACAGTAAAAGATTTTACACATACACACACACACACACACACACACAAAAAAAAAAAATAGATCTACAATATTATCTAGCTATCCCCCTTCTGAGTATTTATCCGAAGAAAATGAAAACAGCATACCAAAGAGATACCCACATGCCTGTGTTTATTGTGGCACTATAAACATAGCTAAGATATGGAATCAGCCTAGGTGCCCATCAACAGATGAATGGATAAAGAAAATGTGGTATGCACACAATGGTGTATTATGTAGCCATAAAGAAGAGCAAAATCCTATCATTCACAGCAAAATGATTGGAATTAAAAGGCATTATGTTAACTCAAATAAGCCACACACAGAAAAACAAGTTCCATACATTCTCTTTCCTATGTGGAAGCTTAAAAAGAACCGACCTGAAAGTAGACAAGTGAATCACTAGAGATTTGGAATGGTGTGGGGGCAAGGGTGGAAAAAAAGGAGAATGTATTTTATGAGTACACACTATATTGAAATGTCACATGGAACTCTATGAACATGTACAATGTGCACTAATTTAAAAAATGGAACTATACTTGAAAGCTAAGCTCAGAAAAATGCTTTGCCACATTTCTAAAAAGAATAAATGGAGGTCAGATATCACTTATTTGAGATCAACTTAATGAATAATTTTCTGATCATATAAAAATAGCCATAACAAAATTCCTTGTGGAATAAGAATTTAAAAGCACATGTGTGTAGCAGGAATCCTTTATCTTGTTTTTTAATTCCTGTGTTTATCTGCTTTGTGGACTTAGTTTCATGGTCATTGTTTTCTAACACCCTCTACTATTTATTTTAGAAAATATTTGAAATGGTTGCTCACTATCATGCAATAATTATGAAAAGACACTATAGGTGAAAGAGAATTTTTTAAAAAATCTCTAGCAGTGCTTCTAATTCTTGAAACTCTCTGCCACATGATTCTTATTAGTGTTAGAATTAATCTACAAATAATATGACCAGTACAGAAGACTAAACAAACATACATTGATATTTCCATTACATATAATCATTCATTTGTTCCACAAATACATATTCACACTGAGTCATGCCCAGGTGACAGAGGGGGCACAAGACTGGTCATTCATTCTTCTAGCTTGTAGTCTCATGGAGAACACAGACAATAAACATGTAGTTAGGAGATAAGACTTTTTCCAGACACCAATGCCAGGAGAAACAGAATGGAATAATGGGCTACACACAGATTGGAAGAGGCTTACTTTAATGAGGGCAGTTAGAAAGGCTTCCTCAAAGTGGGAGCATTTTTGCTGAGGCCCACAGCCATGCTGAGATGTGACAGTTGTTCAGAGGAGGAGCAGGTGCAAAGGCCTGAGGGAGAAACACACGGGAGAAAGAAGGCCAGTGTGACAGGAACATGGTCAGCACCAACTACAGTGGCATAGGAGGGACTGGAAGAGACAGAGGTATGTGAAACGTTTCAATTTTATTTAAACTTCAATAGCATAAAATTGAAAGGATTTGAGTATTTTTTAAAAGAGCCTTTGGTTGCTGTGAGGAAAAGGGAATGTAAGGAATCAGAGCAGAGGTAGGAGAACCAGTTGATTCAGAAGAGGAGAGAGTGGCCTGGACTCAGGTATAAGCACTTGATCTGGGTGATCAGCTTGAGGATTATGCTGGAGGTAAAGACAACAGGCCTAGGTGCTGGGAATGCAGGAAAGAGGATAATGAAGGACGAATCTGTCATTTATTGCTTGCATGGCTGTCTCTGCTATATGGCTGTGAGGTCCTTGCTGGTTAGAAGAGCACCTTGACATCTTTTTACCCTCACCCACTAACAGGGCTTGGAATATGGTTCATCTTAGTAAATAAGTGAATATAAGAACAAATGGAACTTGGTGGTCTCTCTGTTCCCAACGAAATAGAAGGAAAATAGGGCCAAGAGGAACTCACAATGCTTACAGCTAACTGCAGTGGCTGCTGGTCTGGCCAGGTGATGAGACTACATCTCCCTAAGAAGGAAGATATGCTGCACTCCATTTTTTTTGTTGTTGTTTTAATCTAGAAGACAATTATAAAAGATCTGGGATAAGTACTGTGCTTACTAGCAAGTACCAAATACTACATGCACCATGTCCACAGGAGAGTCCTGTGTGGATCTGTTTAAAGATTTGATGTTTAATTGCTCAGAGGCGAGTATGTTGTTTTCCCCTGCTTATTTCCTGACTTCTCTTTGAGGCCTATTTACGGATCCTATGGATTCTTTCTGGCTCCAAGCTTATCTAATTATTCTTTGACATTATTCCTGATGTCTGAAATGAAAACTTTTCCCTTTATCTGTCTGCAGATTTCAACCAGATTTTTTTTCCCACATCTACTCATCTAATTCCTTTAAAACATGACCACCTAAAACTGAATGAGATTTTCACATATCATCATCTTCATCAACACTTTCAAGTAAGCACTGAGAAGAGTTTTACTACACCAGATGGTGTTGTTTTACAATTATGAAAATCAGTGCTTCATACCCCAACAGCAGTTGGGGCATTTTAATACTTGAATGCAGGCTTCGTTAAGCACGAGTGTACGGTCTATTCCCTACTTTAATCATGCCCAGTGCCTAGCACTTAGTAGAAGCTCGGTAAGATGGTTGTTGAACAACTGAATCAATTACAGCATATTTTTAACACTCCATACAATTAATTATGCCATTTCAACAAACATGCCAGCCAGGCTTCAAACAGTTTTTTAATTGATATGGATGAAACTGATGGAACTCAGTTCCTAGAATTCTTACTCTGGACTCAGGCCAGCACAACTCTTTAATGTCCTGTTTCTTGTTCCTGCTTTTTGTCAAGGAAAAGTTCTCTCTATTTTTACTTAAGAACTAATCACGTATGGGGATAGGAAGGTAGTAGAATGAATCAGACATTATTACCCTATGTACATATGACCTATATGATCAGTGAGATTCTATATCATGCATTACCAGAAGAATGAGAAATGATACATTATTATATATGATGTATCAAAGTGCATTCTACTGTCAAGTATAACTAATTTAAAAATTTTTTTAAATGTAAAAAAGGGAAATTAAAAATATATATCTGCAACTAAAAAAAAAAAGAATCACATGGGTCAGGTCATTAAGTTTCAGTGAATATATGGCCATTTGTGAACTCTTGACTTTGATATGATGATTAAGTCACTCTGAACTGCACCTCACTTCTTGGAAGCTCCTCTTTCCACCCCAAATATTCTCCACACCTATCTGTTCGTACCTCACAGATACCCATAGAAGAAAGGTTGCGATTTTTTTTAAAATTTATTTCTGAGGTCTCTCTGTCAAGAGTAGCCATTAGTCAAGAGACCACTGTCTCAGAGAGCCCTGACAGGGCAGAAAGCTAGTTTCTTGTGTGTACATCTGGAGAGACAGGATAAGGAAGTGAAACCTTGTTTCAATGCATGAAACAAAAAATATATTACTCACAGGTCCAGAGAGGTTAAGGGTGCCGGTAGGAGTCTGACAGGAAGTCCACAGCCACAGGGAGCTCAAGTCAGCAGCAGGGGGTGAGCAGGAGCCAGAGAGGACCTGTGAGGCAGTTAATTAAGGTCCCTTGGGAATTCGCCCTTTGGCTTTCCCAGGAGTTGTGGATTAGGTAGTTAAAATCAATAGGAAGCAGGAGAGCTTGAAGCATGACACAGGGGCTGACCATTAGGTTTATCATGAAGCAGCACCTGTGGGTAGTCTTGGTTTTGAGTCAGTGAGATGAGGAAGAAGGGGGAACCACACAGGGAGGGAATGTTTTAATTAGGCCAAAGGTGACAGGGTATGCCTGGGTTTCAAATAACTTCTGCCAGTCCTAAAAATGGATACAGAGGCCACAAGTTCCTTAAATAGACTTACAACAACAGGCAGCACAGAGATGATGTGTAACAACTTAAAATTCATTCAGAATCAATGAAATGGACAGTTAGGTAGCTGGATGAGGTAGGCACGGGATGTCACATGGGGTGACAACAGGTAAATGTTGGATGTCAGCCATTGCTTGCCACAAAAGCTCCCTAAAAGGAAAATAAGACTCTGAGACAGATTTCATAAAATTTGCTTTTACAGCATTATAAAAGTAAACATGTTTTCTGCAATAAACATACATAAAAAAATCAAAAGCCACCCTCAACTGTTCTCCCTCTCCTCAGCCTCTCATACCCAATTCAAATGGCCTTGGAGATCAGCACATTATCAATACATTGGTATTATTCTTACATACCTTCTCTAGGCACACAAGCTCTTTCCTTTTTGCACACTGGTCTGTATTACACATTTCCAACAATGTGCCATATTTTTTTAACAGAAAGTTGCAGAGTCCATCGTGATTGCACATGGCTGTAATCCCAGTGACTCAGGAGGCTGAGGCAGGAGGGGAATTGCAAGTTGGAGGACAGCTTCAGCAATTTAGTGAGGCCCTAAGCAACTTAGTGAGACTCTGTCTCAAAATAAAAAATAAAAAGGGCTGGGGATATAGTTCAGCAGTTAAACACTCCTGGGTTCAATCTCCAGTATCCCCCCCAAAAAAATGTTTCAGATGTTCCAGGTCAGTATGGAGATGTCCTTTTCTCTCTCTAATGGATTTCACATATGACATTATAAGTTGTTTCTAGATGTGTTTTTGTTTTTGCACTTCATGAGCATTTCTGTACCTATATCTCTGTGCATTCATCCATAAGATAAATTTCTAGAAGTGGCATTGCTGGGTTAAAGGGCATACACCTTTGAAATTTTGACTGATACTGCAAATAACTTGTACGAGGTGGTTGCACTAATTTATATTCTCAAAAACTCTGAATTGGACATTTTTCCAGAAAATGAAAGTAGAAAAAAAAAGTGGAGAATGAAAACCAGAGACTCGGGAAATGGAGCACAGAAGCAGGAAAACAAGAGCAATGTCAGCTCACCATCCTCCCTGGCTGGGCCCACAGCCTGATGCTCTGCAGGAGAGCCCTGCAAGAAGGAGCTGCTGGTTCACAAACACTTCTCAGCCAGTCAGAACTCGAGAGGCCAGTTTCCCAGTAATAGATACTTTCAACAAATGAAGGCTTGATGGGAGAACATCTCTAATCTACCTATCTGACTTTGTTCAAGAATCTCTGTACCTCACTGCAGGAGAGGACAGAGTCTTTTGGACAAGGCTTTCTTTCAAAAACAACAAGTACAAAATGTTTGAGTGGTGGTAATTTAATTCTAATACCCCCCAGAATTCCCAGAAGAAACAAGATCCAGTTCAACAGATGATTGAGTTACACAGGCAAAGTGGGGTTAAAAGGACTAACATAGACAAATTGGATCTTTCTGGCCTTTCCTAGCTCTATTAATAAAAATTGCCTGAAACCTCTTAACCCTATGCTTGTCAAATTCTGAAGCAATCCATGGCTATTTCCCTGCTTGGATTTTCTAAGAGCAAAACAAAAGATATCTGATCCCAAGATGAAATCCCATAAGTAACCTTACCCACTGCCAAGAAAATTTCTTCTCGAAAAGTAGGAATAAAAACTAAGTTTTAAAAGGAAAATCAAATGCCAGGAGCAGGAAAAATATGCCACTAGTATTTTCTCAAAAGAATCACCTTCAATGCAACCCCAATTGCATTCTCTCTCCCTTTATGTACTTTTATTTTGGGGGCATTCCCAGGGTGGGCTCAAATCCTCTCTCCCTTTCCTAATATCAGAATCTGCCACACTCTTTTGGGAAACATGTTTTAGTAATCTATATCTTCATGACCCCCAAGTTGCCCATACCTGCCTGATGAAATCCCTGCCACAATCCTACAAATGGAAAATATCTAAGAGATATGGGTCACTTCTCATTATTCACAGCAGTTATAGTCTATAAAATTGCTGCAAACACTGAATTAAAGAACACTCCACCTGGTAGAAATGCAAATTTGGTCCCTGTAAGTCTGTGCTCTCAACATTTTCATCAATAGATCAATATGCAATCTTGCTTTAATGTGTGCTTCTGTTTAGAGATAACTAATTTAATATATATCGTCGCCTCACTTGCACTGGACTCAGAGCCAACAGCACGTAACACATGCCTGAATGAAGCTTATCAAACACACGTATTTTCTCTGAAAGGCGTGTCATTGCCTTCTTGCTTTAGAAACACCAGAGAGCACATAGCACTACGTTGGTGGGCATTTTAAACAGCAAATTCAATAACAAAGGGCACAAAAATGCAAGAAAATATAGGATTAAATACACCTTGAAAAAGACTTGTTTATAGGATGAGAGCTGCAGCAGCAAGGTGGAGTGTCACCTTGTTGGACCTCCTCTGGGAATATGCATTGCCAACTCAGAGCTTGTGCCTCTCTGTGCTTGTTTGTGAATAACCACAAAAGACCATGAGTGATGATCTTGGGGTTACAAATACCAAGTAGTAGAATTCCCAAATACAGGATGAGGAATATTGAGGATTAACTGTTTCCTATTCAGGAAACAGTTAGGGCAGAGCTCCCCATAAAGCAATCCACCCACAGCACCCTTCCCGCATCCCCAAGGTGTGGCCCAGCTTGGCTTGGAGGCTCCAACAGACAGAGCCTCTTAGTGAAGGCACTGGATGAGGCTCCAAAGAGAGGCATGGAATGGGCAGAAATAACCCCACCCACCTCCTAGCAAAACTGGGAGGGTTGCTCACAGAGGATGGTGATTTTAGACCCAGTGCAGCAAATGGCATTATAGACTAATGACATGAAAGGGATGTTAGGCAAAGGTGTGAAAATACTTCCTCCAGTTTCCCTAGTATTCTCCCTTCCTTCCTTCCTTCCTTCCTTCCTTCCTTCCTTCCTTCCTTCCTTTCTCTTTCTTTCTTTCTTTCTTTCTTTCTTTTTCTTTCCTTCTTTCTTTCATTCTTTTCATCATTTTTAGTACTGGGGATTTAACCCAGAGGGGCTTAACCACTGAACTACTGAGCTACATCCCAGCCCTTTTTATTATTATTATTTTTTTAATACAGAACCTCACTAAGTTTCTTCAGGCCTCACTAAGTTGCTGAGGCTGGCTTTGAACCTTTCTTTGACCCTCCTGCCTCAGCCTTCCAAGTCGCTGGGATTACAGGCATGTGCCACCATGCCAGCAGTGTTCTTTATTCTTAAAGAATTATGACTTTTTTATTACTACAAAAAGTATTATCTCTTTTCCTAGTATAACACAAAAGTAATGATTTTTCCAAGTGAGATACCAGAAATAGGACCATTCCTATTCCTATTCAGCAAAATTAAAACTTAGGACATCCAGTTAATTTTGAATTTTGGATAAATAACAAATGATTTTTTAGTATGAATATGTCTCATGTTTATCCTAAATACATTATGTGTGTGTGTGTGTGTGTGTGTGTGTGTGTGTGTGTGTGTTGGTAGGGATTGAACCTTGAACCCAGGGGCCCTTTACCACTGATCTATATCCCCAGCCCTTTTTATTTTTAATTTTGAGACAGAGTCTCCCTAAGTTGTTAAGGCTGCCCTCAAGCTTGCAATCCCCCTTCCTCAGTCTCCCAAGCTGTTGGGATGACAGGTGTGTGCCCCTGCACCTGGTGTATTTATGCTTTGTGTTAGTATGTCCAAGGTCCTGAGCAAAGTCAGGTGAAAGCTGAGGATGGGAAGAGAATCCAAGGTGGGAGACATCTTGGAGCCATGGACAAGGGCAATTTTATTTCCTGGCTCCACACTTCCTACTAAAAGTCACTTAGATCTTATTAGATGTTGGGTTCTTTATCTATTTTAAAATAAATAAATTTTAAAATTTATTTTATCATGGTAAGAACACCCAATATGAGAGTTCCTTCTTCAATTGTTAAGGGCATAATGCAGGACTGTTGACTCTAAGTACAGGGTTATAAGCAAATTCATAGAGCTTATTCATCCTGCTTCACTGAAACTTCATGCCCATTGATTAGTAACTCCCAATTTCTTCTCCCTCAACCCCTGGAAATCACCATTTCACTGTTCAATTCTCTGAATTTGACTATTTTAAATATCCCATCTAAGTGGCATCACACAGCTTGTGTCTCTGCGTGGCTGGCTTATTTCATTTAGCATATGTCCTCAAATTTCATCCATGTCACATATTACAGAATTTCCTTCTTTTTCAGACTGAATAGTATTCTTTTGCAGGTATAAACCACATTTTCTTTACCCATTCATCTGTCTGTGGACAGATGTATAAGAGCTTGATGTCAACTCTTTTGGATACATATCCAGAAATGGGGTTGCTGTTTTTCTTTCATTGGAAATTATTTCTCCCTCAGTAGGCATTTGGGGGGACTAGGTGAGTCATGGATGTAAATTCCCTGCACAGTCATTGTCATTTGTGTCATTATTTCTGTCCAAGGCAAAGGGAGAAACAGCATCTCTGTAACCATTAGAAACTTAGGCTGTTTTGTTTTTGTTTTTTGGTTTTGTTTTGTCTTTGGAAATACTATCATAGAAAGGCATCAAAAATTGCCAGTTTTTTTAAATTAGCTTGCTTTACAACTGTTCTTCTAGTTTCCTTAAGCTTCAGTCTCAATATGAAAATTAAAAATGGCAATTACATGATCTGCTTGTACATCTCCTCTAACATCTAGGTATTTTAAAACTTCTGGATGCCAAATTTTCAAGTTTAAAATGGATGCTTCTTGACTTTGTAATAGTGACTGTGAAACTCCATCTATATCATTTTATACCTTTGTTTAACAAAGAATTAGAAACTCCTGCTCTCTTAGAGTTTCAATTCAAATGGATAGAGAAAATAGGTAGGTTGGTAGGTAGAACAATTGGTCTCGGTTGAAAGACCCCAGTAAACAACAGTTATTCTGTCAGAAAAACAGATTAGAGCTCAATTAATTGAATGGACTAGGAAGATGGACACTACACCTGTCCTATGTGTCCCCCACCAGAATGAGTTAGACTACATACTGCTCCTAGCAATAAACAGCTGTTGAGGAAAATGGTCAGGATTGGGATGAGCCAATATGGACTAACCAAGGAACACAAGCAAGGTAGAGAAAGGCCTAGGAGGTATGGCAGCAGGCCTGAGCATCTCTGTCCTGGTGGTGTTCAAAAGCAGTTCTTCAGTCCCTGTAATGCCTGGCCAGGAGCACTGGTATAGTGACTTGGTATAGAGGAGAGGTGGGAAGGTGGACACAGGAAACAAGAGAGAGGCTCAGGCTGTAAAAAGGACTTTGAGATTAGCAGCATAACCATGAGAATTAGGTGTTCATTCATTCGATACTATGTACTGAGCACCTACTATATATCAGGTACTATTCTAAATACTGGGGATTCAGCAATTAACAATACACAGACAAATCTCCCCTTTATGGTGCCTACATTTGAGGATGAACAATAAACCATAAATAAATAAAGCAAAGAAGGAGCTCTGGAAGGGTGTCAGCAATTTAAAGAGGGGTTATGCCTTAGTGAGGAGATGACATTTGAGTTATGGTCTATAAAGAGGTGAAGATGATTACAGACAGAAGAATCAGTGGTAAAAAAGCCCAAGTGCCCCCAAGGAACAGGGAGAAGGTCAGTGTGGCCAGAGCAGAGTAAGCGGTGGGGAGAATTGCCAAGGCCAGTCAGTTCATGAATGGATATGAGGTAGAGGAAAGGGGGAGATGCATAACTCATTGCATGAATGTTTACTGTTCATCTCAAGGAAATGGGAAGCCCACTGGAGGGTTCAGAGCAGAGGAGAGTTACAGTCTGAGATTTCAACGAGCTCATTCTGGCTGCTATGTAGAAAGTGCACCATAGAGATGCCAGGGCTCTTTCTAAACTAAAGGCATTGGTTCGGCAGTAGATGTAAAAACACCAGTGATATGATGCTGAGTCAGCCCAGCTACTACCCCCCTGGTTCTTACATTCCTTTGACTAAGAACAAGATTAATGACAGAGCCAGGGGCAGGGCAGTGGCTGCTGCAGTTGGGGATGAAATGACCCCAGCTGTGAGACAAATAGGCCAAGACGGCAGGAGTCAAAGAGATGGGTGACTCTCAACTCCAGTTTCACATCATTTCCTTAGGGACCTTTTAAAAATATGATGCAAGACCATACCCATAGAGATCCCTACTTTGTGGTTCTAAGGTGGAGTGTTTTTATTAAGTCCCCCACTGATTCTAACGTGCAGCCAGGGTTCAGAACTACTGATGGGGACCATTGCAATCTGATACCACAAAAGAGCAGGTGGTCATCCATCCATTCATCACGCATTTCTTAAATATTTATATGCCCAGCTGGGAGCTACACGGCCTAGCACATAGAAAGTACTCAGTGAGAGCTGCATTTTACTAGCAGTAACAATGAGAAAGATTGAAGGTCTCTGCTCTGTGGAATAAGATGATCATATCTATGTTGTGAGATTTTTTTTCTGGACAAGATTGGCAAATTACCTGTGGTTCAGAGAAGAACCTGGGAGAATTGGTAGATCAAGGCCTCAATTATCATAATGTATCAGAGTCACCTGTAGGGCTTGTTGAAGCAGGTTTTTGGACTACACACCCCAAATTTCTGATTCAGAGATCCTGGAGTGAGGTGCTTGAATTTGCATGTGGAACGCATTCCCAGATCTGTTGATGCTGCTGGTTTGAAGACCTACACTCTGAGACCAAAACAGTATTACCATTGGATACCACAAATGGTCAGGTGAGAAGTAAAGGAGAAGGGGAACAAGCTAAGAGATGCCATGCAGGTAAATGCAATGAGATTGGCTGAGGTGAGGACTGGAGGAAGGAAGAGGGAGACACCTGGGTGATGCTGAAGTCAAAATGTGGATAAGTTGTCCAAGATGGTAAACAACCCCTTTCTTATTTAGTTTAGCTCCTTTGTAAAAAACAAAAGATGTTCTTTGTTTTCTCTACATGGGTTTTGCCCTTTTTTCCCCTAATAAATAGTACAATAAATTCCACTGCCTTATTTGTTTCATCAAATCAAAGAATGCCTGCCAATATCTGTTAGGCTAATATTGCAGTTCAATTCCAGAACATCTTGTAATGGTTATTTCAAACATGTTCTGTAATCTGTACTTAGGGTTCTCAGTTCCTTAACCAACCCACATTTGAATCTGCACTGCTGGTGCACAAGCTTATCAAGGTTATTAAGCCTACACAGTAATTTATAGCAGATATGAACCAGGGTACATGTGGTATCCATCCTCTGATACCACAGTTATTTCATAATCTATACATTCAAAGGCTGACAATAGAACAATAAATGTTATGAAGTATTTCTATTTTCGACTGATTTTTCTGGTAGATGAAACAACATAAATAGCTTAGAATGTTCCTCAGGAAAGGATATGAGGTTGCCAGACCCATGCCTATAATGTAATAAGTTGGTGTAATGTTGAAGTGATATTTAGTAGATTTAAGTCTATTGACTTGGAGAAGAAATAGAAACATCTTCTTTATTGTCTGGTTAGATAATAAAGTATGGTCTTAGACCCTCTTCACCTTGCCACCAATTCAGAAAATGCATATTCCTGGACCTGGCCTTAGACTTCCTGAATATCTTGCTAAGACCTTAAAATCTGCCTTTAAAATAAAGACTGCAGGGGTTGGGGATCTGGCTCAGTGTTAGACTGTTAGCCTGGCATGCTGGAGGCCCTGGGTTTGATTCCCAGCACGATAAAAATAAAAATAAGGCCCACAGGTTTAAGAGTCACTGAGAGAAAATATATATTTGGGTCCTAACAGCAGGCAATTGATGCAAGTAGCTACAGCTGGAAAGTTTTACAAGAATAGAGATTTCCACAGGAGCCTATTTATATATGCAATTATATACCTAACCATGAAATTTCAGAAGAGAGAAAGAGGCTCACCCAGGCTGGCACCAGCAGTTTGTCCTCAAAATGAAGAGGAAGCTCCCACTAGAACCCAGGTCATTGCTCTAAATCCAGTGCTAGTTAAGTAAGCATCTTTAGCGCTTTGTTTTTATGGCTATCAGCATACCAGAGCTTTTATGGTCATCACACAAGTTTTCTTATTTGCCAGCCACCATGTATATATTTGTTAGCTAACATCAGGGTGAAGCCAGGCTAAGGAGGGATCCTGAAACCCTTACAATTCCTTCTTGCATGTGTGCTGATTTTCCACTTACCCAAATGGTCCCCACTTATGATGGTACAGATTTTTCAACTTTATAATGGTGCAAAAGTGAAATGCCTTCTGTAGAACCATACTTTGAATTTCAAATCTTTATCTTCTCCAGGACTAGTGATCCACAGTCCTATCCTTTCTAGAGATGCTGGACAGTGACAGTGAACCACAGCTCCAAGCCAGCCACACAGCCACAAGGGAAACGATGGACCCTCTTCAGGTTCCTGTGCTGCTAAACTGTGATGTTTGGTAGGTTAGGTGGATTCAGTGCATTTTGACTTATGATATTTTCAACTTATGATGGGTTTATCAGGACATAACCCCATCAAATCAAGGAGCATGTGTATGTAACTTTCTGACATGCATTCTTTCTTTCCCAATGCTACTGATAGAAGCAGTAACTTTCTTTTTTTACTTTTTATTTAGCTTTATTGAGGCATATTTGATATACAATATCTATAGATATTTAAAATATATAATTCAATGACTTGTGACATAGGTATACACTCCTGAAATCACTACCAGAATCAAAATAAAGAATGTATTTTTCTGTCCCAAAGTTTTGGTAACCCTCTGCAATTCCTCCTCCCCATGCCCCACCCACTTCTGTCACCAGAAACCCCCAAACTGTTTTCTGAAACAACAAATTCTCTGGAATTTTAAATTAATGGAATGAGAGAGTACAATCTCTTGTTTTCTCTTCTGGTACTTTCCTTCCACATACTTATGTTGAAATTCATTTATGTAGTCACACGTATCAGCAGCTCTTGTTTGGTTTAGTGGGACCTCATTGCATAGATTACCATTGTTCATTTCACTTATTGATTGAGATTATGATTACTTCCAGTTTCTGGCTATTTCAAATAAACTATAGACTTTGCATACAAGTTTGCATGTACATGTTTTCAATTATCTTGGGTAAACATCTCAGAGAATGACTAGATCAAACGATAAGTGTATGTTTAACTTTTTACTGTACTGCCAAATATTTTTTCAAAGTGCTTTTAATTCATCAGCAGTATATGAGTTTCAGTTCCTCCACATCCTCATCAACACTTGATATGGTAAGTCTTTATCATTTTAGCCATTCTGTGTTATGGAGTATCTCTTCATGTTTTCAATAGGTAGAGATTAAGACTGACAAATATAATTCTGGTTTGCAAAAAAGAAGGAAAAATTGGGGATGTAAATATGACAACCCAGTAAAGTCAATATCAATCCCTGTCAAAATTCCAGAAGAATTAATCAACCAAGTAGTTAATAGATATTCAGAAAAGATTGACAGTATCACTGGCTGCTGACCTGGGCTTATCTCAAAATTTATACTGACCAAATATTAATATTTTGATAAGACATTATTAGATCAGTAGATAAGAAAGAAAATGTAGGGTCTAATTACTAAATACTATCATCAAAACATTGCAGTTGCTTTTCTTTATGGGAAATACTTGTGTGCGCCTAGGTTGCTGTACCACGAGTACCTCAGTGTCCATCTTTCTTTGTCGGCCTATGTGTCTCCTTTCTCTCATTTTGCAGCAGCAGGAATCTCTTCATTTATTGTTGGGTTAAATCCAAGGCCTTCAACAACCTCATGTTTCATGACACTAATTTCTATTTCAATGTGTACTTTTCCATTCACAATGGCCCTCTTCCAATCTTCTACATGTTTTTCCATTTAATCTACTTGTTAACTCAGGATATTTTATGAAAAATCACTTGTACATTGCTTGCCCATAAATTTTTGTAATTTTCTAACTGGCTTGAACATAATGGTCTATTATATCTGTTTCGTCATTATATTATCTACTGAATATTCAGTTTGAGACAATTTATCCTAGTCAGGTTCATATCTACTAATAATGGTTTTTGTTATTCTGTTCATACTCAGGGTATTAAACTTGGTTCAATTTTAGCCTTATTTTCAGTTTTATTTGTGCCTCTTAATCCTAAAACTGTTCTGAATTTAAGCAGGTCTTAATCTACATAGAGTCTCTTCTTATTAAAATTGAATAGCTTCCCAAACCTGCTTTAGTTGTCAGCAAGAAGAAAATTAGAGGTAGTTTTCCTAAGTAGGGGAAGAAAAAAATAATCTCCTTAAGGATAAGGAGTGGTCATGAGTTTTTTCCCCCCATAATACTCCCAAGATGCTTCCAGCATGAAAGGGTACTAAGCCTTGATGCATATTCCTAATAGTTCCTAGGTAAGAATACAAATTTTTGTCTCTTGGGTTAAGAAGACAGATTAGAAAGATTGTTCATGAGCCTCTTTTTCCTAAATCAGGAAACTATCAACAAGATGTTCCCTCTTACACAATGGAAGAATTTGGAGGTCACTGAGCCAGAGACTATTAAAAATGGAAACTCGAGAAGTAAAAAATCAAGCCTTCATGTAGGTGCAGAAACAAAACCATTCAGGAGAACAGGTAGCTGAAAATATAAGAAAATATAAGGGGAAAACCATGCTTTTCATGTTTTCTGGGAAGATTATTTCCCTTAGATGATAAACACATTGCAAAAAAATGCACTAAATGTATTTAAGATGCAAACTTACACAACATAAACAAAAAGACTCATCCAGATGAGTCTACAGGTATAAGCAAATTGTCCATCACCATCTTGGAAAGTAGTAAGTTCTTTGGTTTTTTTAGTTTTTTTTAATTAACATCATGTAATTTGAATTATTAATATAGTTTATAGCTCTCAAAATACAGTTTTAGTATTAATTATCTAAGGGGCTTGTTAAATACAGAATCTTACACACTCCAGACTTTCTGATTCTTGGGAGAGAGTTCAGGAATCTACATTTTTATCAAGAATCCAGGTAATTCGCATGCTCTGTGAATTTTGAAAACCACTGCTTTAAACCTTTGTAAAGGATGTATTGTGTTTCCAGCCTGGTTCTAACACACAGGATCATTTCAGATACAAGAGTAAACTTCATATTTTTTACTTTGGAATCAAGTAGTAGAAATCATGAAAATCTGTTATCCTAAGTCAACTTATTGTTGGAGATTTTCTAGTAACAAGTGGAGATTTTATTGAACTGAATGTCCAGCCCATACTAAGTGAAGACTTCTACATTCAATTTCATACATATAAACATGTGCATCATAATAAATCTATCCTGAAAATATTTTTAATATGTCTGGTTTAGTGCCTGGCATATAAAAAGCATATAAATATTTACTTAATGAAGAAATAAATGTTTGCTCATCTGATCTTTTCAGATGAGCTTTGGCTTCGAAAGCTTCTGTCTTATATCAAAGTAATTAATATTACCATATGCTATGGTTCAAAAATGTTCACTCCAAAACTCAGATGCTAGAACTTAATGGCCAATATTATGGTATTGAGAAGTAGGGCTTTTAGAAGTAATTAAGCCATGAGGACACCTATTTGGAATGAGATTAAGACCCTTACAAAAGAGGCTTCACACACTTCACACAACATTCAACCCTTTTTCGCTTGTCCTTCTGCCTTCTGCTCTGTAAGAATTCAGCATCCCTTCTTTCCAGAGGATACAGCAACCAAACACTATCTTGGAAGCAAAGAACTGTCTGCTTCAGAAAACCAAACCTGCTGGCACCTTGATCTTGGACTTTCCAGCCTCCAGACTAGAAAAACAGAAAATTTTGTTCTTTATAAATTAATTCAGTCTACAGTGTCTTGTTATAGCAGTACAAATGGATTAAGACATCATCTACCCAGATATCTACCTTCTCATTCATGGTATGATTGGTCACTAACTCTTCTCATGTTGTATCATCCATAATTTTCCTACTCCTTATAGCTCCATGGTTGGGGTAAATTATATGTTGTTAAAAGGGATAATAAATTGAAATATGTAAGGATAATGAGCATATGTGTATCCAAGAATATAAGCGATAAATTATAAAATGCCATCCTATACAGTGAAAATCAAAAACTATAATTGGAGATTTTAACACAACCCTTTTAGAAATTTTTAAATCAAGTTTTTTAAAAATCAAAGATTATACAGAATTTGAATACCATGATTAATAATTAAAAACCAATAGATATTGAGAAATTCACATCCAATAGAGAATACATTGTTCTTGAGCACGTAGGGAATACTTACAAAACTCTTTGTGTTTAAATTCCAAATAATCACTAGTATATGGACTATATTCCCTGTTTATACATCTTGCAATAAAATTAGAACTCAGCAACCAAGAATTTTTTTATACCATATGCCTAAAAACTAAGTGACATACTCTTAAGTGACCCTTAGATTGAAAAGAATAACATAAGGAAGATTGCAAAATGCTGATAACTGAAAAGCAAGGGAATACTACATGCCAAGCTTTTGGAATATAGAAAACAAGTACTTAGAGGAAATTTCTAGTTTGGAATAAACTTGCCACCAAATGAAAAATTGAAAACAAATGCAAAGCATTCAACTACATTTAGTAGCTACGTCAACTTCTAAAGAGAAAGTGTGAAGAAGAAAGTCTCTGGTTAGCAGATATTTGGTCACACTGCAAAGCCAGAGTACTAACAACACAATGGTAGAAGGGTTATGACAAAGCAGAAGGTTCGTGGAACAGGAAGAGAATGCAGAAGTACATCCATGGCGACATCAGTGGTCACACAAGTCTATGGAAAAGAGACAAACTGTCATATGCTAACAGGACAACTGGCTGATGATATGAATAAAACTAAAACATTGTCACTACCTTGGACAAGTTTGTAATCTTGTATGGAGTATGTGAAGAAACAAAACTATTAAACAAAACAAGACATTATAGAAGAACATGCTTTTGACTTTATAGCATAGAAAGTCTTACTAGACAAGATTCCACAATTAGTAGCAAAAAGAAAAAAAAAAGTTGGATTTGACTATGAAATTAACTGGTGAGATTTTGAGTCTGAAATTAAAGCATTTGAAAGCTTCACTTTCATATGTATATTAACAATAACAAATGAGTCTTTAAGAAAAAGCTAAGATGTAACCTCCATGGTGTCAAGAAACACATTTGTTGTTCTTTCTAGCTTGGGGATCTCTCACTGTGCCTGGCACATAGTAGGTGCTTAATAGATAATTAGTGAATGAATGAATATTTTATTGTATTTTCCATCCTACATAATAAGACAAATATGCAGTCTGTTTTGGAAATATTTCTGTCAAAATATTTTTAAGGATTTAAGATTCTGTAATTAAAGAAATACTCAATTATTCATAAAATATGTTTATGTTGAATACCTTCTTTCCCAATTATGGTGTCAAAATAAGGAACCACCTCATCATTATTTTCACTTACTTTTTAAGGTACTTGAGTCAATTTTCAGTCCTGTTTGAATCATGAGATTTATATTCTTGTTAAAATAGTTAAGTAAAATTTGAAAATACAGTTTCATAAAATGCCATCTAAGTATGTTTCTCTGAAGTTTAATTACATAATCTGAATTCCTAATTTTTATTAATTGGACAGACCAATTGAAAAGGTAGAAGTGAAGAGGATAACCAAAGATTGACTTTTGCTGTGACCTCATTCCCTGTGATTTTACCAACTCCTAAAACACATCTCTCCTTTTTTGTTGTTTTCAGTGCTGGGGATTGAACCTAGGGTCTCACACTTGCTAGGCAAGAACTCCACCACTGAGCTACATCCCCAGCCCCTCTTATTCTTGATGAGAAGGAAAACATATTATTTTTATAATTGAATAAATAAAAACAAATATTGGATTCAGAGTCAGCTTGTAGTATTTTTTATTTATTTGTTGAGATAATTTTTGTTTCCATAAGCATGTTATCAATCCCTTAGCACATTGATTTCAGTGGTGGTTTTGGAAGTGGGCAGATTTCTGCAAAAACAGAAAAACAAGAGTAGCAAATTAAATCTTCAAAGAGTAAAGAAGATTTCAAGCACTGAAGCTAATTTTTATTGACCGAAAAGAACAAAATAAGATGTGATAAATAACTGCAAATGTTTCTTAATTTCATGAAGACTCAAAGCAAGACTAATCCAACTCCTAGTCCACCATGCCCCAAACATGCATGTGCTTTTTGCTTTTTATCCTCTCAACTCAACTGTTGTTTACACCTCCAGAGTTTGGGATCACCCTGCAAGGTGATTTTTAACAACTGATACTAATTTCAATTCTGCACTCATGCTTTTGGTCAAAAGCAAAAGGTAAGGCTTCCCATGGGATCTGTGTTCCTACAGGATTAAGCTGTTTTCCAGACACTATTTCTCTACACAAGTGGCATGACACTGCTAATTCCCACATGGTACTGCCTGCCATCTTATTTCTCAAAACTCAAGCAGAATTGTAACTGGTACCACTGGGCCTAACACAAATTCATTTTCTAAAACCCATGACTCAGTATCCCCAATAGCAAACATGGTACTCATAGCTGAACAAACTGATAAAGACTCAGTTGCATGTGATAGAAATCCAACATAATCGAGCTTGAGCAAGGGAATAGGGTTGTTTTCTCATAGAATTCAGGGAAGAAAGGGACAAAGGAAGACCAGTGAAATGTTAGATATTGAGCTGACTTCAAAGACAACTGGAACCAGAAATCCAAATGTTATCCTATATACTCTTTCCCCTATCCCTTGTCTCTTTTTTTGTTTGTTGTTTGTTTCTTATTCTAAAGCTATGTTATATTTTCTCTTAGGCAGCCTTCTTTCATATCATGGGAAATATGGATACCAAAAATCTTCCAAATGTTACTTCTAATAACTTCTAACCAAGAATAAGGATTAATAAGTATGCTCAGTTCCAGCTGGACTCTGGAAAAGTGATGCTGACTCTAAATTAGATACTCACCGAAATGGGCAAGGTCATGTCAAAGCAAGGCAGCTCTTATGATAGCCACATAGATGAGAAAGGCACTGAGCAGAAAATATGGTTTTCACTTTACAGAGTATCAATAATAATGAAAGCATTGAAATAGAATAAGGTTAATATGCCCTTCTATGAACAATATTACTTCTTTATCAGGAATAGCACATAAACTATTTTTAATTCAACTCAAGAAAAACCCAATAGATCTATAAAATCTTTAGAGAAAGGAACAAGCTAAGGCAAATAGCATTACTGGAGGCAGAGGGTCACTTCATAATGGCAAAAGGTTCTTTTCAACAGGAGAATATAAGGCTTCTAAATTTATATGAACTTACTAATTAGATAGATATTGAAATAAATATTTAAGGCAAAATTGGCACAAGGAAAGAAGACAAGTCCACATATTTAAATAAATCCTCATTTTTTTAAAAAAGAAAAGGCAATTTAGTTCAAATCATTTAGGCCACCAGTGCTAAAAGCAGTCTCACAGGACAATTCTTAAGGACTTAGCCTTCCACTTGTCAAGACTCATTTAGCAAGCAATGCCCAAGGAATTCTGTTTTGGGCACAGAGGACCTGGTATAACAGTGTACCATGTCAAGAGCACTGAATTTTACATCAGGTTTAACCTTCACTAATCCCACTACTGAATGTTGTTTTGTGGTTAGTTAGGGTGGTTAAAAAGCAACATGGCAAGGATATCTTTCCCTTTGTTTTCTGGTATTAAATGAATCCAGGCAATTCTATAGCATGTACAAGAGCATATCTTCTTGTGGAAAAGTCAGTCACGGAATCTCAGAAGTGGCCTCATCTTGCAGAAAAGGTAGGGTTTTCAGGGTTTTAGAGAAATCAAGCCTCTTATATTCCTCAAGGACCTAATAATATTTTAAAAATAATAAAATATATAACCAATAATAAAATTATATAACCAAAAAGTTATAAAATGTGTAGAATAGTACTTCAGATGTTAAATTTAAAAATCAACACTTTTTTGATTTACATTACTTTTTTGGTAATACATGTATAAGAAAATACCTACAACTAAATTGGTAGATTTTCGTGAATGTAAGGCCAACTCATATAGAAGGTTCCTTTACCCAAAATCCATGCCTACCCCTAGCCTCCCTAAGACACACAGGAGGCCCCAAGACATGTGCCACATGGTATTTTCACTTAAATACAACAGATTTAATATATTGGTCTCAGCTCACTAGGATCATATCTTTTTTTAATTGTTATTTTTTGATTCATTGTACACAAATGGGATACAACTTTCATTTCTATGTTTGTATACCAAGTACAATCACACTGTTTGTGTAATCATACATGTGCATAGGATAATGATGTTTGTCTCGTTCTGTTATCTTGCAGTCACCCCACCCCCTACCCACCCCTCATTTCCCTCTGCACAATCCATCCTTCCTCCTTTCTTTCCTTATCCTCTTCCCCCCCATTATGTATGATGATATCCACTTATCACAGAAATCATTCAGACTTTGGTTTTTTGGGATTGGTTCATCTCACTTAGCATTATATTCTCCAACTCCATCCATTTACCTCCAAATGCCATTATATTATTCTTCTCTATGACTGAATAATATTCCTTTTATAGATATACTACAGTTTCTTTATCCATTCATCTATCGAAGGACATTTAAGTTGGTTCCACAATCTAACTACTGTGAATTGAACTGCTATAAATGTTGATGTGGCAGCGTCACTGTAGTAGGCTGATTTTAAGTCCTTTGGGTATAGGCCAAGGAGTGGGATAGCTGGGTCAAATGATGGATCCATTCCAAGTTTTCTAAGGAATCTCCATTCTGCTTTCCAGAGTGGCTGCACCAACTTGCACTCCCACCAGCAATGTATGAGTGTACCATTTTCCCCACATCCTTGCCATCACCTAATATTGCTTGTATGCTTGAAAATAGTTACTCTAATTGGGGTGATATGAAATCTTAGGGTAGTTTTGATTTGCATTCCTCTTATTACTAGGGATATTGAACATTTTTTCACATATCTATTGATTGCTTATAGATCATCTTCTGTGTGAAGTGTCTGCTCATTTCATTAGCCCATTTATTGACTGGGTTATTTGTATTCTTGGTGTGAAGTTGTTTTTTTTTCTCTTTTTTTTTATTTAATTTTTTGATTCATTGAACACAAATGGAGTACAACTATTGTTTTTCTGGTTGTACACAAAGTAGAGTCACCCCATCTGTGCATTCATACAAGTACACAGGGCAATGATGTCTGTCACACATACTGTTATTATTCTTACCCCCCAACCTCAACCCCACCCCTCCCTTCCCTCTATGCTCTCTATCCTTTCTCCATTCTTGCCATCATTCCACCCCACATTATGCATCATCATTCACTTATCAGAGAGACCATTCGGCCTTTGGATTTTTGGGATTGGCTAATCTCACTTAGCATAACAGTCTCCAGCATCATCCATTTACCTACAAATGCCATAATTTTATTCTTCTTTATGGCTGAGTAATATTCCATTGTGTATATATACCACAGTTTCTTTATCCATTCATCTATTGAAGGACATCTATTGAGTTTTTTATAAATTCTGAAGATTAGTGCTCTATCTGAAATGCATGTGGCAAAGATTTTCTCCCACTCTGAAGGCTCTCTCTTCACATTGATGATCATTTCCTTTGCTGAGAAAAAGTTTTTTAGTTTGAATCTATCCCATTTATTGATTCTTGCTTTTATTTCTTGTGCTTTTGGAGTCTTGTTAAGGAAGTCTGGTGCTAAGCTAACGTGATGAAGATTTGGGCCTACTTTGTCTTCTGTTAGGCACAGGATTTCTGGTCTAATTCCTAAGTCCTTGATCCATTTTGAGTTTCGTGCAGGGTGAGAGACAGGGGTTTAGTTTCATTTTGCTGCATATGGATTTCCAGTTTTCCCAACACCATTTGTTGAAGAGACTTTCTTTTCTCCATTGTATGCTTTTGGCAACTTTGTCTAGTATGAGATACCTGTACTTATGTGTGTTTGTCTTTGTGTCCTCTATTCTGTACTATTGGTCTACCTGCCTATTTTGGTGCCAACCCCATGCCATTTTTGTTACTATTGCTCTGTAGTATAGTTTAAAGTCTGGTATTGTGATACCTCCTGCTTCACTCTTCCTGCTAAGGATTGCTTTGGCTATTCTGGGTCTCTTATTCTTCCAAATGAATTTCATGATTGCTTTCTCTATTTCTATGAGGAACATCATTGGGATTTTAATTGGAATTGCATTGAATTTGTATAGTGCTTTTTTTTTTTTAGTTTGACAAAATTTTTGGTATTTTAGTAAAGACATTCATCTCAGTTGTTTCTCTCTCCTCATCTTGACCTTAGGTTAATATTTCACTTGGGTCAAGAAAAGAATATGTAGGAGAGGGATGTTATTTTAACAAACAGTAAAATGGACAAAACAAACAGATAGTTTGCCTACATAAAAGTTAAATTCATGTATCTTGATATAATTAAATCATGTAAAAACTAATAGTTCTATATACATTTCCATTGTTTTACTTGGGGATTTTTCTAAACTTAAATGCAAGTAAACAAGTGTTAGGAACATACACAGGCTGCTTCTCTGGAGTTATTACCTATTAAAACAGCACAGTGAGTAATTACCACCAATAAAATAGTCTGAAACTGCCTCCAAATTTAACATTGTAGGAGTTTTCAAGGAAATCATTTACCATGTTTCTGTTGTCTGAGACTATGCTTTTAAAGATGTGTTTAACTGTCACATTAAAAAATAATGTCCATATACAATACAAAAATACAAAACAAACACCCTACGATACACAAATCTAACGGTATATGTTGTGGGAGATTTCATAAAATGTGTCTGAAGATGTATTTTCTTTCCTTCTATTTTTAGTACCTAAAATGTGCTTTTGAGAAGACACTGGTCAGTATGTACATACTTCAAATAAACCATAGAATTGTGCTAATAAGAAATCCTGCAGTGAGTTCAATTTAAATTGGATTTAACAAGTTAGAAACAAATGCTTAGACAAAGTCACAGAAAGTGCATCTTCTCATATTGTCTTCATATAATGTTAAATTTCTCTCTTTTTTTGTTGTTTATACATTTTAAAAAATAAAACCCAGCCAAATGCTTAAGTAGTATGTACATTTAAATTTTTGGTGGTGGTTTGTATTTTAAAAGAAACAGCTTCCTTATGATTTGCCTCAAGTTCTGGTGGAAATGCTTACAGGAACTAGCTATAAACAAAAACCAAGAGAAGCACATTCAGCATACTGATTTACTTTGGTAGCAAATGGTTGTTCTTTGAAGACTAATGAAGGTAGACAAGACCCATTAAGGTGAGTGGGCTATTTCTAATACTCAATACTTCACATAAAAATTTTTTTAAAAAATTTTTTAAGAGCTAAGCGTCTGTATCTACTGATAGCAATGCCAATACCTAGTATATGATGACTTGAAAACAAAACAAATGCCCATAAGGAAAAAAGCTGTATTTTAATTTTATCTAAATTTATTATCAGTCAATAGTCCAGTTACATTTTTCTTTCAGTACAATACTCCCTCTCTCTATAAGGCTGTTCATGGGAGCCAGACAGTTTAGGTAATGAGGGAGTTAAGTTAGGAGAATAACTGCTTGCAGTTTTAAAAAGATAGTAACATTTTGTTTCCCTCTTAATGTGCTAATAGTTGTGTCTAAAAAAAATATGCAATTCTTAAAAAGGTACCATTTCTGATTTATTATCTATAACCTTTGGAAATTAATCACATGAAATTACAAAATCAGCAAATGTCTTGAAATCTGCATATAAAACATAAATTACCTCTAATTTCAAACTCTCATTTATTAATGTACCACTCAATCTTTAAAAAGAAAAAGGGGAAAAAAAGCAGCTCCAAAGATAGTCTTATACCATTCTTTAAAAAAAAGAAATGGTTCCTTTTAACTTTACACCCACCCCACACCCCAATTTCAAAACACATCATTTAATTGTCTTGGTCATGGACATTTCCAAGATGAGATTTTATATTTCTTTCCCATAGCTTCTGGTTATCAGAAAACCCATGCTTTCCTTTATTGAAGGAGTTTGGTCCAGCTGATGTTGGTGTATCCCTTCCAATATTCTTCATCCTCATTTTTGCTTCTGGAGGCATCTCCTCTGGTTCACTATCTTTTCATCTTCATTAAAAGCGGCTGCTACTGAAAGGGTTTTTGGAGCAAGAGTTGGAACAGTTTCTTTAGGCTTACTTGATCCAGGTTTGATGGATAAGGCTGATGCTTTCTTTGTCGTCTGACTACCTAAGGCAAATCCAAACTTAGAGATCTTTGTAGGCTTTTTTGGGAAGTCTGCAGCTTCTTCTTCAGCTGATAGCTTCTCAGCACTGCAACTGGAACTTTCCCCTCCCTTATTCTGGTGGCTCCAGCTCCTTGTGGCTTTTCAGGCTTCTCCTCTCCCGCCTTCCTGTCTGCCATATTCCCCACTGTGGCTTCCCCTACAGCTACACCAAGCCCAGCAACCACTGAGCTAAAGAGCCATCTGCTGTATAGTGCTTTTGGTAGTATGACAATTTTGACAATATTAACTTTGCCTATCCGTGAACATGGAAGATCTTTCCATCTTCTAAGGTTTTCTTTAATTTCTTTCTTTAATATTCTGTAATTTTCATTGTAGAGGTCTTTCACCTCTTTTGTTAGATTGATTCCCAAGTTTTTTTGTTTTTTTGTTTTTTGTTTTTTGTTTTTTGAGGCTATTGTGAATGAGGTAGTTTTCCTAATTTCTCTTTCAGAGGATTCATCACTTACGAATAGAAATGCATTAGATTTATGAGTGTTGATTTTGTATCCTGCTACTTTGCTGAGTTGCATAGTACTTTGCTATGAGTTCTAGAAGTTATCTGGTGTAGTTTTTTGGATCCTCTAAATATAGAATCATGTCATTGGCAAATTAGTGATAGCTTGAGTTCTTCTTTTCCTATTCATATCCCTTTAATTTCTTTGGTCAGTCTAATTGCTCTGCCTAGTATTTCAGGCATGATATTGACTAGAAGTGGTGAAAGAGGACAACCATGCCTTGTTCCAGTTTTTACAGGGAATGCTTTCAGTTTTTCTCCATTTAGAATGATGTTGGCCATGGACTTAGCATAGATAGCCTTTACAATGTTGAGGCATGTTCCTACTATCCCTATATTTTGTAATGTTTTCAGCATGAAGGGGTGCTATGTTTTTCAAATGCTTTTTCTGCATCTATTGAAATAATCATATGAATCTTAACTTTAAGTCTGTTCATGTGGTGAATTACATTTATTGATTTATGAATGTTGAACCAATCTTGCATCCTTGGAATGAAACCCACTTGGTTGTTGTGCACTATCTTTTTAATATGTTTTTGTATGCAATTTGCCAGAATTTATAAAGAATTTTTGCATCTATGGGGGATACTGGTCTGAAGTTTTCTTTCCTTGATGTGTTTTTGTCTAGTTTTGGTATCAGGGTGATACTAGCTTCATGGAATGAGTTTGAATGGGTTCCCTCCTTTTCTATTTCATGGAATGCTTTGAGTATTAGAATTAGTTCTTCTTTGAAGGTCTATAGAACTAGACTGAGAATCCATTTGGTCTGGACTTTTCTTGGTTGGTAGGCTTTTGATGGTTTCTTCTATTTCATTGCTTGAAATTGATCTGTTCAAATTGTGCATGTCCTCCTGATTCAGTTTGGGTGGATCATATGTCTAGAAACCTGTTGATGTCTTTGAGATTTTCTATTTTGTTGGAGTATAGATTTTCAAAATAGCTCAAAGTAGCTATGTGGCATGACATATGGTCTGTTTTAGAGAAGGATCCATGTGCTGCTGAGAAGAAAGTGTATTTGCTCATTGATGAATAGAATATTCTATACATGTCTGTTAAGTCTAAATTATTGATTGCATTATTGAGTTCTATGGTTTCTTTGTTCAATTGTTGTTTGGAAAATCCATCCCGTGGTGAGAGACGTGTTTTAAAGTCACCTAGTATTATTGTGTTGTGGTCTATTTGGTTCCTGAAATTGAGAAGAATTTGTTTGGCATACATAGATGTTCCATTGTTTGGGGTATAATTATTTATGATTGCTATGTTTTGCTGATTTATGCTTCCCTTGAGCAGTATGAAATGTCCTTCTTTATCCCTTATAACTTTGGCTTGAAGTCCACTTTATCTGACATGATAACCACTGCTTTTTTACTGAGTCCTTGTGTGTGGTATATTTTTCCCAACCTTTCACCTTTAGTCAATGAGTGTCTTTTTCTAAGAGAAGAGTCTTTTGAAGGCAGCATGTTGTTGGGTCCTTTCTTTTAATCCAATCTGCCAGTCTATGTCTTTTAATTGATGAGTTTAGGTCATTACCATTCAGTGTTATTATTGAGATATGATTTGTATTCTTGGTCATTTGGGCTTATTTTTGGTTTTTAACTTAACTTGGTTACTACTTTGATTGACTTTTCTTTTAGGGTAGTTCCTCCTTTTGCTGTCTCACATTGTTGTTTTTCATTTCTTTCTCATGGAATATTTTGCCGAGGATATTCTATAGTGAAGGCTTTCTATATGTAAATTCTTTTAACTTTTGTTTATCATAGAAGGAGTTTATTTTGTTGTCAAAAGGTAAGTTTTGCTGAGTATAAGATTCTTGGTTGGCATCCATGTTCTTGCAGAGCCTGAAATCTGTTGTTCCAGGCCCTTCTAGCTTTTATGGTCTGGACTGAGGAATCTGCTGATATCTGTATTGGTTTCCCCCTATATGTAATCTGATACTTTTCTCTTGCAGCCTTTAAAATTCTATCTTTATTTTGAATGTTAGGCATTTCATTATAATGTGCTTTGGTGCAGATCTGTTGTAATTCCGTATATTTGGTGTTCTGTAAGTCCCTTGTATTTGATTTTCCATTTCATTCTTCAGGTTTGGGAAATTTTCTATTATTTCATTGAACAGGTTGATCATTCCTTTGGTTTGTTTCTCTGTGCCTTCCTCAATCCTGGTAATTCTTAAATTTGGTCTTTTCATGATATCCCATAGTCCTTAAAGTTCCATTCATGATTTCTTACCATCTTCTCTGTTTGGTCAACTTTATTTATAAGATTCAATATTTTGTCTTCATTGTCTGAGGTTCTGTCTTCCAAGTGATCTAGCCTGTTGTTTATGTTTTCTATTGAGTTTTTATTTGGTTTATTTTTTCCTTCATTTCAAGGATTACTGTTTTTTTGTCAGAATCTCTATCTCCTTATTGAAATGATCTTTTACTTCCTGCAGTTGTTCTTTTAACTGTTTATTGTAGTGATCATTCATTGCCTACATTTCCTCTCTTATCTCATCCTTTGTTTCTCTGATCATTTTAGTTATGTATATTCTGAATTTCTTTTCTGACATTTCTTCTACCATGCTGTCATTGGATTCTATTAATATAGCATTTTGGTTTGTTTGGGACACTTTCTTCCCTTGTTTTTTCATGTTGTTCGTGTATCTTCCCCTCTAGCAGTGGGGGTCCAAGGTATTGCAGTCTCCCCCCTACAGGCCTATAGTATCCCTGCAGGTTTCCAATACCTACCTTAAAGTGGGAGATCAATATTAGCAGCACAAGCACACAATACAAACAATATGCAGCCTTAACCCAAATAGTCCCTATTAAGATATTGAAAGTATTGTCTAGATAAACAGAGCTGATGAATTCCAATATTACCTACAGCATAAACAATAGGTTTGCAATAAGATCCACAATTTCTGATGGTGGACAAAGAGGATGGGGAGGGGTATGGGACGTAACATTAATGAGATAAGACATGAGTTTATAGAGGAACTAGATCACAGGAAGAGTGAAAGCAGAATCAAAAGAAATTGGTTGTTAGCATGAGAAAAGGAAGAAAGAGACTCCAAGGAAGCAGAAAGATAAGAGGAAAATAGAGTGAGAAAAATAATGGAAAAAGAAAAGTAGAAATAACAGTAATAGTACTATTAATACAAAAAATTCTACAATAAAACTATAATATACTATTCAAACCTCCTAGTCTTCAGTAGCCTGATGCATGAGAGGTACTTAATAATTCGGTGTGCCAGGATGGGAGCCACCCCAAATAGAAATGTGGCATCTAGGTCAGGAAAAATCTATGATAGCAGGCAGAGGTAACTGCCCCCCCATTGGTAGATGGGGAGCGACAGTGCTGCACTGAGACCACATGGGGTACGGTGTTGGAGAGCCCCATAGGCAGTGGGCCTGGACCTGTGCAGGGCCATGCTCTGGGATCATATCTTGCTCAGATTAAGATCTGCCTTGCTGGGCTCGGGTTGTGGCTCAGTTGTAGAGAGCTTGCCTGGCATGTGTGACGCACTTGGTTTGATTCTTGGCACCACATATAAATAAACAAATAAAATAAAAGTCCGTCAATAACTGAAAAATATTTTTTAAAAAAATATCTGCCTTGCTTTCTTTAAATGTTAAATCCTTTCTCTAGGATTAGATAATTCCCACAAAAGTGTAAAAGGGGACTCCTGGTGAGATCTGGCTGGGAGCGGAGGCAGCGCCAGCTCCAGTGGAGAGTTTGGGCCCATTGGTGCTATTTTGCAGCTTCCCTGGCAGAGAGTAACCACGTGCCACCGACTGAGGCCCCAGCCAGGAGCTCAGGCCTGCCTGGGCTCTTAAGCCCAGTGTCCCCATCACTGAACACAGTTCTGTGCCCCACCCCAACTTGGTCTAGTGCCCAGGTCTGCACCCTGGCCCGGAATCTAGCACTTTGCTGTATCTGATTGTCTATCAATACCAGGTTGCCTCTGCCCAGAAGTATTAATCATTCCCAACCTGGAGGTAGTGGGACAGCAGCTATCCTGGGTTACCGCTTGATCAAGCATCTCTCAAACATCGGGTGAGTTACTGGAAATCTGCAGGGACACTTTAAGTCTTTACAGGGAAATTGCAATCCCTCTGATTTGCACTACTAGAGGGGAAGATACACGAGCAACATGAGAAAACACGGGAAGAAAGTGTCCCAAACAAACCTAGATGACATATCAAGAGAACCCAAAGACAGCATGGTAGAAGGAATGACAGAAAGGGAGTTCAGAATGTTCATAATTAAAATAATCCGAGAAGAGAATGATGTGACAAGAGAGCAGATTCAGGCTATGAATAATAAGCTAATAGAGCAATTTCAGGAAGCAAAAAATCATTTCAATAAAGAAATAGAAGTTCTGAGAAAAAAACAAACAGAAATCCTTGAAGGAAACAAGGAAATGAAGGAAACAATCAACCAAGTGAAAAACTCAATAGAAAGCATAATTAATAGAATAGATCACTTGGAAGACAGAACCTCAGACAATGTTGGTTTAATATTTAATCTTGAAAACAAAGTCGAACAAACAGAGAAGATGGTTAGGAATCATGAACGAAACCTCCAAGAAATATGGGACATCACGAAAAGACCGAATTTAAGGGTTATTGGGATTGAGGAAGGCACAGAGATACAAACCAAGGGTATGAACAATCTGTTCAATGAAATAATATCAGAAAATTTCCCAAATATGATGAATGAGATGGAAAATCAATTACAAGAGGCTTACAGGACACCAAATGCACAGAATTTCAACAGATCCACACAAAGGCACATTATAATGAAAATACCTAACATACAAAACAAAGATAGAA
>JAJEJO010004935.1:0-33877 GCA_020662805.1 Glaucomys volans
CCACTCTGGAGAGCAGTGTGGAGATTCCTTAGAAAACTTGGAATGGATCCACCATTTGACCCAGCTCTCCTACTCCTTGGCCTATACCCAAAGGACTTAAAATCAGATTACTACAGTGATGCAGCCACATCAATGTTCATAGCTGCTAAATTCACAATAGCTAGATTGTGGAACCAACCTAGATGCCCTTCAATAGATGAATGGCTAAAGAAACTGTGGTATATATACACAATGGAATATTACTCAGCCATAAAGAAGAATAAAATTATGGCATTTGTAGGTAAATGGATGATGTTGGAGACTGTTATGCTAAGTGAGATCAGCCAATCCCAATCCAAAGGCCGAATGTTCTCTCTGATAAATGAATGATGATGCATAATGCCGGGGGGAAGGGTGGCAAGAATGGAGGAAGGATAGGTACCATAGAGGGAAGGGAGGGGGGGGGTTTGGGGGGGGGGGGAGAATATTAACAGAATATGTGACAGACATCATTGCCCTGTGCACATATATGAATGCACAGATGGTGTGATTCTACTTTGTGTACAACCAGAAAAACAATAGCTGTACTCCATTTGTGCTCAATGAATCAATAAGCAAATAAAAAAATACATTAAAAAAATAATGAGAATGACTAACATACAGAATAAAGATAAAATCTTAATGGCTGTGAGAGAAAAAATCACATTACATATAAGGAGAAACCAATTTGGACCTCAGCTGACTTCTCAACCCAGACTCTCAAAGTTAGGAGGTCCTGGAATACTATATTCAAGCTCTGAAGGAAAGTGGATCCAACTGAGACTTTTGTATCCAGCAAAATTAAGCTTCAGATTTCAAGATGAAATAAAAACCTTACATGACAAACAAAAGTTAAAATAATTCACAATTGAAAAGCCTGCACTACAGAAAATTCTCAACAAAATATCCCATGAAAATGAAATGAAAAAAAAAAGTGAAAACCAGCAAAGAGGAGAAGTACACTAAAGGAATTCTCAATGAATAGAGAAACTAAGTCAAATTAATAACCAGAAATAAACCAAAATGACCAGGAACACAAATCACATCTCAATAATAACCTTGAATGTTAAGGGCTTAAACTCATCAATCAAAAGACATAGACTGGCAGATTGGATTTACAAAAAACCCAACAATATGCTGTCTCCAAGAGACTCACCTCCTAGGTAAAGATATTCACATACTGACATTGAAAGGATAGGAAATGACATATCATTCATATGGATCATGTAAACAAGCAGGGGTTTCCATCCTTATAAAAGATAAAGTGAACTTCAAGCCAAAGTTAGTCAGAAGACAGAAAGAAGGAAATTTCATACTACTTAAGGGAGTATGATATAAGACAAGTTATAAAAATTGTAAATAAATATGCCCCAAATAATGGAGCATCCATGTACATCAAACAAACCCTTCTCAATTTCAAGAACCAAATAGACCACAAAATAATAATACTGGGTGAATTTAACACACCTCCCTCATGACTGGACAGATTTTACAAATAAAAACTAGATAAAGATATCACCGAACTGAATAACACAATCGATAATTTAGAATTAACAGACGAATATAGAATGTTTTTCATCCATCAATGAGCAAACGCACTTTCTTCTCAGCACCACATGGATCTTTCTCTAAAATAGACCATACCTTACTCCACAAAGCAACTCTTAGTAAATATTAAAAAATGGAGATAATACCCTGAACTATCAGATCATAATGAAATAAAATTAGAAATCAAAGATAAAATAAAAAACAGAAGCTACTCTAACACCTGGACACTAAACAATGCACTATTGAATGACAAATGGATAGCAGAGGAAATCAAGGATGACATTTCAAAAATATTTAAGGTAAATGAGAATATCTATACAACATATCAATATCTCTGGGACACTGAAAGCACACTGAGGAAAGCTCATTGCATTGAGCTCATTCATTAAAGGTCAACAAATAAATAGCCTAATATTATATCTCAAAGACCTAGAAAAAGAAGAAGACATCAACACCAAAGCAGAAGACAGAAAATAATTAACGAAACTGAAACAAAAGAAACAATTCAAAAATTTGACAAAATAAAAAATTTGTTCATTGAAAATATAAATGGATAAACCACTAACCATGCTAATGAAGAGAAAAAGAGAAAACTCAAATTATGAAAATATGTGAGAATAAAGGAAATATCTAATGGACACTAGTGAAATACAGAAGATAACTGAATGTATTTTTAAAATGTATACTCCAATAAAATAGAAAACCTTCTAGACTTTGACAAATTTCTAGAGATATATGATCTTCCCAAACTGAATCAAGAGGACATACACAATTTCAACAGATCAATTTAAAAAAATGAAATAGAGACACCAGCAAATCCTACCAATATAGAAAAGCCTGATGAATTATCAGCCAGGTTCTATAAGACCTTCAAAGAAGAATTAACACCAATACTCCACAAAGTATTCCATAAAATAGAAAAGGAGGGAACCCTTCCAAATTCTTTCTGTGAGGTTAATATCACCCTGATACTAAAAACAAACAAAAATACATCAAGGAAAGAAAACTTCAATCTAATATCCCTGATGAGCATAGATGCAAAAATTCTGGGAAATTGCCTACAAAAACGTATTAAAAAGGTAGTGTACCTTAATCAAGTGTGGTTCATCCCAGGGTGGAAGATTGGTTCAACACATGGAAATCAATAAACATAATTCATCACATCAATAGGCTTAAAAACAAAAATCATATGATCATCTCAATAGCTGAGAAAAAACATTTGAAAAATACAACACTCCTTCACTTTCAAAACACTAGAAAAACTAGGGGCAGTAGGAACATAATTCAACATTTTAAAAATTGTTTATGCTAAAACCAAGGTCAACATCATTCTAAATGGAGTAGAGTTGAAAGCATTTCTGCTAAAACTGGAAAAAGACAATGATTCCCTCTTTTACCCCTTTTATTCAGCATCATCCTTGAAACTCTAGCCACAGCAATTAGACAGGAGAAAGAAATTAAAGGATATGAATAGGAAAAGAAGGACTCAAACTATAACTATTTGCTGATGACATGATTCCATATATGGAAGATCTAAAAAATTTCACCACAAACATTCTAGAACTAATAAATAAATTCAGCAAAGTAGCAGAATATAAAATTGACACCCATAAATCAAACACATGCCTATATATCAGTGATGAATCTACTGAAAGAGAAATTAGCAAAACTACCTCATTCACAATAGCTTCAAAAATAAAATACTTGGGAATCGATCTGACAAAAGAGGTGAAAGTCCTCAACAATGAAAACTACAGAACACTAAAGAAGAAATTGAAAAAGAACTTAGATGATGGAAAGACCTCCCATGCTCCTGGATAGGCAGAATTAATATTGTCAAAATGGACATACTACCAAAAGCATACAGATCTAAGGCAATTCCTACAGAAAAAAAATAAATCCAATGACATTCTTCATAGAACTAGAAAAAGAAATCATGAAAAACATTTGGAAAAATAAGGGATCCAGAATAGCCAAAGCAATCCTTAGCAAAAAGAGTGAAACAGGGGGCATCACAATACCACACCTTAAACTATACTATAGAGCCAAGTAGCAAAAATGGCAAGGTGTTGGCACCAACACAGAAAAGAAAAACAATGGTTCACAACAGAGGACACAGAGCCAAACCTGCATAAATATAATTACCTCATACTAGATATGCAAAGGTGCCAAAAACATTCACTGGAGAAAAGATAGCCTATTCAACAAATAGTGCGGGGAAAATTGGAAATCCATATGTAACCAAATGAAATTAAATCCCTATCACCCTGCACAAAAATCAACTCAAAGTCGATCCAAAGACGTGGGCACTAGAATAGAGACCCTGAGCTTATAAAGGAAAAGTAGTCCGAGATCTTCTCCATGTTGGCCTAGGATCTGACTTCCTTAACAAGACTCCTAAAGTGCAAGAAGGAAAATCAACAATCAATTAATGGGATGGATTGAAACTAAAAGGCTTCTTCTCAGCAAAGGAAACAATCAATAACCTGAAGAGACAGCCTACAGAATGGGAGAAAATGGTTACCTGTTTACCACAGGTAAAGTATTAATCTCCAGGATATACAAAGAATTCAAAATACTTTACACCATAAAAGCAAATAACCCAATCAACAAATGGGCTGAGGAACTGAAGAGACACCTCTCAGAAGAATAAATATTATCAATCAACAAATACATACAAAAAGTTCAAAATCTCTAGCAACTAGAGAAATGAAAATCAAAACTACTCTAAGATTTCATCCCACTCCAGTCAGAATGGCAATTATCAAGAATATAATCAACAATAAACATTGGCGAGGATGTGGGGGAAAAGGTACACTCATCCATTGCTGGGAGGACTACAAATGGTGCAACCATTATGGAAGCAGTATGGAGAATCCTCAGAAAACTTGGATTAGAACCACCATTTGACCCATCTATCCCTCTCCTTGATTTATACCCAAAGCACATAAAGTCAGCCACATCAATGTTTATAGCAGCACAATTACTAAACTATGGAACCATCCTAGGTGTCCTCTAGCAAATAAATGGATAAATAAAATGTGGTATATATACAATGGTATATTACTCAGTCTTAAAGAAGAATGAAATGATGGCATAAGGCAGTAAATGGATGGAGCTAGAGAATACCTCGCTAAGTGAAATAAGCCAATCCCCCAAAAACAAAGGCTGAATGTTTTCTCTGATATGCAGATGCTAATTCACAATAAGTGGGGAGTGTCTAGGAAAGAATGGAGTTGCTTCAGATTAGGTAGATGAGTGATAAGAGAGGGGAGGGGGTTTGAGGGAAGGAAGGGTAGTAGAATGAATCAGGCTTTTTTTTATCCTATGTAATATATGACTACATGTAAATATATGACTACTTGACCAGTGTGATTCTACATCATGTACAACCAGAAGAATGAGAAATGACACTCCATATATACATGATGTGTCAAAGTATATTCTACTGTAATGTATAACTAATTACAACAAAATATATTGGAAAAAACTCAAAAAACTGCACTTGACTCTATTGGTGAGAGAGATAAATCTACCTTAAGCAGTGGGATAAGAGATGGAAAAAATGAAGAGGAAAGTGATGCATACACTCTTGAATTTTAAAAAGAAGAAAGAGCTTATTCCTCCTCTCTACCACAACATGATTGCACAATAGAGTTACTATTACCTAATATGATGCACTGCATATATCAAACCACCAAAAGCAGGACTTTGAATGTTTGCCCAATAACAGTAAAGACAGAAGTTAAAGATGAAGGACAGGCTCTTCCTCTGATCTTTACTAGTCTGTATATGTGCTGAGATCCCATTGCACCTCATAAAAGGGAATGTTATATATTTACAAAGAATTGTTTAAAAATGAGAGCAAAATGTAGCCCCACAACAGCTCTAGAGAGAAAAAACAAATAGATATTTTTTTTAAAAAATTGAATAAATCAATGAAAAAATACACCATGAAAATTCTAGGCCTTTGAAAACAAGGTAAAGGTGAGAGAGAGTGCAGAGGTCCTGGCCTCAGGGAAGCCAGAAATGTTACCAAGGTTTTTACTTTGCTGCCTCATATGCCTGTGGCTCAGCTCACTGGGTGACTGGGCCTTGTTGCTCTGAGACACTATCCCCTGTGTCCTCATGACCACTCTCAGCCAAAATGCACACACCACCCACTGCCATCTCCAGACAGGGTTCAGTTAGGGGGCCAATGTAGGATTGCAGGTCTCCAGAGATCTCCACTCTCCTGGCACTGTGTCCCCTGAGACCCCAGTGGAAAGCTGCCACCTTCCTTGATATTTGCAAGAGCACAGCCCACATTCTGTGCCACAGCACAGAGCTCAATGGTGGGGAAGGAGACTCCTGCAGGAGCCTTCTGCAGATGTGGACGTTGGGACAATGGTCTACATATCTTTCCATTTCTTGCATCCAATATCTGTTCCCAGGATAAGAGTAAGTATTATGAAATCAGATAATCGTGTTTTATTAGAAGTCTAAGGGGCCTATCCATTTTTATTTTACAGATGAAAACAACACAAAAGGAAATAACGCCCAGTGAGTGTGAACAGCAGCAGCATAGGCACTTACTGCTGGTCTTCTAGTCTTACTCCTAGTCCCCTGCTCTCTCCTCCCTGCAGCACTGCTCTGTGGCATCCAGATGTCCGTGCTCAATGCCTTTCCTTGTGCAAATGGCTGGGGTGATGGTTAGACTAAGGGGAGAACACGTGCCTAACACTGCTGCATTTTGAATGAGCCGTAGGAACTGGTGCAGCATTACAGCTGCATTTCTCAGTGTCAGGGGTTGTGCTCTTGAAACATCGCCTTGACCACCTGGATGGTTAACCTGCTTTCTTTAGGGATCTCAAAATCTGGACATTCAATACACTTAGCTGAATATTCTGCCAAACCTGAGAAAAGCTGAGATAATCCAAATTGTGGCTCCAAGGCCTTCTTTTGAAAATGTTAGTGTCATGGTTCTCAAAGAACAATCGTGTTAACCATCACAAAGAGTCAAGGAGAGAGGGGAAAAACTACTTTCGCATTAGCTATCCTTAGCAACAAGGGATGCACCATCCCTGCCTTGAAGGAGGCAGTTTGTTAGTGCAGGAGAGACGAGGATCACTCAGGTTTCAGTCAGCAGCGTCTCCTGGGCTCAGAGGACCTCTCATGCTGTAACCACAGCAGCAGGGAGCTGGCACCTGAGCACCGAGGCGAGGACAACCAGATGCACCATGAAGGGTGGCTTGGAAGAGGACACAGAGACTCTAGGACAGAACAAATGTCACTCTACTATCGTCTCTGTTCTCCCTCCCCACAATTAAAGCAAAGAAAGGAGCAAGGGCAGGAACTGGAGGACATCAGTGTATATGAATACAATGATTGTGACATAAAAAAATGAAAGCAATGAATATGTGCTTCAACATTTTGAAAATCTTTCCCTCCCATTTTGAGGCACCAAAAGACACCAAGTCACCACTAAGTATATGTCCATATATTATGAATGCTCTATAGGGACCAATGTTTAAAAGGGAGCCTCCAATTCAGGGCCCTCCTGAATTAGATATAAAAGCACGAGTGTCCCTAGAGCAGGGCCTCGAGACATTGTATGTCTTCAGCTATTATGAACAAGTAGATGAGGGGTCTGTCAGAGATGGGAAATGAGTCTGATCCAGGAGGATGGAAAATTCAAAACCAGACTCAGCAACCTAATGAGACTGTAAGCAATTTAGCATAAACCTGCCTCTCAATAAAATATACACAGGTCTGGGGATGTTGCTCAGTGGTTAAGCACCTCTGAGAGTGAGAAAGACTCCTACCTGTTTTAATATGATAACGAGTTCCAAACACAAGAAAAGCTGAAATGAATCCTGTCGTCAAAATGAGGACCACCAGGGCAGCCCCACTCAGCAAAGACCCTTCCAAACCCATCTATACCACTTTCTATGACCAGAAATTGTCATGGATGTCAGTTCATCTTCTTTCACAGACTCCTGCGTGAACAAGAAGCTATACATGAGCAATAGTCCCTGGACACACTTCAGCTCTCAGGGTAGTGTACAAATTGAATAAATTGTTTTCTGGTCTTGTCAGGTCCTTCTCATGATCCTTCTCAACTAACTGTGATGGAGAACATCTCAGAGGTGACTGAATTTATTCTGGTGGGGTTAACAGATGCCCTCGAGCTACAGGTCCCCTTATTTATGGTCTTCACTCTCATCTACCTCATCACTCTGCTTGGGAACCTGGGGATGATCCTGCTGATCCTGCTGGACTCCCGTCTCCACACTCCCATGTACTTTTTCCTCAGTAACCTGTCTCTGGTGGACTGTGTTTATGCTTCCGCTGTCACTCCCAAGGTGATGGAAGGGTTTCTCACAGGAGATAAAACCATATCCTACAATGCATGTGCAGCCCAGATGTTCTTCTTTGCAGGCTTTGTCACTGCTGAGAGTTTCCTCCTGGCCTCCATGGCCTTGGATCGCCATGCAGCCGTGTGTAAGCCCCTGCATTACACCACCACCATGACAAGCACTGTGTGTGTCCTAATGGTCACCTCCTCCTATACCTGTGGACTCCTGCAGGCTTCTGTCCATGTTGCCCTCACATTCCATCTCTCCTTCTGTCGTTCCAATGTGATCAATCACTTTTTCTGTGACATTCCCCCACTGCTGGCTCTTTCTTGCTCTAATGTCTACACAAATGAGATTGTGCTCTTTACGCTAGCAGCTTTCAATATTATTTTTACTCTCTTGATCATCTTGAGCTCTTATCTGTTTATTTTGGTCGCTGTCCTGAGGATGCATTCATCTGAGGGACAGAGGAAGGCCTTCTCCACCTGTGCATCCCACCTCACAGCCATTTCCATCTTCTATGGGACCATCACCTTCATGTACTTACAGCCCAATTCCAGTCATTCTATGGACACTGATAAAATGGCATCTGTGTTCTACACGATGATCATCCCCATGCTGAACCCCCTGGTCTACAGCTTGAGGAACAAAGAAGTCAACAGTGCATTCAGGAAGACTGTTGGAAAAACAATGTCCTCATTGGGATTAGTCTGTTAATTATAAATTATTTCCAAGTCATATAAAACATTCCTTGGAACTGTAGTGTCTAAGAATATTTTTAAGTACCATTATTTCTCATTTTTAATTTCTCTGAACACATGAAATTTCTTTTCTTCATGGTCTGGGAATACATAAGTCAGAATACAATAATGGCTATAATGAATATTTGTGACCAGTTTCCATGTTGTCTTGTGATTGAGCGAATGATCTCAAATATAAAGCATTATACCAGACCTAGTGTTCAACTGGAACTATGCTGTCGAGCACACTGTTTACCTATGCTGACCTTTCTTCTCTAAAGATAGAAGTCGTGCACTGATCAAAATAATGACAAATGGCCTTAGGTAATTACTTCAAAATTATTTCCTATTTTTGTAGCTGATCTTTCAGAATATACTTTTGAAATTTCATCAATAATATAATTCTTGATATTTGCGTATTTTTGTAGTAGTTATATTTTGGGAAATACTGATGAAAGAAAAATATATCCCTCATAGTACCATTATGTTTATATTGCATATACACCAAAGTAATGTCCTAATATTCAGCATCTGAGCATGCATCAAATTGAAGGAAAATACTTTTCTGGTATAGTTTACTTTTTAAATTTGTCTTCCATATCGTTAGATGGTTTCTGAATACTTAAAAGTATGTATTGACTTTTTATCCACAGATTTGTTGACTTTCTAGCCACCATTTCCAATTATCTCTGATGCAGTCACTAGCTCATGTATCAATAATTATATATAATGATTTTTAGTATTGACAACATGAAATGCTTATACAACATGAATGCTTATAATCAAATATTAAATTTCTGCTCCTATCACTTTCTAAATTTGGTATTCCTTTAGTATTGAAGTTATTTCTTCATGTTTTATATGCAAATCTTACTTGGTTTTTATGGTTTTCTAGCATCCTTAGCTAGTCTACCTATGCCAATAACACTGTTTGGTTTTTAGTACTTCACCATTAATTATGGTCAGAAAATTGAACTTCACGTATGAGAGATCACATTTCTGTGCAAAAATACCATCAACTCTTAGTCCTGTTTCTTTGGAATTATACTCATTGTTACCATTTGTTTTCTGCTTGTGTTGTCAGCTTTCCGCCACTGTAACAAACATCTGGGATTATTATTTTATAAAGAGAAAAGGTGTACTTTGGCTCACAGTTTTGGAGGGGTTGTCAGTCTGTCTTTGATTAGTCCAGCAGTTTTTGGTCTGTGGCCATGCAGCCCACCATGCCTGGGAGTGCATGGTGGAGGAAATGTGTCCACCACACAGCCCAGAAGTGAAGAGACTGGGGGCCCAAGGACCTCAAGATCTCCCACTAGGCCTCACTTCTTAAACCTACACCACCTCCCAAAAGCACCATGCTGGGGACTAAACCTTTGCTATGTGAACCTTTGAAGGACACCTAAGATCCTAACGTAGCACTACAGCGAAACATTTAGAAAATGTATCTCACTTTTTGACAAAAATATCCAGTGATTTATCCTTCCACTGGTAAGTTACTTAAAATAAATATTAAACCTATGTCTTATTCTAGAAAGAGGAGTTTTAACATTTACTTTTTAGACTATTATCCAGCTCAAATTTTTGTGTATGGTATACAGCAGATTCAAGGCCCAATGTCTTTAACCTGGATACTTAGCTCTTCCCATACTGCTATTATGGTTTGAATATTGTTTTCCTGCTGACCTAATGCTGGAGTTTGGGCCCCATTATGAGTCTGTTAAGAAGTTGGGAACAGTGTTTGGAGCATCTTTGGAAAGTGACTGAAATTAGGTGAGGTCATTAGGATGTAGCCCTGTGTTTGGATCCTGATGGCTTTAAGAGGGAGAAAAACCAGACACACAGGTGTATGCACACACTGTCTCTTGCATGTGGTACACGCAGGATCTCAGAACTTTGCCAGCAAGACCATTGTCAGATGGGAACCCTTGGACCTACAGATCTGGAGCTAAATAAACCCTTTCCTTTGTAACCCACCCAGTCTATTGTGTTACCGGTAACAGAATATAGATTAAAACACGCCATATGCAATCACCCGTCTTTCCTCATTGCACTGTTTGGTTCTTTGCCATGAATTATGTGGCTGTATAACTGTCACTCTATTACCTGTCTCCTTATTGTCTTCTTTACTGATCTATCTATCTTTAACCCAATACCTGGCCATCTTGATTATAGTACTTCATGGCAAATGTTAAATCAGGTGGAATAAATTCTCCAGTATAGCTCTCTTCAAGTCTGTTTGACCAGTATAAGCGTTTTGCATTTCCATATACATTTCAGAATCAGATAGCAAATCTCTAAAGATACAAACCGACAAATAACACCATATGATTTGATTGAGATTAGCCTTCACTCTACAGATGAATTGAGAAAGAATTAAACTCTTAACAATATTTAATCTTCTCATTCAAGACCATGGTAATTTACATGCAGGAGGCAAAGAAGGAAGACAGGCTAATGACCAATATTCCCTTTAAAAAGTTCTCAGCTTTTATGATGATTAGTCATCAGGGAAATGAAAGTTAGAACCACAATGATATGTGATTTAAAATATCTACAATTTAAGACTGAGACTGGAGGATCAAAAGTTCTAAACCAACTTCAGCAACTTAGTGAGTAAGGCCTTGAGCAACTAGGAGGACCTTATCTCAAAAATAAAATATAAAAAGGGCTGGGATGTGGCTCATATAAGCACCCCTGGGTTCAATCCCCAGTACCAAAAAAAAAAGTTACAGTTTTAAAAAATTGGAAACCCTAAATGCTGGCAAGGATGTAGAGGTATTGAGTTCTCTGGCCACTAGAGGAGGAGGAGGGGACATCCTTAGTAGGCAGGAGATGGGAACTAGAAACAGAAAACTGACACTGGATTTATAATTTGGTCATGATAGAAGCTGAAAGTTCTTTGATAATTTATTTGGGTTTTGTCCAGAAACATCATCATATAAAATGCACTCAAATAAACAATAAGGTCCTCATTTGCAGGGGGCCTGAAATAATTATAAATAAAAGCATAATATTCAACTATAAATATAATATTCATAAACTATGGACTCCTGATATGAGTGAGACCAGTTCTGCATTGTAATCAGCAAACCACAAAGCTGTATACCAGAGAGGGGAAATACTACAGGAAGAAATTAAATCTACACACTAAGTAGAAAATGAAAATCACAAAACCACAAGGAAACTTAACGTAATGAAAGTGAGTCCAAATCACGACAGGAAGAAAAGAATCTACGTTTATGAGAACATAACAGAATGATGTGGAAAGAACTTTGAAGTAAGGATAGGTTGAAACCTCAAAGGGATAAAGAGAGGAATAGAGGTGTCTTGCCGTTGTTCAGCGCCTTCCCACACAGGAGAAGGTCGACCTGCACAATCAGTAGCAGCTGGGAAATAACGGTGTGTGAATTCCAAGTCAAGGCCATAAAAGATGTTGTCGCTTCTGACTTACATCACTTGCTCTAAGGAAAACCAGATCCCACATCATGAGGACACTAAAGCAGGACTCCCAAGTCCTCCATGACAACCTGCAAGAAACTAGTCCTCCTGAAAACAGTCGTTCAGATGAACCATCAGAGACACAGATTCTACAGCCTCCGATGGTTCCAGGCTAGCTGTCATCGTGACATCAGCCACAATAGATTGGTAAGGCAGAAATGCCCAGCTGGGCCACCTCTGAATACCTAACCCTCCGAATCCTGAGATAATTAATCCATGTTGTCTTAACTGGCAAAATTTTATGGTAATATATCAACAAACTAATAATAATAATAATAATAATAATCAAAATAAAAAATACAGCCCCATTTTACAAATGAAGAAACAAAGTCACGTAAAGATTTAGGTGGTTTGGCCATACCACAAAGCTGGTGAAATGGCAAGGATTGACCACTGTGAATGGCCATCAAGAAGGATACTTGACACTTGAGAGCAATCTGATGGCAAGAGGGTAGATAATGAGGGGAAAGAGGTAGATGAGATCAGATGACAAGGAGATCGGCAGGCCATAGGACAAATTTTGTATTGTAGTGGAAAGGCCACAGTGAATCACTGAAAGGATGTGAACAGAGGAGAGACAAAAGCTAATGCTATCACTGAAGAGTCGCTCTCATTACTGAGTAGAAAAAAGACTATAGGAGAAGAGTGGAAGACCAATTAGAAAAGGCTGTAGAAATCCAAGGTGTCGACGAGGGCACCGCTATGGCAGCTATAGACAGAGAAACAAGAGAAGCAATCACGCAGAGCTGGAGGGATTTGCCAATGGGTTGGATGTGGAGGTGGAAATCATTTGCCTCAGGGAGGCAATCAAGAGACTTTTCCCTAGACTGAGGAGAAACACAGATGACTTTTGTTTTTTGTTGTTTTTTGCTTTTCTGGTACCAGGGATTGAACTGAGGGGTGCTTAACCACTGCACCAGATTCCCAAACTTTAATTTTTTTGTTGTTGTTGTTAAATTTAAGAAAGGGTCACACTAAGTTGCTTAGGGCCTCCCTAAATTGTTGAGGCTGGCTTTGAACTTGTGATCCTCCTGCCACTGGGATTACAGGCATTCACCACCACATCCAGCTACAGGTAACTTTTAAATGAATCAAGTGCATATGCAGGTAAATTAAGAATACAATTTTCTTTTACCAGGAGTAATTTATAAAACCATAGTTTATTCAATATCATATTAATCACAATTTTATAACAACATAATAATTTTCATCAGCATTTATAATGACCCAGTGGTCTTTTTCACTAGCCTGAAACCTGTCTATAGTTGGTGATTCCATGGTGATGATAATAGCAATTAATAGAAATAAACCAGAAGGTGGAGTATTTGCTCCAGGTCAAACATTCAATGTTATACCTAGAAACAAAGCAGATAACAGAATGGGAGATGAAGTACAGGCACAGTCACAGCAATGAGCAGGGAGGGGGCAGAAAGGGACAGGTGCAGAAAGAGAAATAGCAATACAAGATGAGAGAAATGAGGAAGCCAAAAGGCATGGATGTGGCACAATTCCTCAGTGTATTTCCTATTACTTGAAAGGGAAGTAGAAGAAGTAACAGAGTTTCAAGGTTAGAAGAGTTGGTGAACATGATCTAGTCCAACCACTCACAACAAAATTTAGTAACCTCGAATGAAAGGTTTCCACAAATGTTGAGGTAAGTCAGCAGATATGTGGAAATTCAGATCCAAAAGTCAGCTCACCCATTCCCCAGGCTGGGGTGATTTCAATGTACTCTACCTCTTCTGGGAACACCAAACTGACCTGAACATTTCCCACCAATGGGATTTGCTAGAACCCACATCCACAGGTCCCTACAGGTGTAGATAGGAATGGGAAGACCATCCTGTGGCTCACCTGTGATCCCCAGGTGAAAAGGTGCCCATCGATCTTGGCATAGTTGATAGACCCAGGAATTTTCTTCCAACTCTGTTTTAGTTCTTTTGGTTTAGAAAAGCTACTGGAGAACCCCTTCCTTTTTGAGACCCATTGCTTTTTTTTAAGACATCATATAGGTCATTAAATTATTTGGTTAAATCAGGCACAAAAGTCCTCTGAATAAAGAGGAGAAAAGGAGGCTGGTCCTCCCTCTCAGGAGTCCGGCTTAGGATGATTTTACACCATTCCTATTTTCCAGGTATCTTTCTTTATCTTGCATTATCCCCAGCATAGCTTTCTGAAAATCCAGCTCTTCCCTGGCAGAATCTCTTTTTCCACCGGCATCTAAATAAGATCAGTAGTAATTTCCAGGGGATTCTACTGGTCTCGAGCCAGTATCCTTATTGCATTTCATTCTTTAACAGCATGATATGTGGGAACGGAAAGCATTCTGGGAAAACTTCCTTCTTCATCTGGAACAGGAACTTTAAGCATCTTGGAAAAATAAAAACTTCTATGAATTTTCTCCAATGACTGATAAAGTGAATTGTGAAGAGGTATGGGAAGGAAACTTTACTTTTAAGTTATGAAGAATATTTTTCCTAAAATAATCTTAACTCACATAGTATATAATACGTTACAGCAGGAGTTGGCAAACAGGAGCTGAAGACCAAATTCAGCCTGCTTTTGTTTAGTTTCAGCTCTTTAGCTAAGAATGTGTTGTACATTTTTAAGGGAATGAGAAAAGAAGGAAGGAAAGAGGGTGGGAGGAAGGAATAATATCCCACAGGGACCATTTGTGGTCTACAATGCCTCAGTTAACTTACTATTTGTCTTTTTTTAGAAAAAGTCTGCTGATCTCTGCATTAGAGTGTAGGGAGTACTTTCAGTTATCTTTAATAATGGTTGAAACAATCAAATAATGGGTTGGATAAAATTATCCACAATTCCTGGATGAGGAAAATGGGTCTTGGATTGTGGCTTGCCCTACATGATATGGCCAGGAAGTAAGGACACCAGGAACCAAACTCAGGTCTTTCTAGTCTAGATTGAAACTGTTTGGGATTTAATTCCAATTCTATCACTACTTAATTGTTTGATATCAGACTGGCTACTGAATCTCTTGGGACCTCCATCTTTATCTATAACATACACATTAAAACATTACCTGCCTCTTAGCATTGATCTGAAGTACAACTGAATTAACACATAAGGACAGCCTAGGGGGCTGCGATTGTGGCTCAGTGTTAGGGCACTTGCCTGGCATGCATGAAGCACTGAGTTCGATCCTCATCACCATGTAAAAATAAATAAAATAAGGTATTGTGTCCATCTACAACTAAAAAAAAAAAAAATTTAAAAAGGAGAGCCTAGAACTCCGCCTGCACACTGTGGCTTAACTCATTCTTGTTATATTTGAATATGGTTTCCATGGCATCCAAAGAGGCTTTGATGAAGCACTAGTTCCCCCAACTCTTAATAGATACCCACATAGGGAAGGCATTCCACAGAGAAAGAACCTTTTAAAAAACAGTAAATTCACACATGCTTCTTCACTAGGATTTTCAGAGCCTTTTGAGGCTAATATACATTGTATGTCATAAAAATATAGAGCATTTAATGTTTCCCAAATATTCATGACAATGGATGTATGCATTTATCTGTCTATGCTTCTGTTTCTGAATCTTTTCATGTGTGCCTGTATATGCCTACGGACGTATATATGTACATATCCATCTCGGGAGAGAGAGCACTTTTAGATTTCATATTCAAAAAAAGACAATTTGATATGCTGAAATAATTTTGATAATCTTCACTTTGAAGGGCTTTTTTCCTGAATTCTATTAAATGTCAAGTCTTCCGTGATTGAAATCAGGACCATTTTATATTTTCTTATATTTTCCAGAGAGCTGAAATTGATTTCACCTTATAGTGGTGCTCAACAAATGCTAGCTAGCTTCCTAGCTTGTTCATTTTATTGACTGGATGAATGGATGGATAGATGGATGGATGGATGGATGGATGGATGGATGGACGGACGGACAACACATAGCCAGATGCATGAATGAAAGTCTTGTAGCAGATGATTCATGAGACTCTAGAATAGTTCATAAGAGGAACACCTTATTTAGAAAATGCAGAGACAAAGAGAATCAGGCACAATGGCTGGAGAGGTGATTCCTAGATGAAATCTATATATATTAGCTAAGATAATCAAAGGAAAAGTGTTCGGGCTGAGGGAGGTTTCATGGTGTCAGGAGAGAAGATACTCAAGGGACTACAGAGAGTAATGAGTGGGAAGAGATGAGTTCTATTAAAAGCCAAGTGCAGCACATGGCTCTTTACATATATTTTTACTAACATCATACTATTCTGCAAGTTCTTAGCTGGGAGAACTGAAGTATGTCGGTTTACTTACTAAGTAAATTTCCCAAGACCAGAGATTAGGCCTGTGGCTGAGCCAGAACTCAAATGCAGGTGAAAGGATCTTAAAGCCTCTACCTTTTCTCCTAGGAATAATTAACTCCAGAATTTCCCAGTGGTTAGTGCCCTTTAAGGCACCATGTGAGGCAGGAGAGTTTCTGAACCTTCTCAGATCCCTCTTCATCAAAGATGGGCTCCCTCTCCTCCAACTATAGATCCAGAGACTGAGTCCAACAAAAGGTTCCAACTCATCTATCTTTTCTGTGTAGGTCTTTGCAATCTTTACTAAGTTGCAAAACAATTGATAAAGATTTTAAAAACCAAAATCCAAAAACATACAAGCATAATAATTGAGCTTGCTGAGCTCAGGTCTTTGTTTTGCCCCTAACTACATAACCTTCTAATCCCTTTGTGATTTCTCACTTTGAGAATAAAAATATTTTTCCATTTAAAATAAATTTCAGCACCTAATAATTTAGTAAAATGAGTCAAAAATGAATGCTGATCATTATCCCAATCCTGTGGTGATTTGAAGAAATAGTAATGGTTAGCATTTAGTAGATGTTTATAGATGCTGGACACTGTTTTAAGTGTCTTTCCTTTATTTTTGCCATATTATCAAAGAAATCCTATGAGGTACGTACACGTGCTATCTTCCCTTGCCATAGATAAGCAGAGGTGTAGCAAATTCACGTAAATTGCCCAAGATTACTTTGAACCCAAGCAGCCTGATGAAGAAAGCCTGCTCTTAATCACTCTGGTACATTGTCTTAACTTCATTATGGGCGCAACTCCTGTGCCGCCCAGTCTAGCCTATGGTCTCTGCGATGTGCACTGCAGCTCCCCATCTGTCAACACGTGGGGTGGCCTGCTATCATGGAGTAGTCCCAGTCTGGATGCCCCCATCCTTAGTCTGGGCAGCTCCCTTCCTGGGACACTGCATTATCAAGTACCTCTCATACATCAGGTTACTGAAGACTCAGCGGTGAGGTTTAGGAAACCTACAGGGACACTATGAGCCTGTAGGGGAGAAACCTTGGATTCACACTGCTAGAGGAGAAGATACACCAACAACATGAAAAAACAAGGGAAGAAAGTATCCCAAACAAACCTGGATACTCTATCAATAAAATCCAATGACAATATGATAGAAGAAATGTCAGAAAAGGACTCAGAATATACATAATTAAAATGATTCGAAAAGCAAAGGATGAGATAAGAGAGCAAATGCTGGCAATGAATGATCTCTCCAATAAACAGTTAAAAGAGCAAATGCAGGAAGCAAAAGATCATTTCAATAAAGTGATAGAGATTTGGGAGGAAAAGACCAAACAGAAATCCTTGAAATGAACGAAACAATAAATCAAATAAAAACTCAATAGAAAGCACCACCAACAGACTAGATCACTTGGAAGACAGAATCTCAGACAATGAAAACAAAATATTTAATCTTGACAACAAAGTTGACCACACAGAAAAGAAGGTAAGAAATCATGAATAGAACCTACAAGAATTACGGGAGAACATGAAAAGACCAAACTTAAGAATTACTGGGATTGAGGAAGGCACAGAGATACAAACCAAGGGAATGAACAATCTATTCAATGAAATAATATCAGAAAATTTCCCAAATCTGAAGAATGAAATGGAAAATCAAATACAAGAGGTTTACAGGACACCAAATGTACAAAACTACAACAGATCCACACCAAGGCACATTATAATGAAAACACCTAACATGCAACTTCATTATGGACCAAACTCACACATTCATAAATCTGCTTAGGCTTTATTGCACTCTCTATTCCTTCCCTTATTTTGATTTGCAAAATAATTTTAATACATTTGTGACATTGTAATTTATAGTATATTTTTAATTTTTAGTGCATATCTTTTCCTTAACTTTTTGAACATTTGCTTAGTCTCACTTAATTATTCTTCCAAATAAACTATATAATCACAATATGCAGAACATATGCACTAGCATGCCCAAAGGCACCTCTCTTCTAACCCCATTACAAGTCCTTTGGGAACTGCATTACATTTGTGCCAAATTCATATGTTATTTTGGAGGACCTTACCCCTAAAATATTACATTCAGGAAAACAATGCTCTAGCGATTGCTTTAAATTTTATGTACATATAACACATTATATTTGTTAATGCATTCTATTTTCCTATCTATGGGGGACAGATGTTTCTAGATGATTATAGTTGGTATGAACAAAAATTGAGAACTTTTATGTAAAAATAATATCCTACACAATTGGAGAGTTAGACTTTTGACAAGATGATGAGTGCTAACTACAGTTTTTTTACATGAATCAAACTCACAAATCCTTGTCTATAATTTGAAGTATCCAGGTATTTAATTTGAAATAAAAATGTAAAGACACTTGGGAAACAAAATGCATGGTACATAAGCCAAGATTTTTAAGATTTTTCCCTCAAACATCCACTGTAGCTCTGCACGTCTTAAGTTAGTTCATCAGTAAATTACTTATTTGCAATCCACTTCTGTCAAACAATTCTAAAACATTCTATTCGCTTTCCATTGAAAGAATCCTCTGTCACATTCATAGTTCAATTTTGCATGCAAAATTTCATATGCTATTTTATTAACTTTCACAATATCAAGTGCCCTTGCCGTATTTGAAATTGGAACAAACACAGTTGACATGATAAGCAAAAGCCTCAAGTGGAGGGAGAAGAAGTTCTTGGATGCTCTCTAATTGAGTCCACTTGCCCAGAGCTGAGTGTGCTGCAGACACCAACAGACTATAGCAGGAAAAAAAAGCACACTGTTACTAAAAAGAAATTGCTTATTATTGGTCGGCTTAAGTAATTTCCTTATTAGTACCAATTTCCCTGTTAGTTTTTTTAGGGTTTTCTTGGGGAAAATCAGGTTAGGTGCTTTGGGGTCTTCATGGAACCAATCACATGTCAGGCATCATTTCTAGTTATTGTTGGGTGGGTGGAGGTTGCTGTGACTTATTTCATTTCTTAGAGCTTCCAAAACTCTTTCAAATAAAAGCAATGATGGCTTTTCTATGGAACCTATTTTTGAACCTATAGAAACATTTTTATTTCTTAAATCAATCTAATATCTTTATATTTTAACAGGAGTGTATGCTTATCAACAATTTGTTGTCTTGATCAATATGCATCATCTTGATTCTTATAATTTTCTGTGTACTACCATAACTAATTTTCTCTCTTTTTCATTTTTAATTATAGCTTCCTTATATAGTTTTTATTTAATTATTTAAGGAAGATATATTTAACTTGCAATTATATAAAAAATTAATATTGTGTTTAAAATATAACTGGAATCAAGTTCTCAATAATACACGTCAAATAATAATGCATTCTCTACTGTATCACACCTTATATAATAGCTGGAAGAAATTAGTACAATTTTAACTACCTATCCTTTCCCCTACAAGTTTTTATCTCATCGCAACACTACTTAGAGTGGCCAAGACATGGGTATGACCCACATGTCCATCAGTAGATGAATGGATACAGAAATATATGATATATGCATACAATGGAATATCATTCAGCTTTAAAAATAGGTGAATACTGCCCCATGAACCAATATGGTGCAACATAGTTACGGTTAATAATAGTCATTATATTTAGCAAAACTATATTATTAATGATATTGCATCGTCTGCTTAAAATTTTATGAGGGTAGATGTCTTGTTATAGTGTCCTTCCCACAAAAAGCAAAGTAAAATAAGATCTGAAAAATGTACATGGGTGTGGACAGAGTTGGTTCTGGGAAGGAGAAAAGACTCTGATCCTATTCATCTATTTCAGTCTCAGACCCTGGCTTGGTGACACCAATTCTCATCCTGAACTTCTCTTCTCTGTCTTTTCTCTGTGTAGAGGGGGCAAGATGTGAGTCATATGGCCTGGGGAAAGCCAGTTGATACAGAGAGAGTTTGTTTCTACCCCATCTGATCAGCCCAGTGCACACATTCTGGTCTTCCTGGAAATCACACTGGTCAGCACCATAATCCTGGCTGAGTCGTCAACACTCTCTTTCTTATGGTCACCCAGAGGATGACTGGCACATATCAATGCATTACTCGGGGCCAGCTTCGCACCTAGTAGTGATAGTCTGTGTGATCACTACTTTTTTTTTTTTTCCCATCTACACAGTTGGTGGCCTGCATCTTCTGCATGCCTTTCCATCAAGCCAAGTCACCTAATTCTTCGCCCACAATGCCTTTGCTAATGTACCTGGTCTATGCAAGAGTCAATTTCACAAGCTGCCAGTTCAGGCAGCAGGATCACTGACCACAGCTGTTCTCGTACTTTCATTGTTTATTCCTCCATCTGATACTGCACTAAAGGTTAGGTCTACCTCCAACATTACCAAACCTTCTCTACCTGCTCCTTCCACCTTATGGTGGCCTCAAGCCAGTGTGGTAATGTGCATTCATGTACCAGCTCCAGGGCCACTTCTCCTCTGAGCAGGACCTAGCACCACACTAACATCACCTCCAGGCAGCCCCATGCTACACCTGCTCTTCTACATCTAGAAGAACAGCATAGCAAAAGGATCCTTAGGCAGTTTCTCACAAGAATGTTTTCTCCCAGTGGAAGGGAAAAGCAGAAGCCAGTGCTTTCTGAGAAGTTTACTAGCCAAAAAATTCTGGATATATTTATAAGCGCCATTATTCCAGCAGCTAAATCACTTGTCCAATGTTATTAAGCACCTGCTGTATTCCTGATACTCTTCTGGGTATTGAGGATACAGGGATGAATAAAACAACATTTTGGAGTGATACAGACAAATTTCAATATAGCAAAATTATTGCATGGAAGGGGTTAATGTACATAATGAATTAATATGTCCTATAAGTTAATGTATGTATTATAAATTAGTTGCTCTTACTGTTATGTAGAAGGACAGAGTTTACTGACAGAGCGTTCTAGTTAGAGAATTCCTAGCATTCTCATTCTGTCAAACTCTAGTCATTTCCATGGGTACTATCTAAGTACAGAGCTTTCCTTGGGAATTGAATACCTGTCTATTCTCTTTGCACGTTGCTTTAATCTGAGTGATGATCTTGCCTATTCTCTGTATCACAAAGATGCGTTAGCAGAGCAGTGAAATAGGAAAACAGAATATATTGAACTCCTAACAATGGATGTCTTCTCAAAGTAACAGATTATTCATTTGAATGATTTATGAAGTTCCAAACTATTGAATTTTTTATACTCACCCACAATCTAAACATAGATAAAATTGTATTCCAGAAGTAAACAATAGGCCTTTTGGATTTTCTTACAAGGCTCAGAAGATAATCAGTTTGCGAATTGAATCTGACCTGCTGCTGCTGCTGTGTGTGTGTGTGTGTGTGTGTGTGTGTGTGTGTTACTAGTGTTCTGTTGTTGTTGCTGTTGTTGCTTTGCCTTGCTTTGCTTTCCGATGAATTTAAATGCATGTGGGAATCTCACGATCATTCCAGTCCCCAGCACCCTTTCCTATCCACTTAATGTTTGCCTTCTGGTGCACAGACTGTGCCTTGAAGCAACTTTGGGTTGAACCCTCTTCCCACATCCTCACATTAGCTTTGACAACTAATAATAGTTCCATAAGTTTGTGAGCCTGACCACAGTTCCAGTGACATGACAAAGCAAATGACGAAGGACTGGTAGCCTCTTAAATCTCAATGGCATTTTGTTTTGATCATAGCAAATTATGACAAAAGTTTTTTTTAACAATATTTAACTTAACTAGAAATTCTTCATAAAGAGTATTGCTTGAAAATACATATGTTGGAAATAAATGCAGTTTCAAAAAATGTGATCCTACAACATGTACAAGCATAAAAATGATAAATTACACTCCATCTATGTATAATTTATCAAAAGGTATAAATGCGTTCTACTGTCATGTACAACTAATTAGAACAAATTAAAAAATGAATTTTAAAAAATATTATTAATTAAGAAATTTTACACTAACTACACAAGTTTTACTAATTAGTTGTCACATTAGAAAAAGATGAAATCCTTGGTCTCATTAGTTCTTGAAATCAATGTGATATTCTCCTAAAAAGACATTTATTCTCCACTCATCTGAAGGACCTGAAGCTCAGTTCCATTGCTGCCCATCAGAGGGCAGTATTGGATGGGATCAGAGCTGAGCTCCCACTATTTCTGCACTGAGTTGGTGGGAACTTACGCATAAATCAAGTAACTTCCCCAGATATCAGTTTCTTCATGAACATCTCTGACTGCAGAAATTTCAAGATTCTTCCTGATTGGAATTGCTCAAGATTCTTCCTGATTGGAAATGCTTAAATTTAATTTTTTTTTTTTTTTTTTTTAATACACACTGATTTTTGTTTGTTTCTTTCTTTGTTTCAGCTTCAAGTTTTGCTACTTCTATCATCGTTTCCCTGTTTGATCTGCTCTTACCCCACATGGGGAATTTTATGATGGGGTTCTTCTCACCTTTCAGGTCAAATGTCAGCTCTTTAAAAAAGACCCTCCCCTAACCACTCTTCATTACTCACCCTCTATCCTGTTAACTCATTGTATTTTATTCATGAAAACTCTCCTTATCCTATCTGGTAATCCCTCACTTACTTATTTCACATATTCATTGTCTGTTGAATCAGCTTCAAAGCAAATTTCATGAAGGTAGGCATCCTGTCTGTCTTGTTCATTTTCGTATCCCCAAAACTAGAGAGATGTCTTATTACATACATCTTTGTTTCAATCAATCAATAATGAGCCAAACTCCAAATGAGTGAACTCAAAGATTGTCCAATTATCACCTATGATAACTATCACATCTCAAAGAGAACATTGAAATTTCCATTATAAAGCATCAAATATTCTAAGGAAAAGAGAAATCCAATAAAGCTATTTTAAATTATCAAGTTTTAATATGATAAGATAACATCTAAGCAGGGATATGATCAAAAGCTCCTGTTATGGTTTGGATGTGAGGTGTCCCCCAAAAGCTCACATGAGACACTGCAGGAAGGTTCAGAGGAGACATGCTTGGGTTGTGGGAGTCTTAACCCAATCAGTGGATTAATCACTGATGAGATTAGCTGAGCGGTAACTGGAGGCAGGCAGGGAGTGACTGGAGGGAGTGGTTCATTGGGGGCATGGCTATGAAGTATATATTTTGTATCTAGAGAGTGGAGTCTCTCTCTCTCTCTCTCTCTCTCTCTCTCTCTCTCTCTCTCTCTCTCCCCTTCCCTCTGCCATACATTTCCACCAAGATGTTCTGCCTCACCTGAAGCCCCAAGGAATAGAGCCAGCCTTCTATGGACTAAGACCTCTGAAACCTTGAGCCAGCCTTCTATGGATTAAGGCCTCTGAAACCTTGAGCCCTCAATAAACCTTTCCTCCTCTATAATTGTGCTGGTCACATCATTTAGTCACAGCAGCGAAAAAGCTGACTAAAACACCTACAAAACCTCAAGGTATATAGAGGGAATATGTATGCCATCTTCAAATTCTGGAAGACCTTAATAAGGGAGTTATTTTAATACTAACAGAGGACAGTTAAATGTCTGCCAAGTACTCTCCTCCAATTTTTCCTTGCTCCATAGCCAGAGCTCCCAGATCCCCCATTTCCATATTCAACATTTCTATAGCTGCAGTATTGCCACCACCTTCTCCCATACACATGGCAAACAGCAAATCAATCACTATATGCTCCCAATCCACAAGTCAGAATGCTACCTGTATAAAACACCTCTATAAGTAGCTGCTGCTCTGGGCCTCCTCCCCTGGGCCAGCACACGTACACTTGAGACACACTGACCTGGGGAAGAGACCCATCCCAGTCATGTGGACTCAGGGTCCCAGACCCTGGACTGTAGTATTGAAGTGAAAGGTAGGATCTTTGCAGATATGAAGGAGGCATGTTGTCTTGCCTTTATAAAATCCTTCGCCTGTGAGGAGGGTCCCCTTTGCACAGGTTCTAGGGCAGCCCTACTTGATGATAACCCACCAAGTCTCCTTGACATTTGCTCCCCAGCCCTCCTGGATTTTAAATCTTGTCTCAGCACCAGCTCTGTGACAGCCATCCTCCTGCTTACTGAAAGCCTTCCTGATGTCAGCTGCCTGCCCACTGGGATCCCTGCATCTGCCCTGATTACCCTAATGCATTTTCTCTCAATCATCTACACAGGACAGAATATGCATAATTGGCTTTTGCTTCTGTTTCCATCCCTAGTCATTAATTCTTCCCTGAGAATAGAACACTTCCCTTTATTATAAGTCACCCAAGGAGACTCTAACACCTACCAAACTCTTGCTGTTCCTCTGATCTCTGAAAGAGGAAGTTAAAATCTGATCTCTAAATGTAGTCTTGCTGAAGTCTTGAATAAGGATCTGGTTAGACATACAACTAATTATGTCTTGCTAGTACAAGAGAATCTTTACACAGTCCCCATCTCCACTACCCGAGTCCAGGGATCTCATTTAAATTGCTTCAGTTACCTGTTAAGCATCTCTCTGTCTCCAGATTTAATTCATTATTTTCTGTTAGCCCACCAAAATATGGCCTCCCATCACTGGAAGAGAATGTGTGATTTTCCAAGTCACATCACTTCTACAATTTTCCTTCCACTTAAACCATCAGTCTCTCCACTTGGTTTGTCTATATGATATTTGGCATGAAGCTGTTCAAGAGGAAAAGTGCCTAGCTCCTACCATTGTCCGACATGGAGTTAAGTCACACCTGGGGGCCCCAGGTGGTTATGTTTGTCTAATCAGATTGTCACTCTCCGTTTAAAGTTCTTTTTGCACAATACAGAAGCAAATATAGACAGTAAACACTCACAGATATAATCATCACCACCAATACCAATACTTTGTGCAGATTCATAAGGATAAGAAAATGTCAACTTATTTCAGGGTTTAGTGAAACAAAGTCTTCTACTTAGGATTATTGTGATAAGAACTTGGAATGTCATTTCTGTAAATTCAGGTCAAAGTCCACAGGAATAACTTTCTAAAAATGGGAAGTTACCACTTCCCTACAGAACAACAATGGTTATGGAGCAAAGAACTCTCACAAAGAGCAGACAAGAAGAACCAGTGGGCCAGAATAGTAATACTCTCCTTAGAACCAATGTCTTAATGAGATGCTATTAAGAATCTACTACTTAGATCTGATCTTCGGCTTCAGGAAACATAACTGATGGATACTGAGCTGAACCCACCCTGTGCCAGAGCTGCTGTTCCCATGGGCTGCTCTCCACCAATGGGTGTGTGAGGGATAAGAAGGCAAACCCTCTCCTGCAAGATGCAGGACTCCTGTGACTGGAAACTGTAGCGGAGAAAGCCCCGTCAGCCCTGCTGAAACTCTCTTAGAACCATGCTGTGCTTTGAGTCTCTGCCTGTCCAGCCCTCTCTCCCTCTAGAGCAGATCCTGATCACAGTCCAATAGCTCATCCTGCCTCCTCTGACTTCTCCCCTTCTTTCTGATAGGTTTTTACCCCAATATCTCTTACGTGTCTTATCCTGACCTGGCATCTTCTTCTCAGAGTATCCAAATCAATACACTTCATAACAAAGAACTGGTGGCTTATGTCAGATTCTCTAGTATGCCATATTTTGTTTCATTTTTAATAGGTATAATATAATTCTTTGGCAAAGTGAGTAGAGCCTCCACTAGGATGTGAATTCAATGCTTTCTAATTAGACACTTTTCTCAATAACATTATTTGACAAATAACCTTTTCAACTACACGCATATACATGTGTGCACACACATATACACACAAACCCCCTACATATATAAAGATATAGAAACAGATTGCCCATGTACTAAATGTTGGCATGCAGATGTATATGGTCTAAAGATCTACAGTGTGGAGAGCAGCTGCGCCTAACCCTGAATTTCTCCATTTTACAATGCAGCCATTTGCCATGACCTTATCCTTGAACCAATTCTGCACCCTAAATCACCCTGTGCCCTGAACAAATTCTTCAGCTGGCTCAGTAATCTCATCTGGCCACCAGCAGTGACCCTGTTGCTTTTGCATCTGTTCTCTGCCTTTGCTCTTGGCAGGACCTCTTGAAATCCTGTGACCACCTTAATCCTTTCTTAGCCATTTGTAACCTCTACATTATCATGCAAAATATGACGTGTGACCTGAGGTTAGAGATACTAGTAATTAAAATTGGAATGGAATAAAAGAAACCGCCATGGTCCTGCACTTGGCTATCAAGTGAACCACTGGTACTCAGTGAATTAAAGCTGATGAACAAGCTGTAGCTTGTGAATTTATTGTTACTCAATAAATTCTGACATTGTGGAAAGACAAAAATGAGCCTGCTCTATGTTGATGGCATAGCTTGCTCACAACTGGAAGAGTCAGCAGGATGCCAATCATTAAAGAAGGAATCCAAGGAGTAAGCAGACCGCTGGCAAATACAAAATACATGATTTTTTTTTTTTGGGGGGGTGCTGGGGATTGAACCCAGGGCCTTGTGCTTGCCTTGCAAGCACAAAATACATGAATTTTTTTAAACAAAGTATACCATTTGGTGATATAGATAAGATTCAGCTCCTACCCAGGAACTCATGAACAGATACTAAAGCTCATTCTGCCAACCCAAGGGCTGGCTTTGCACCATGGTACCACTTATTGGGGGTAAAATCCAGCTAAGGCACAACTCTGATCCCTGCAGATCAATGGCCAAAGATGGGAGAGCTGGGAAGGGAAACTACCTACACTCTGTGGGGGTCTCATCCCATGAAGAAATGGTTGGCAAAAGAAATATACAAAGTGGCAAGAAGAAGGGAAGCGAACCTCAGGTCACAGGTCTATGATGACTCCCTGTAAGGAGTCATATCACACCAAGAAAGTATTTGCATGGGCAAGAAAATTAAACAGGAAATACTGTTAGCTCTGGAAAGAAAGATAAGAAACAGGGTACAAAGGAAATGCCCTAAAACAGTGCTGAACTCTAGGGATCCATGACACTCCACGAAGAAGGAGATCAGAAGAAAATTATCAATAGCAGTCTCAGAGGTATGAAATTAGGTTTGAAGAATCTAACTAAAGCAAACCCACTCATACATAGAACATGAAAAGAATATATACCTGCAATATTGTTCAAAAGCTCTCTCAAGTCAATTAGGACAGACACAGGGATAAACAATTAGCACTGGAAGGACTTAGAAGACATAAATCTGCAGATAACAGAATGACAGGCAGCATAATAGATGACACCCAGGACCTTGGGATCCCTATCCTAGGCCCTCAGAGGACTTTAACCACCCTTGGGGGAGGAAAAACAGTAATAGGTTATAACCATTGACAAGAAAGACCCCAAACATAACAGAAGATATGTTAGCAGAGGTGGTTAGCTAGAGATGAACAAGAATGGAAGGAAAAATCAGGAGAGACTGTAAAAGGGCCCCCAGCTGGGAACTGACCCAGACTTTTCAATCTTCCCCCACATTCCAGAAGGAGACACAGAACAGTCTCCCTAGATGTATGGGCACCCTCATGCTCCATAGGTCATGCATGTGCCCACAAGCTGCTCCGAGGATCAGTTGGACATTGTATGACCTTCTGCCAGTGGCACTAGACCAGAAAGAGCAAAGTGGCCCACGTACACAGGTGCCTGCCATCAATCTTCCACAGCATGGGCATACGCCTTCCCCAAATGGTCAGCAGAGACACAGAGCACCAGAGCCACAGGCGTGGACTATGTTTTGCTCCACTGCACTTTCCCAACCTCTTAAAAAATCTATTTGGGGCACTTTGGTCCCTAGTCAATCTGCCCAGCCCTCTCTCCAGGTCTATCTTACTTTCTCTTGCCTTTCCCTCGCCTTATAATAAACCTGCCCCAAACACCACCTCTGTCTCCATTGTATACTACTGTGCATGCAGCAGGGTAATCACCTAATCTTAGACAATTACATCCAAGGACTTAGAAGCAAATCACAATACTCAACAGTTAATTCTCAACCTAATGGAGAAAACACCAGGGCAGAATTTCAAAACCAGGACAGGCTTTATGATGTTGATTGCACTCAGGACAATCAGAGTAACTCATGGCATTTACAAAATGGACTCACTCATGCTAGACACTGTTGTTCCATACAGCATGGAGTCACTCAGACCAAGGCACAGACTGCTTTCCACCAGTATAGAGAGAGAAGTGAGAGAAACAGCTTAGAGTGTGAGTTGTGGAGATGACCCAAAAATATCAACAGAAAATTTTGTGGGGAACTAATTTAATAAACATAGTTTATGTAGGTGCACTACAGTTTCATCAGCAATAATAGCACTATTTTAATTAACTTACCTGATACTTTGTATCAACTTGCCTGTGTGCTGCATAGGCATGGAACACAGAGAGGAACATGTATAGGCTTGTCCTACAAAGTATTCACTGTATTATCTGCCTTGGGCTTTGCATTGCTAGAATAGGGCCTGGACTTGGGGCTTTGGAAAAGCTTTGCAAAGTGCCTAGCAAAATATAGTAGGATGAACTAAAACGAGTTCTAGTGCCAACCTTAGTTCCAATCAAGCATACCTCTGGAAGGACTCTTAGCTGACTTTCTACATCAGAATTGCTGGCAGTGTTTGGGGAAATTGCTGCCCTTAGGGTCCCATACTCAATATCACCCAATGGAAACCTCTGTGGACATGTCAGAAACACCCATTTGGAACAGCATCGAGTGACTCTATGTAGATCACAATTTATACATCAAACATTTGCAAATCACATCTTTTTTTCACATTGACCCACATTAAGATACCAAAGCTTATTTATCTTCATTTTTACTGATCTTTCTGGAACATTGTTAACAATCCTTAGGTTTCCACTTCTTAGGTCACATCCCCAGGGATCCTCTGCAAAGCCTCTCTGTGACATCTTTGTTTTTGTTTTGTACTTGTCTAAACTAGGACATGAAAATTCCTGAAATGATGGCACTTCCAGGAACTCCCCAGGAGGCTGGCCACATAAATAATTATTAACCCTACTCACATTTCTCAATTTATTCATTTTTTTTGTTTTTAAGTTTGATCGCTCAAAATATAAGCTTTCTTAAAGTAAAGTACAACAGTAGGCTCAACTTCTTCCACCCAAATTCCCTTTGGGATTAATTAAATCCAGTCCCTGCAAATCAAGGGGAAAAAGTAGAATTACTTCAGCAACAAATTACTCATTCCATGAAGTATTTGGTCCATCACTACAGTATTTCCTAATAGTTTCTTTATAAAATGTGGGAAATAAGAAAGAAATTCTTGGTTGATGGGTATCTGTTTCTTCATCTAGTTCTCCAAGTGTTTTTGCCTCTGGCAAATGAGAGGGAGTGGGGGTGTTTGTGAGATGGAGCAATGGCTCGGAATGCACACCCTTGGAGGTGCAGGTGACACTGTTTGAACCAGGATGCAAAACCAGATCAAGGCCATCCCAAAGCCACGTCACTGTGTGTTTTTCTGTGGTCTGGCATTTTGCTCTGAAGAGTGGCTTTTGCAATCGTGCCATGCAATTTCCTGTTCCACAATAAATCCTCCAAGCACTTACTTGAAGTCAGGAAGGAGCATGCTAAGATTTAACATCATTATTGCTGCATAATGCCTTGCTTTGCTCATAGACATATCAGACCACACTGAGAAATTATTCAAGAAAGTAAAAAAAAAAAACATGTATTTTCATGGTCATAAATTCTCTGCCCTAACCACCACACGCCTCAAGTTGTAAGACTGTTTACTTGCCCTCTCACTCCCCAAGCAAGGATTTACACAGACAACTTGCTTCTGAATAAAATTTTCATATAGACAAGAGTTAATCTATGTTATTAAAAAGAATTAAAATATATCTACAACAGACAAGAAAATACAGCAGGCTACCATAGGTGAATGGAAAGACTTGAAAATACATAATACATCTACAATTCTGTGTTCACCTACCAACCTCTTCATCTTTATCTTCAGGTGTAGGATTCATTCCTTTATTACAGTTTCAGACCTGAATCTTAAGTCATCCATGTAATCATTGAACAAATTGCTTTGCATACCTTCTACATGTCTAGTTCAATGTTCTCAACTGGAATATCAATTTTCACTTCCAGGGAAACATTTAGCAATGTCTGGAGATATTCTTGTTCATCACAACTGAAGGGTAGGCACTGATGCTACTGTCATCTAATGGGAACAAACCATCCTATCGTGAACTAAACACCCTCCCCCCCTCCACTCACCTGAAACAAATATACATCCAAATCCAAATGTCAACAGTACCCAGGTCAGGAATCTTAGGCTAGGCTTGTGTCCCTCCTGCAATGTACATACTAGTTAAGGAGAAGAAAACTTGGTCGTTTCCTTTGTTGAACTTAGACACCATTAGGAAAAACACAAGTGGTTTGAGTAGCACACAAATACATGTAAAACTGAAGCAGTGATGGTGGCAATGAGTGAAAGGCTGCAGGACACTTCAAAAGGAGCATTTCCAAACATGCATTTGATCCTGATGAAGCTAAAAGTCAGGGAAGTCTTCCCTGAGGAAGCTGTAATGCAACTGCAGTAAGGAGAATGAGAAGAGACTTCACAGAAGAAGATCTACAAGCAATCAACAGATATGTGAAAAAAATGTTCAATATCCCTAGTAATAAGAGAAATGCAAATCAAAACTACTCTAAGATTTCATCTCACCCCAATTACAATGTCTGCTATCAAGAACACAAGCAACAACATGTGTTGGTGAGGATGTGGGTAAAGGGTACACTCATACATTGCTAGTGGTACACTCATACATTGCAAATTGGTGCAGCCACTCTGGAAAGCAGTGTGGAGGTTCCTTAAAAAACTTGAAATGGAACCACCATTTGACCTAGCTATCCCACTCCTTGGCCTATACCCAAAGGACTTAAAATCAACATATTACAGTGATGCAGCCACATCAATGTTTACAGCTGCTTAATTCACAAAAGCTAGATTGTGGAACCAACCTAGATGCCCTTCCATAGATGAATGGATAAATGTGGTATATGTACACAATGGAATATTACTTGGCCATAAAGAAGAGCAAAATTATGGCATTTGCAGGTAAATAGATGCAGTTGGAGAATATCAAGCTAAGTGAGATAAACCAATCCCCAAAAACCAAAGGCCAAATGATCTCTCTAATAAGTAGATGATGATGCATAATGCAGAGTGGGAGGGAGGCAAGAATGGAGGAAGTATGGATTGCGTAGAGGAAAAGGAGGGGTAGGGATGGGGTGGGGGGTAGAAAAATAACAGAATGAAACAAACATCATTACCCTATGTACATGTTATCATTACACAAATGGTGTGACTCTACTTTGTGTATAACCAGAGAAACAACAATTGTTCTCCATTTGTGTACAATGAATCAAAATAAATTAAATTTTTAAAAAAGAATAAGGAGAAGCTACTAAGATAAAAGCAAAGTGCTTTCCAAGTAGTGTGGACATCAGAGTCCTGATAGTAGGAGCAAGCTTGGTGAGAAGGGACTGAAAGAAACATCTAGAGAAAAAGTCAAGGAGGGAGATAAAATTCTTGGAGAATTAGACCCAAAATGGTTTTGAAAGCCATATCATGATTCATCATTACAATTTGTTCTCGATATCACTTTCACTGGGGCATGGACAAAGCTGAATGGAGAGCAAAGAGAATGTGCTATAGGAGGAGGCCAACTTCATGTCAGCCATGGCTGCATCTGTTCTTGAGCAAATTGCTAAAATTCTATCAACCTTTTAATTTACCAGTAAAATAAGGATGAATCTCATTTTGCAGAGTTCACATGATGATTAAATGCTTCAATATATAAATATAAACCAAGGGTTCCTTCTTTGTTAGCATTTTGCAAGGATAAAATGAGTTAATATGGGAAATGTGTAGAATATAAAAGAGCAGTGTAAGATGCAGCCATTGTAACAATTTTAATGCTTTGGCATATAGTAGTCATAACACATTTTTTTCTTTTTATTGGTTGTTTTTAGTTGTATCTGACAGTAGAATTCATTTTGATATAATTGTACAAGCATGGAATATATCTAATTGTAATTAGGACCCTATTCTTATGGATGTACATGATGGTGGGATTCACTATGGTGAATACATTTTATATCCTACCTCTCCTCTTCCTTTATTGACACTAAAGATACTTCAGAAATCTCTGAACTTCTCTGGTTTCTGAGGCCTGCCTGTTGGGAACTGATTGCCTTCACACACACACACACACACACACACACACACACACTACAGTAATCATTCTAGGTTTGAGTAGAACTGTCTTTAATAAATGGAACACTTGGTACATATCTTTATACAGAGTCACATAAACATTTATATATACAGGACCAGCCAACATTTTTTCAAAGGAATAAATCCAGTTGTAAGACCTATGGGAGCTTCCCTGCTCTATGGAAACTTAAAGGACGATGCCCCAGAAAAGGTGCAACGTTTGGTATGCACTGGATGAGGCACTGTTCATACCAGGGCACTATGCTGGGCCCCAGGGAAGGCAGGCAATGCATAAAATGTGGTCTCTATTTCCCACAGCAATAATAATGGGGACTATGGATGAATGACCATTGGGTGGGACTAAGTTCTCTGAAACATGAGGCTCAACTAACCATAGTCTGGAAACTTTATAGTTTTCAGGAAATTGTTTCAGGCACTGAGAACACTGATAAGAATGTGATGCTGGTCTTTACTTAGACAACCATACTCCAGAACTTCCACACAACAGAAGGTCCCAAGTGGACAGACAGCTCTAGTTTGGACTCATTATCTGGTAACAGGGGAGGAGATTCACAACCTCTTTGGCAACGTCTTCTGGGAAATGGAATTATGAGACAAGATCCGAGATGACAAAGCAATTTAGTCCTTCTGGCTTTTGCTCGAGAGTGTACATAAACTCATTTCCACCAGGGACTCTCTCCAGGATGATTTTCCTTCCTTCTTGATCCACCAGAGCACAAAGACATAATATGCCAGGATCTGCCTTCTATAAGCATAACTGAGAAACCTGGTTCATGTTTCCCTCTCTCTTCTCACCTTGAAGGTAAAAGAAAGTCTTTCTCTGCCTCCTAGATTTTGAAACCTGGAATTCACTGGGAAGTCCAAATAGCTGAGTAAAATGTTAATAGCTGATCTTGAAGAAATGTTGTGGAATTGAATAATGTAAATTTGACTAACAACACAAATGTGGGTAAACTTTAAATGTTAAGAAAGACCCTGTCCTCATATCATGCCTCATATGATCCTCTGCTAGGAAGCAGATAATATTAATGAAGCAGATATTATTAACATTTTATTAAATATTTTATAATTAGTTTTATTTTATTTATATTTAAAACTATTATTTTATTATTTTATCTTATTTTTACTAATAAACTTTTTATTAAACCATTTTATTAATAGTTCTATTAAAACCTATAACAGACATAAG
>JAJEJO010004935.1:33887-48460 GCA_020662805.1 Glaucomys volans
GTGCCCATGTACTATCTCCTGGGCAGCCTCTCAGGGGTAGAAATTTGCTACACGGCTGTGGTGGTGCCCCACATCCTGGCCAACACCCTACAGTCAGAGAAGACCATCACCCTCCTGGGCTGTGCCACTCAGATGGTCTTCCTCATTGGACTTGGCAGTGCTGATTGCTTCATCTTGGCTTCCATGGCCTACGACAGGTATGTTGCCATTTGTCACCCCCTGCAGTACCCTCTCATCATGACCTTGACTCTCTGTGTCCGCCTGGTGGTGGCATCTGTGCTCATTGGCTTGTTCCTGTCCTTACAACTGGTGGCCTTCATCTTCTCTCTGCCATTCTGCCAGGCTCGGGGTATTCAGCACTTCTTCTGTGATGTGCCACCGATCATGCAACTTGTGTGTGCCCACAGCCACTTCCACGAGCTGTCAGTGCTGGTGGCAGCCACGCTGGCCATTGCCGTGCCCTTCTTCCTCATCGCCACCTCCTACGCCTTCATAGTGACCACTGTGTTCAGGATGCGCTCGGCAGCTGGCCGCCGCAGGGCCTTCTCCACCTGCTCCTCCCACCTCACCGTGGTGCTGCTGCAATACGGCTGCTGCGCCTTCGTGTACCTGCGCCCCAGCTCCAGCTTCCACCCCAAGCAAGACCAGTTCATCTCGCTGGTGTACACCCTGGGCACCCCAATGCTCAACCCCCTCATCTACACACTGAGGAACAGCGAGATGAAAGGGGCCATCGGGAAGGTGCTTGCCAGGAATTGCGGCTCCCTGAGAGGCTAGGATAGGGGAGGCCACGGCCTGTCAGACCAGGGTTGGGTTCCAGAGCGTAGATAGGTCTGTATGGCAGGATTTCTCTCAGCTGATGTTCAAATTAATCTTTGAAAATCTGTAGAGATTATATAAATACTGTTTAACTATGTGTGCCAAAGACCTTTAAAATATTTCTACTGTATGACTCAGTAAATGCTCTTCTAGGAGAGAAGTGTATCAAGAGAAATAACATTAAGATATGCAGAGTAGCAAGTATGAGACTGTGCAAGCAGAAAGAGAGCGCTCCTTCCATTGTTTGTAGCTTTTTAAAAAAATATAAGAAAGGAATGATCTCCAGCAGTTGTGGTTAGGGAACCAACAGGCACTTACACACCAGCAAGAGCAGGAAGCAATTATCACTCCCAGACCTAAAAGACAAAATTAAGTCTCAGTGTTATCAGACACCAGGGAGAGCAGGATTCATGGGGGGAAATCACTAGGAGGATCTGTGACTTTAGGGGGAAAAAAATCCACTATGGACAGAACTGTGGCCAGGAATGGAGAGAGTGAGAAGATAAATAACACCACCTTTTTCTGCTCAAAACATTCTGTCTCTTGCCCTGATCTTCCATTGGCCAAACCCACCCTAGGCAAGAGGGTCAGGGATATGGGTGACTCTGTGACTCTGTCCACAGGTATCTGCCTCTCTGGGCCCATGAAAAGGCATAGGAGGACCTTTAGAATTAGAGATCAACAAAGAACAAGGAGAACAAAATTGCTTATTATAGTATTCAATGTAAAAATAAAATATGTTAACAATTAAATTTCATCATAATAAAGAATTGATTAAACAATTTCTGCATGCATAAATATGATTCAGCCTTATATTTATGTTTTAAAATACTAGTTATGGGAATAATAATTCATAAACTACATACCATGTGCCGGAAATACAGACAATATATAACATGCATCCTTGAGAAGAGTCAATAAGGTTGTTAGCTAGTGGTATGGCTTTAATCTTCAGTATCTTTGCATATTTCTGTGTAATTGCATTATCAATTATTGTCAAAAGGAGGCTAAAATCCACAATTATGATTCTGCATTTGTCAGTCCCCCTCTTTGGTTTTTGCCATTTTTCTTTCCTGTGTGTTGAAGCTCTGTTATTAGATAAAAACATGTTCCATGTTGTTATAGCTTGCTGATTATTTAACCATTTTGTCATTAAGTGGTGCTCTTTTTTATTCCTGGTTATATTCTAGGTCCAGAATTCCACTTTGCCTGATGTTAGTATTCACATCATCTTTTCTGTGAATATTATTTACATGATAATTATTGTTTTTCTTTGACTTCTACTGCTTTCCTCATATATTAGATAAAGAGCATATTCAGAGGGCTGGGGATATAGCTCAGTTGGTAGAGTGCCTGCCTTGCAAGCACAAGGCCCTGAGTTCAATCCCCAGCACCGCAAAAAAAAAAAAAAGAAAAGAAAAGGAGCATACTCAGAAATTTAAGGGCTATATCTGCTCTCTGTCATATGTACAAGCTAGACAGAAAAATATTTTTTAAAGGTATATCACTAAAATAGATAAGAGAGACCAGACCAGAGGCAGAGAAAAGGGGAGGGATAGGGAAGCCCTGGGGAATAAAACTGATGAAATTATATTACAAACATGTACACATATGTCACAATGAATCCCACTATTATGTATAATCATAATGTTCCAATAAAAAAGATATATCTCATATTCCATCCTTCATTTTAATTCAGTGTAACTGGAGTATGTATATGCCATCTTCCTATGTGTTGCTTATTGATCCCTTCTTTGTCCTTTAATTTCTCCTTTCCAAACTCTTTTTCAATTTTTAAACTATTGTTATCTCCTCTATCAACTTTCTAGTTATATCTTTCTAATTATATTTGTGATTACATTCTTATCACAGCCTACCATGAATTACCAGGATGCCAATTCAATAATATGATGGAAACTTTCAAAAGTATAATGCCATTTTCTGTCCTTCCATATTTGTGTTGTTATTTTACCATTTTTAAATAAATTCCATCATAGATTATGATTGTTTTAGTTAATCATTCTTAAAATTGTTTAAGTAATCTACCTTTTTCAACTTTGATTGTAAGGAAACAATAAAATTTCAAGGAATTTCAAATTTTAAAACAATATAAATTTCAAGGAATTTCCTTTTGTCTTTATTCTTTGCAAAGACATCATTCCATTATCTTCTGGCTCCCATTGCTTCTGATGAGAAATGACTTGTTTTTTCCCTTATGTGAATGTAACACTTCACATTTATCTTTGCTTTCTAGCCATATTATATGTGCACCTAATGAAGAGGAAGTTTGTTGTGTTTAATTATATATCCCAAATATTCAAAATGTTCACATTACCTGAACATCTTGAAAAATTTATCCCATTAGAGCATCAATGAGAATTCCAAATCCCATCTAAATATCATCAGCCAAGTCTCCCTAATCTCATACCTAACCATCTAAATTGAGGTCTAGGTGAGACTCTGAATATGAATTATCCTGGGATAAAATTCTTCTCCATCTCCACACTTGCAAACTATAAAATAGGGTAATATGATGCTGGGACTGGCATAGGATAATGGTTACAAATATTTTTATTTTAAAGAATTTGGAATTTTTTTAAATGTTCCAAAAGATCTTTGATACTTAAAGATATCAAACATTATAAGCCTTTTCAAGTTTTCAAGACCTGAGAATAATCCTGTGCAGGTCATCTCTCCACCACCAGGTCCTGAAGCTCTGCCTCCTGGACCCAAGATTTCCTCAGTCATCCAAGAAGTCACCCTTTAGGTCCCTGGCTCTGTCTCCAGGCTCATCTTTCCTTTTCCATGGAGTGGAGTATGTTTTCATCTGAGTAGTTTTATCAGCCTCCTTCTTATTTGCAGAATTTGGGGAGTCTGACAGCTTTCTTTCATTTCTTCTCTTTCTCTCTCCCTTTCAATGCAAGCTGTCAAATTTTCTGCCGATATTACTTATAAACATTTCCATGCATGTTGCAGATATTTATTCCATTATTCCAGGACAGGGTGGGGGTCCTCCACATAGTTTTCCTAGACTATCCCATCTCTATTCCTGGCATCTGCTGAGGTGGCTGTGGGAATTCATGAGTTAATGCACCCAATGTCTTCAAGGACCCTCTGTGAGAATGAAAAATCCAATCCATTGATCCTTCCAAAACATTTGTAGTAGAGATTTTCCACCCACATCCTTGATATCTCCCCAGAGCACACTTTCCTGACAGTTAAGTCTCTCTCGCAGTCCAAGCAGACTGGGAATCTCCTGAACCCTTTGGTTAGACAGTTCTTTCCAGAACTTGAAACATGATATCCTGGATAAAGCTGGTTCATTGGTGACCCTGCTTGACCTCATAATGTGGCCCTTTAGCATCACAGGTCAATATTGGGGAGTCACATGTTAGGCCCCTGATTTGTGCAGCTCTGCGTTTGGTTTACCCTCTCTTTATCTCAGGATACTCTCCAAACAGACTTTATCTTCTGGGAGATATAAAAGTGACTCTCATGCCCTTTGGTGGTACTGTATTACTGATTTCCATTCAATTATATCCTGCTAACAATTTGAGATCTTGTCAGTTTTTCAGGGTATTTAAGAACATGATTTTTAATCTTTTAAAATGTATTTAATTTTTTAAATATTCTGTCACCCAGCATTTTTTCTTATTTTTGGATTTTTTAAATTTATTCTAAATAGTTTTACATGACAGTAGAAAGTATTTTGACATATTATACATTTATGGAGTATAATTTCTCATCCTTCTGATTGTACATGATATAGAATTACATTGATTGTGTAATCATATATGCATATGATTCATTCTACTATCTCTCCTATTCCCATTTCCTCTCCCTTCCCTTCACTCCACATTGCCTAATCCAAAGTACATCTGTTCTTCCCTAATCCCATCTCCTTATTGTGAATTATCATCCACATATCAGAGAAAACATTCTACCTTTGGTTTGGGGACATTGACTTATTGCAGTTAACATGATAGCCTCCAGTTCCATCCATTTAGGCAAACGCCATAGTTTCATTTCTCTTTACGGCTGAGTAGTCTTCCATTGTGCATATGTGTAAAATGTGCCACATTTTCTTTATCCATTCATCTGTTGAAAGGCATCTAAATTAGTTCCATAGTTTAGCTAATGTTTAGCTGCTATAAACATTAATTTGGCTGCATCAATGTAGTATGCTGATCTTAAGTCCTTTGAATATAAACTGAAAAGTGGGTTAACTGGGTGAAATGGTGGTTCCATTCCAAGTTTTCTGAGGAGTCTCCATACTGCTTTCCATACTGGTTGCACCAATTTTCAGTCCCACCAGCAATATATGAGTGTGCCTTTTTACCCACATGCTGGCCACCATGTATTGTTGCTTGTATTCTTGATAATTGCCCTTCTGACTGGAGTGAGATGAAATCTCAGTGTAGTTTTAATTTACATTTCTCTAACTGCTAATGATGTTGAACATTTTTCATATATTTTTTGACTGATCATATTTCTTCTTCTGTGAAGTGTCTGCTCAGTTCCCTAGCCCATTTATTAATTGAATTATTTGGTATCCTGGTATTAAGTTTTTTGAGTTATTTTTAAGTCCTGGAGACTAATGCTCTTTCTGAGGTACTGGTGGCAAAGATTTTCTCCCATTGTGTGGGCTCTCTCTTCACATTACTGATTGTTTCCTTTGCTGTGAAAAAGCTTTTCAGTTTGAATCCACCCCATTTATTGATTCTTGATTTTACTTCTTGGGGCTTTAGGAGTCTTGTTAAGGAAGTATTTTTCCTAAACCTACGTGATGCAGATTTGGGCCTATTTTTTCTTCTAGTAGGCACAGGGTTTCTATTCTAATGCCTAAGTCCTTGATCCACTTCAAGTTGAATTTTGTCACCCAGAATTTTAAATAGTTCCTAGCTTCCTAGTTACATATGTCTATTTATCAGTGGCATTCCAGAGGTAATAATCCCTTGTAAGTTGTATTATCAAATAAGTGGTTATAGTAAAATTTACAGATAAGTAATAAGAAAGCTTTTTAGAATAGTATATGCATTCAGAGTCAGCTTTTCTGGGTTCACATTCTAGCTCTGTCTCTTTACATCGTGTGACAAAAGAAATTCACATAAACTCTTTGTAATTCAATTTTATCAGTGATCAAATGGAGATGACAATACACCTGTTGGATGAGACCAATTAAAAGTTAAATGATACATGTCTCATATTAAACCCTGCGAACATGGGACACACTATTATTGTTGCTACTATTATAACAATTTATGGTATGAGGAGGAAAAGAAGATAAGACAATGGAAAGTATCTTCTGTGGAGGTAAAGTTATGAAACTTTCCTCCAAACATTTTCTTGGCTTCTGTAAGTCTGTTCCCTTAAAAATTTCTGCTAAGTTTTTCAAATAGATTTTAGTTGTGTACCATATTAAGTCTTGAGTATTTTAGGTGCAACAAAGAAAAGGTAAACTTAACTGGGAGTATTCCTTTCCTCTTGACATTTGCCAAAAATGTAAGACGTTTAGGATGCCTTGAGGTAGGAGGATAGTATTTCATACTAAAATATTTTAGTAAGAATGAAGAGAATAACATGCCTCATGTTACTCCAAAACACATTGAAATGATTTACAAAATATGTACTTTAAGGAAAACAGTTATGGCTAAAAACATATTTTATGCTCTATTAAGTTTTCATAGACGTGAAGCAAGAAACACTCATACCTTTTAGCAAAGATCGAGACTGAGACCTACTAACAAGTTGGGACATTCATGCTAGTGACCTACAGGGACTCATATACTCATTAATTGTTACTGAAAATCAAACTTTTCCAAAACTAAATGGATTAAAACTGCAAATATTTATGAGAGAGGATGACGGCAGAGTGGATCTAAGCAGCAAGTCTCGGCTCCTCCATAACCCAGAATTGAAGCAGTGAGAGAGCCAGAGAGGTGCATGTCAGAGGAGACACTCTCAGACATGACAGAGGACAGTCTGAGACTTGAACGCACTCAGCAACTAGTTACTGGAACAGAACACTCAACAAATCTCCTGTGCCCAGTGACCTGCACTAAACTGAAGCAACCTACAGTAACTTGCTTCCAGAACTCTCTCATGAATATAGGCTGACCAACGGAGCCCAGTTACTAATAGAAGTCCTAGGAACCAGCAATGCAGCAGAGGCACCATGCACCAACAGTACCAAAAGATCCACAGCAGCCTGCAGATGAAGGTGGGTCAGCTGATAATGGTGAGCAGACCCCCATGATATGCAAAAGCAGGGGAAGAGGCCCTCATGCCATAACAGCACCCTGAGGCACCATAGAAGGCCAACATACAAAGGCCTCACAACCACTTACAGCCACCAAGTATCCAGACATGGACACTGACAGCAATCCCCAGCAGTGGTTGGATGCTCAAGAGCTCAGCGGTTCACAGAGCCAAGGAAATTCCCATGTCCAGTGCCCCAGGCACAACAGAAGTGGCTCACAGATAGCACCAGCCACTGAGCACCCACACGCAAGGGCCTGCAGGCCTGCTGACTGTGAGTACCAGCAACTGTATCAGAAGAAGCAGGAACCACAACAACAGAAGACAGAGTCTCCCATGCCCCTGTAGTGCCTCACATCCCTTGAAGGGTCTGAAGACACAGGTCCCACAGCTGCTGGTAGCCACAAAACATTGCAGATGCAGGCTCATGCATGACTTTCCCCAAGGGCAGCCAGAAACCCGCCTGAAACCCAGCAGCTTACTGAGTCCCTCCCATATTGGCAGCACAATGTTCCCCACAGAGGGGACCTACAGAGGACCAACCCACTGGACCCACAGGTCCAGTCACAGACCTGTGTGCCCAGATACAGGTCCATCAACTCCTGCATCCCATCAGGGACAACAGTCCTAAACCCCAATGGCCATCCAGAACCACCAAAGATGAACCACCCCACCTCTGCCTTAGAGCACCAGAACTCACATCCCAAAATCTATGCAAGTGAGCCCACACCAGATTTGATATCTGTGGATGCAGAAAGCATTTCTAGGAAGAGCTCACAAGACCGGATACCAATCCAGGGAAAAACACCTGGTTGCTAAGGCAAGGATAAATAGGGGTTGTCTTCTCTGGCCTGCCAGGAGCTTAGTAGGTACCCATAAACATCAAAGAAGGAAAGAGACCTACTAGAATTGTATTCAAGGTGTGCTGGTGAGATCCACTACATCCAAACCTAGAGAAACTTAGAGAAAATTTTAAAGATCTTTTGGCATTTATTAAAGCTCCCAAATCCTGATGAAATCCAAATCACAGAGACCCAGTAAGAATCTCTCCAACTCAGATAACTCAGTCTAATGTTAGTTTTGCTCTCACAGATATTTTTTTGACTGAACCAATAGGTTTTCCCTGTTTATTTGATATTGTATTCCTCAATCCAGGTTTATTTGTTTTAGATTTATTCAAGCATGAATTGAAATTATTCTTTGTCATTATTTTCTCCTTGTTTATGTTCATTTGGTTCTCTTTTTTCTCACTTTTTCTAGATGCATTACTTGCTCTATTATATGATTTTTCTTCTTTCTTTGTTCTTTTTCTTTTCTTTGATTTTCTTTCATTCTTTCTTCTAGTATTTTTTCTTTTGTTTTTCTACCCTTTTTTAATCTTTCCCCTTTTCAAGCACTATATAGTTTAATAGTAGTTTTACTTTCTTTAAACCTAATTTGTTAACCTATGGAAAAAGATTTCTCCCTTTTTCTTGTTGGATTAAGGAACTTCTGAAGAACATTTTAAAGGTTTATTAGAATATAACTTTGTCTAGAAGTGGTCGCAGTTACAAGATATTAGTATCTCCTTTCAAAGCAGTGTTGTCAACTGGACACAGCAGCAGGTTCACATTGAGTAGGACTATTGACAGATATTTGCCCAGCCTGAGGAACTTAGTAAACAAAAAGCAACTCACTAAAAAGTCCCTTGTATAACAGTGGAAGATAATCATCCCAGCAGCTGCACATAATAAAGGCAATAGGAGAAAGCAAGGGAATAAGACTCCCCAAGAGTTCACAAAACTTCAACAACTGACCACATAGACACCACAGTGGGGCAAATGCCTGCAAAGAATTTAAAAAGTTGATAGTCATGATGAATTAATTGAAGTAATAACTAAGGAATAAACTAAGAAGGAAATATAGGACATGAAACAGCATTCAATAAAGAGAGAGATATTCTGGAAAAAACAAATGCAAATTCTGGAAATAAACAATTCAAAAAATCAAATTTAAAATTCAGTTGAAAGCATTTCCAATAGATTAGACCATGCAGGAAATTTTCAGGCCACAAAGATTAGATATATAACCTTGAAAACATAGTCAGCAATAAAGAAAAGACAATAAGAAAACATGATGAGAATATTCAGGAAATATGGGACTTTAAGAGAACAAATTTGAGGCACTTTGACATCAGAAATGGTACTGAGATACAACCTAAAGTTCTCCAAATCCTTTTTAGCAAAAAATAGAGAATTTTCCAAAACATGAGAATCAGATGGAAATCCAAATGAAGGATTCATTCATAACCCCAAATGGACAAAAAGAAAAAAGATTCAATTCACAATGTGGTATAAATAAAATGTCTAATATACAGAAGAAAGATAGGATTTTTAAAGCCTCAGGAGAAAAATGATGTATCACATTTAGAGATAAGCCAATAAGAATTATGTCTAATTTATAACCACAGACACTAAAAGCCAGAAGAGCAGGAAAAAAGTGTATAACAAGCTCTGAATGAAAATAATTGCCAGCCAAGATTGCTATATCCAGCAAATCAATCTTTCAATTGAATAAAAACTTTCCTAGATAAGAATAAACTAAAAGAATTTCTTATCCCTAAGCCAGCAATAAAGAAAATACTCAAAGAAATATTATATGCAGATTAACTTTCAAAAAAACTTCAGAGTTAGTGAATGGATAAATATATTTGGAAGTGTAGCTAAGTGAAAGAGAATTAGGACTGAAATAACCTTAGAAATAAATCAAAATGACATGAAATAATATTCATATAATAACAATGATTGTAAATAGTCTCAACTCTCCAATTGAAAGATATGGATTGGTAAAATTAAAAAACAAGATCCAACAATGTGTTATTTACAAGAGACTCTCCTTAGAAAGACATCCACAGGAGAAGCTTAAGGGGAAAGGATGTAAAATAATACACTATGCAAATGCAGACTAAAAGACAGCAGCATGATTGACTCTTATAAAGAAGAAAGCAGACTTCAAGAAAAAATTAATAGGACACAAAAATGGGTCACATCATACTGATTAAGGGAACAATCCACCAAAAAAGTGTAACAATTGTAAATATTTATATCCTAAATGTCAGTGCACCTACTTCATAAAACTAACTTTACATGAACATCAAGATAGAGCCCAACATAATAATACTGGGATATTTCAACTACCTCTTTCACCAACAAATACCTTATATAGACATAAATTAAATAAAGATTCTTCAGACCTACAAAATATGATTAATCAAAAAAACCTAACAGAAATTTACAGAAGATTTCATCAGTCACCAAAGAAATTAAATTTCTCCCTCAGCTGTTTGAGGAAGCTTCTCCAAAATAGACTGTATTTTTGGGAGATAACAATAACACAATTCTTGGCAAATACAAAAAAAACTGAAATTCTATGCATCTTATCAAATCAAAATGAAATAAGATTAGAAATCAACTGTAAGAAAAAAACAGAAGCTATATTAACACATTGAATTCAAATAACACAATTTTGAGCAATAAATATGTCAGGAACAAATTAGTTCTAAAAAACAGTTGAACACAGGAAACAATAAAGATTAGAACCAAAATTAATAGAGAAGTAGAGAATAAAAAAATACAAAGGATCAATGTGACAAGGAGCTGGTTCTTTGAAAAGATAAACATATTGATAAACCCTTAGCCAAACTAACCGAAAGTAAAACAAAGAAGAACCAAACCAAGAAAATTAGAGATAAAGAAGAAGATAACATCAGGCATTTCTGAAATTCAGAGAATCATTTGTGACAATTTGGACAATGTGCATCTCAATAAATTGGAATATCTAGAAGATACTGGCAAATTTCTAGACACATATGACCCATCAAGATTGAACCAAGAGGACATATGTTGTGGTTTGGATATGAGGTGTCCCCCAAAAGCTCATGAGTGACACAATGCAAGAAGGTTTAGAGGATTAATGATTGGGTTATGAAAGCCTCAACCCAATCAGTGGATTAATCACCTGATGGGACTGAGTGGTAACTGAAGGCAAGTAGGGTGTGGCTGGAGGAGAGGGTTCTTCAGGGGTGTGGCTTTAGGGGATTTATTGATATTTGGCAAGTGGAGATCTCTCTCTCTCTGCTTCCTGATCATCATGTGAGCTGCTTCCCTCTGCCACACTCTTCCACCATGATGTCCTGCCTCACCTGGAACTCCAGGGAATGATACCAGCTGGACTGAGACCTCTGAAACAATAGCCCCCAAATAAACTTTCCTTCCCCTGCAATTGTGTTGCTCAGGTCTTTTAGTCACATCAACAAAAAGGCTGACTAAAACCACGTGAAAAACCTAAACAAACTGTTGCACAGTCTGCAACCAGGGAGGTTGAGTAGTTGCACCACGCTGGGTGCAACATTGGCAGACAATGGGAAAAGGAACTCAGTCTCTGCACAAAGGTCTGTGAGAAGAGCTTTATTTGGGAGAAATGGAGCACCTGTCACATAGGAAGCTACTTCTGTCTTTACTGCATATAACACTGTCTTTTATATGTTTGCAGTTAAGCTAGCCATACATCTTAAAGGTAAAGCCTTGCATAAGCAGTTACTAGCCTATTTGGCAGATAATCGGTCAGTATCAGAAAGTAACAAGCAATTCTGTGAACCCAGAACATGACAGACTCACAAGCCACAGAAGAGCTATCTTACAGGCCACAGGAGAACATCCTGTTCACAGAACACAGGGCAGGGGTATGGAGCCCTAGTCACCGAGGATCCTGGCTGGTGCCTCCATCCTGTGACAGAACACCATGTAGGTCTCCTTCCAGGAGACAGGATTCACAACAAACCAATTGTTGAAGGGGTAATAAAAAGCCTTTCAAAAAGGAAGCACCCAGGACCAGACAGAGTCTCATCTGAATTCGAATAGATCTCTAAAAAAGAACTAATGACAATTTTCCTTAAGTTTCTCCATGAAATAGAAAGGAAGGAACCCTCCCAAATTCATTTTATGAAAACAATATTATCAGAGCTGGGGATATAGCTCAGTTTGTAGAGTGCTTGCCTTGCATGCACAAGGCCCTGGGTTCAATCCCCAGCACTGCAGGGGGAAAAAAAAAAGGTATATATAAATATATACATATATATTATCCTGATACCAAAACAAGATAAGGATGCAACCAGGAAAGCAAACTTAAGACCACCATACCTGATAAACACATATGCTAAAATCCCTTCAAACACAAACTAAGAAGGTTGTATACCATGGCCAAGTTGGTTCAACCCAGGAATGCAAGGTTGGGTCAACATACTCAAATCAAAAAGTGCAATTCATCTCATAGATAGAAGAAAGGACAAAAAACATGGGATATTAAAACTTACAGAAAGTGCTATCTGCAAAATTTGGCAGCCATTCATGTTTAGCACACTAAAGAGGCTATGGACAGAAGGAATTTACCTCAAAAATGTAAAGCCTGAATATAGCAAACACAACCCCAAAATAACATTGAATGGGGAGAAACTGAAAATATTTCCTCTAAAATCAGGAAGAGGAGAAGGATGTCCACTCTCACTACTTCCAGTCAATATATTACTTGAAACTTTAGCCAAAGCAATTAGGCAAGACAAAGACATTAAAGGGACAAGAATTAAAGAAAGAAGTCAGTTTATCTCTGTTTGCAGATAATATGACTCTGACTTAGTAGATCCAAAAATCTCCATGAGAAGACTTTTATAAATGATTTAAAAATTCAACAAAGTAGAAGGAAACAAGAATGACATACAGATGTTAACAGCTTTTCTACATACCAATAATGAACCTGATGAGAAAGAAATAAGGACAACAATTTCATTCACCACAGCCCACCAAAAATGAAAAACCTAGAAACAAACCTAACCAAGATGGAGAAAGACTATACAATGAAAATCATAGAGCACTGAAGAAAGAAATTGAAGAAGACCTTAAAAAATGGAAAGATAACCATCATCTTTTTGAATAGGCAGAATTAATATTGTTAAAATGATCATTTTTACCAAAAGCTGTGTGATACACATATACAAAGATGTCACAGTGAGCACCACTATTAGTTACATATATAATGCACTAATAAAAACACATATTAATTTTTTTTAAAAAGTCTTAGCTCTTGTAATAACTATAATGCTTGCCATGCACCAAAAATATGGTTTACTTCCTACCTTGTCATACCCACTTTCCTTTTTTTGGCACTAATATACACTGCAGAAATCTTTAAACATATTAGTCATTTCAGTCCCACCAATTATTGGAATCTGATTGTCCCACCAACACACACACACACAAATCAAAAAACTGCATTAATCATTCTACTATCTGAGAGAGGAATTGCCTTTAATAAATGGAACACTTGGTACATATATTTATACAGAGTCACATAAACATTTATATATACAGGACCAGCCAACATTTTTTCAAAGGAATAAATCCAGTTGTAAGACCTATGGGAGCTTCCCTGCTCTATGGAAACTTAAAGGACGATGCCCCAGAAAAGGTGGAACGTTTGGTATGCACTGGATGAGGCACTGTTCATACCAGGGCACTATGCTGGGCCCCAGGGAAGGCAGGCAATGCATAAAATGTGGTCTCTATTTCCCACAGCAATAATAACAGGGACTATGGATGAATGACCATTGGGTGGGACTAAGTTCTCTGAAACATGAGGCTCAACTAACCATAGTCTGGAAACTTTATAGTTTTCAGGAAATTGTTTCAGGCACTGAGAACACTGATAAGAATGCGATGCTGGTCCTTACTTAGACAACCATACTCCAGAACTTCCACACAACAGAAGGTCCCAAGTGGACAGACAGCTCTAGTTTGGACTCATTATCTGGTAACAGGGGAGGAGATTCACAACCTCTATGGCAACTTCTTCTGGGAAATGGAATTATGAGACAAGATCCGAGATGACAAAGCAATTTAGTCCTTCTGGCTTTTGCTCGAGAGTGTACATAAACTCATTTCCACCAGGGACTCTCTCCAGGATGATTTTCCTTCCTTCTTGATCCACCAGAGCACAAAGACATGATATGCCAGGACCTGCCTTCTATAAGCATAACTGAGAAACCTGGTTCATGTTTCCCTCTCTCTTCTCACCTTGAAGGTAAAAGAAAGTCTTTCTCTGCCTCCTAGATTTTGAAACTGGAATTCACTGGGAAACCCAAATAGCTGAGAAAATGCTAATAGCTGATCTTGAAGAAATGTTGTGGAGTTGAATAATGTAAATTTGGACTAATAACATAAATTTGGGTAAACTTTAAATGTTAAGAAAGACCCTGTCTTCATATCATGCCTCATATGATCCTCTGCTAGGAAGCAGATAATATTAATGAAGCAGATATTATTAACATTTTATTAAATATTTTATAATTAGTTTTATTTTATTTATATTTAAAACTATTATTTTATTATTTTATCTTATTTTTACTAATAAACTTTTTATTAAACCATTTTATTAATAGTTCTATTAAAACCTATAACAGACATAAG
>JAJEJO010004935.1:48470-70759 GCA_020662805.1 Glaucomys volans
TAGAAATTTGCTACACGGCTGTGGTGGTGCCCCACATCCTGGCCAACACCCTACAGTCAGAGAAGACCATCACTCTCCTGGGCTGTGCCACTCAGATGGTCTTCTTCATTGGACTTGGCAGTGCTGATTGCTTCATCTTGGCTTCCATGGCCTACGACAGGTATGTTGCCATTTGTCACCCCCTGCAGTACCCTCTCATCATGACCTTGACTCTCTGTGTCCGCCTGGTGGTGGCATCTGTGCTCATTGGCTTGTTCCTGTCCATACAACTGGTGGCCTTCATCTTCTCTCTGCCATTCTGCCAGGCTCGGGGTATTCAGCACTTCTTCTGTGATGCGCCACCGATCATGCAACTTGTGTGTGCCCACAGTCACTTCCACGAGCTGTCAGTGCTGGTGGCAGCCACGCTGGCCATTGCCGTGCCCTTCTTCCTCATCGCCACCTCCTACGCCTTCATAGTGACCACTGTGCTCAGGATGCGCTCGGCAGCTGGCCGCCGCAGGGCCTTCTCCACCTGCTCCTCCCACCTCACCGTGGTGCTGCTGCAATACGGCTGCTGCGCCTTCGTGTACCTGCGCCCCAGCTCCAGCTTCCACCCCAAGCAAGATCAGTTCATCTCGCTGGTGTACACCCTGGGCACCCCAATGCTCAACCCCCTCATCTACACACTGAGGAACAGCGAGATGAAAGGGGCCATCGGGAAGGTGCTTGCCAGGAATTGCGGCTCCCTGAGAGGCTAGGATAGGGGAGGCCACGGCCTGTCAGACCTGGGTTGGGTTCCAGTGCGTGGATATGTCTGTATAGCAGGATTTCTCTCAGTTGGTATTCAAATTAATCTTTGAAAAACTGTATAGAATATATAAATACTGTTTAACTATGTGTGCCAAAGACCTTTAAAATATTTCTACCATTTGACTCAAGAATTGCTCTTCTTGGAAAGAAATAAAGCATCTTACAGATTGACCAGTACGAGACTGCAGCTGGAAAGAGGGCACGTTCCTTAGGTTTTAGCTTTTTTAAGAAATGAAAGAATGGAATTATCTCCAGCGGTTGTGGTTAGGGAACCAACAGGCACTTACACAAGAGCAATAGCAGTAAGCCATTATCACTCCTAAAAGACAAAATTAAGTCTCAGTGTTATCAGACACCAGGGAGAGTTGGATTCATGGGGGGAAATCACTAGGAGGACCTGTGACTTTAGGGGGGAAAAAGCCACTATGGAAAGAACCATGACCAGGAATGGAGAGAGCAGGGAGAGAAATATAACCTATCCTTTTTCTGCTCAAAACCTGGGTGGGAACATGGGTGACTCTATCCACAGGTATCAGCCTCTTGGGGGACAGGAAGGCACAGAAGGACAGAAGGGCCTCCATAGTTAGGGATCCACAGAGAGCAAGGAGAACAAAATTACTTACAAAGGAATTCTATGTAAAAATGAAAATATGTTAATTCAGTTTTTTCATGATAAAGAAATAATTAAACAATTACTGTACAAAGGAATGTGATTCAGACTTATATTAATTTTCAAATAATAGTTAAACATAATTAACGTTAAGTGCTTATTGTGTGCCATATGTGTATGTGTATATATACATATATATACATACATGTATATAAAATATGTAACATGCATGCTTAAGGGATGTCAATAATATTATGCCAGCTAATAGTATAGTTTTGATCTTCATTAGTTTTGTGTATTTGTGTCTACTCATGTTATCAGTTCTGGCAAAACTGGGTTAAAATCCACACTACAAATCTGCATATTTCTGTCTCTCCCATTGGTTTTGGCCTTTTTTCCTTCCTGTGTTTTGAAGCCCTGTTGTTAGATATAAACTTGTTCAGCATTGTTATGTCTTGCTGATGAATTAACCATTTTGTCGTTAAGAAGTACTCTTTCTTATTGCTGGTGATGCCCTGAAGAATGAAATTTATCAGATTATGTTAAGTACATCTATTAGTATGTCACAGTGAATCCCACAATTATGTATAATCACAATGCACCAATAAAGAAGTAAAAGAAAAAAGCATATAATTCACCCTTTTTCTTTGTAATCTAGTTAATGGGAATGTATACGTGTGATATTCCCATGTGTTCCTCATTAATCACGTCTCTTTGCTCTTTGATTCCTCCTTTCCAATCTCATTTTGAATTTTTAAAGCATTGTTATGCCCTTATGTGGCTTTCTAGCTTTATTCAATTATATTGTGCTGTTGTATTCTTTTCACAGCCTACCATGAGTTATTATAATTGTATTTATAATACAATAAGTATGAAGGAAACTTTTATAATCATAATACCATTTTCTGCCCTTTCATATTTGTGCTGTTATCAAACCATATTTTATTTATATTATTATTATGTTGTAAATAATTAATAGTTTTTTAAATGTTGTAAGTGGTCATCTACATTTTTTTAACTTTAATTGTGAGTTTATTTTTTCTTTACACAAAATTCTAGGAATGTCTTTTCTTTAATCTTTTCAAAAATGCCATTCCATCGTCTTCTGGTTCCTATTGTTTCTGATGAAAAATCACATATCTTCTTGTTTTTTTCTCATGAGACTGTAAAATACATAGGGAGGAGGTTCAATGTATTTAATTACACATTCCAATTAAATACATTCACATTATTCCAACATCTTGAAAAATTCATTCCATTAGAGCATCAATGAGAGTCCCAAATCTCATCTAAGCATCATCAGTCAAGTGTCCCAAATCTCATCATCTAAACCACATAAATTAAGGTCTATGAATATGAATAATCCTGGGACAAAATTCTCCATCTGTAGACTTGAAAACTACAAAATAAGGTAATATGATGCTGAAACAGACATAGAATAATAGCCACAGACCTTCCTGCACCACAGAATGCATGGATGTAGAGAAAGTTTTTCAAAAATGCTTCAAAGCAATTTTGATTATCAAACAGGATAAGCTCCTTTCATTTTTAAGACCTGAGAGTAACCAGTGCAGGCTGTCTCTCCACCACTGGGTCCTGAAGCTCTGCTTCCTAGACCCAAGATTTCCTCAGTTGTCCAAGAAGTCACCTTCTAGTCCCTGGCTCTGTCTCCAGGCTCATCTTTCCTTTTCCAGGGAGGGTAGTATGTTTTCATCTGAGTAGTTTTATCAGCCTCCTTCTTATTTGTAGAATTTAGGGAGTCGGACAGCTGTCTTTCATTTCTTCTTTTCCTCTCTCCCATTCAATACAAGCTGTCAAATTTTCTGCTCATATTACTTACTCACAAACATTTCCATGCATGTTACAGATATTTACTCCATTATTCCCAAGGGTCCTCCACACAGATTCCCTGGACTATTCCATCTCTATTCTTGGTGTCTGCTGAGGTGATTGTGGGAATCCATGAGTTAATGCACCTACTGTCTTCAAGGACATTTTGAGAATAAAATGTGAGACGTTGAGACATGTGAGAATGAAATATCTGATCTGTTGATCCTTCCAAAACACTCGTATCAAAAGATTGTCCATTTACCTGCAATCAGTAGAGTTGAGGGAAGGGAGCAGGGATCAGGGAGGGCAGCTATGGGAGACTGAATTAGAATAAGATAGAGTTCACGCTTTTGTAGTCAGGTCAAGATGGATCCCACTGACAAGTATAACCAAGAACGAACAAAAACTTAAATAAGTAAATTTAAATTTAAAAAGAGAAAGCAAAAGATTGTCAAGGCACATCCTTGGCTTTCTCTCCAGAGCACACTCTCCTGAAGGTGTGTCTCCTCATTCCAGCATCTCTCACAATCTGAACCAGCTGAGAACCTCCTGATTCATTTGGCTCAACAGTCCTTCCCAGAACCTGAGACAGGCATCCTGAGTAAAGCAGGTTAGCTGGTGACTCTGCTTTAGCTCATAATGTGACCCTTTGGCAACCCAGGTTAATGTTGGGGAGTCACATATGAGGGCCCTACTTTGTGCAGTTCTGGGCTTGGTTTACACTCTTAATCTCAGGATACTCTCCAAGAAAGCTTTATTTTCTGGGAGAAATAAAAGTGACTTCCATGCCCTTTTGTCTTACTATATTCCAGTTTTTCATTTAATTATGTCTTTTTTATCGGCATAGTGCAATTATACATAATAGTGGGAATCGTAGTTACATACATGCACACAATAGAATAATATAATTTGGTCAATTTCATTCCCCAGTACCTCTCCTTCCCTTTCCTTCCTCTTTTCCCCTGCTTCTCTTCCTCTAATCTACTGGTCTCTGTTCCATTTTCATGAGATTCACACACACACACACACACACACACACATTTTTTTTCTCTCTCTCTAGTTTTCACATAAGAGAAAGCATAGGACCCTTTTCTCTCTGAGTTGTGCTTATTTCACCTAGCTTAACGAGGGTGCTTCCCTGAATCTGTGTGACAAAAGAAATTCACACCAGGTACAATGGCACACACCTGTAATCCCAGCAACTCCAGAGGCTGACAGGGGGATCACAAGCTCAAGGCCAGCCTCAGAAACTTAGTGAGACCCTCAGCAACTTAGTGAGACCCTGTTTCAAAATAAAAACTAAAAAAAGCAGGTACTGGGGATATAGTTCAGTAGTAAAGTGCCTCTGGGTGAAATCTTCCGTACCAAAAAAGAAAAAGGAAAACAACTTCATGTAATCTGTTCTTCAGTTTTATTGGTAATCTAAAGGAGACGACAATACACCTGTCTGACCAGGTCAATTAAAGATTAAATAATGTATGTCTTACACTAAACCCTATGAACATAAGACATCATTGTTATTGATACTATTATTACTATTTATGGTATGAGGAAGAAAAAGAAATGAAGAGAATTGGAGAGAAGATGCTGTGCAGGTTGGGTTATCAAAGTTTCTTCCAGGCCTTTTCTTGGCTTGTGTAAGGCTGTTCCCTTGGAATTTTCTGCTGAGTTCTTCAAATAGATTTCAGTCCTACACCATATTAAGTTCTGAGTATTTCAAGTGCAACATAAAAAGTTAAGCTTAACTGGGAGAACTCCTTTTCTCTGAGACTTGCTGAAAACGTAAACCATTTAAGATGATTTGAGGTAGAAGAATAGTATTTCAGTGTGAAATATTTTAGTAGGAATGAATAGAATAACATTAAAGGAGCTATGCTTCATGTTACTCCAAAACACATTACAATGATTCACAAAATATGTTCATTAAAGAAAACATAGTTATAGCTAAAAATATTTTTGAAAACTATATTAAGATGATCATAGGCATGAAGCAATGAAATCTCATATCTGTTAGTGGAGACAGAAGCTGAGACATCTGCTGGCAAGTTGGGATGTCTGTGCCCATTACCTTAAGTGACTCATATATCAATTGATGGTTACCAAAGAACAAACTTTCCCAAAATTAAGTGGTTTAAAACTACAAGTATTTATTCTTTCTTGTGATGCGCTGGTTGGGCTGAACTCAGCTGACTGGTCCTTCCGTTTGCAAAAGTCAGATACATAGTTGCATTCAGCTGGGAATTTGGCCAGGGCCGAAATGCCCAAGATGACTTCATTGACTAGTCTTGGACATTGTTGGGGCCTCTCTCCTCTCTCTTTGCATTTTGCATTTTGTCATTCAATAGTGGTCCAGCACAAACTTCTTCATATGGCTCATGGATCTGGGGATTGAAAAGGAAACTCCAAACCTCTAAGGCATACACTAACAAAATCACTCCCCTTCATCTCATTGGTTAAAGCAAGTCACAATGCCATCCCATGTTCAAGATGAGTGCATTTTAAGGGGCAGCAGATAAACTCTGTTCTTTGATGGGAGAATGGTATGTATGTACAGTGATAGAAAAACTGTGGGCATTCAAAATTGGAAATAATCAGTCATAGGCATTTATGGGGTACTGGAACCAGTCTATACGCACTAAAATAAGATCAGGTGGTGCTGAGAATAAAGAGTGGTTGTGTCCATTAACAATATATATTCCCCTCCCTTTTAAGGGAATGTATATTGTTAATGGACACAACCACCTAGACACAACCATCTAGATCGTATTCACATAAACAGCAACTAAGCCAAGCCACAAAGTTGCTTGGGACCTATAAACCAATATATTCCCCAGAGTAAACATCATCCTTTACTAAAAATTATATTCTGAACTGTGGACTTCAGGAATATGGGTTAGAACAAGAGTAAAACAACTCGAGTAAGTTGATAGCTCAAAAACAGAACAAACTCCTGAATTATATGAGCAACCAGACAAGTTACAAGTATTCTTTGAAACCCATTGTCACAACAAACCAAAACAAGGAAATGGTAATAATGTGAAAATAAGTTTAAGCAGGTAAAAATAAGGTTACAAAATAAATTTGTAAAAAAAAAATAAAGGATCAAATAACATCTATATAACAAGAACAAGAATCTTTGAAACAAAAACTGCAATTGTGAATTAGAAATAGACCAAAAGGGAAAAAAATTTTAAATGGAAATAAAAATTAGTCAATTGAGTTGTTTAAATTCCTTTTTTTATTTTTTTTATTTTTAGAGACTGCACTTTGATACACTGTACACAAATGGAGTGCAACTTGCCATTTCTATGGTTGTACATGATGTAGATTCACACCATTTGTGTAATCATACATGGACGTAGGGTAATGTAATGATGTCTGTCTCATTCCACCATCTTTCATACCCCCGTCCCCTTCCCCGTCTCATTTCCCTCTACGTAATCTAAAGTTCCTCCATTCTTCTCTTTCCCCCACCTCCCCACCCCCATTATGTATCATCAACCACTTATCAGGGAAAACATTCAGCCTTTGGTTTTTTGGAATTAACTTATTTCACTTAGCATGATATTCTCCAAGTCCATCCATTTATCTGCAAATGCCATAATACTATTCTTCTTTATGGCTGAATAATATTCCATTGGGTATATATACCACAGTTTCTTTATCCATTCATCTGTTGAAGGGCATCTAGGTTGGTAACACAATCTAGCTATTTTGAATTGAGCTGCTGTAAACATTGATGTTGCTGTGTTACTATGCATGCTAATTGTAAGTCCTTAAATTCTTAATAGATGGAATGAATATTTAACATAACAACTTTAAATGAGAATCAGTAAACTGAAACTAGAATTGAGTAATCACATAGAATACAGCCAGAGACATAAGAATCTGAACATATGAGATAGTTTAAGGGACCAGGAGAACTCATAAATTATTCAAATAAACATTTAATGCAAAAGATGTGCACTTATAAAGTACACACATTGTTTCAGATTAGATAAATACACCGGCAAAATAAGCAAAGCCCCAGATGCAGAAAACAAAATAGAATGCAATTATTAACAAATGCCAGTTGCTACTATATGGAATGAAGAAACATAAGGCAGGATAAGAGGAATAAAACAAGAGTGACAATAGGGTTACTTTATAAAGTCACAAGAAAGCCTTCTTGGATGAAGCAATATCAAAGGCTTGAAACTGGTGCAAAGCAAAGCGCGTGGACATTTGTCAGAGGAGCATCTCAGACGGAGCAGAAGCAAGTGCAGATTCCTTAATGAAAGTGTCCTTGTGTTCAACTGTGGAGGAGGAAAAGAAAGAAGACGGTGTGGTGAAAGATAGTGCTGATGATTATAATTATTGATGATGGTGGTGGTGGTGGTGGTGGCATGATGGTGGTAATGACAACTAATCATGATAATGATATTATAGTGAATAATGGTGATGATAATAATGATAATGATGATGCTTATGATGGTGGTGGTGATCGTGGTAACCATAGCTAACCCCTATTGATAGTTGTATTAGTCAGCTAGTTCGTTGCTGTGACTAAATGACCCAATCAGCACAACTGTAAATAAGGAAAGGTTTATTTGAGGGCTCATGGTTTCAGAGGTCTTAGTCCACAAAAGGCCGGCTCCATTCCTTGGGGCTCAAGGTGAGGCCAAACACCATGGTGGGATAGGGTGGTGGAGGGAAGCAACTTACATCACAGTGATCAGGATATGTATATATCCCAAAGCCACACCCCAATTCCCGCCTCCTCCAGGCACATGCTGCCTACCTCCAGTTACCACTCAGTTAATCCCATCAGGGATTAATTCACTGATTAGGTTAAGACTCTCAAAACCCAATCATTTCTCCTCTGAACTTTCTTACAATTGTCTCACTTTTGGGGGACACCTCATATCTAAACCATAACAATAGATTATAAGGTTTGACTCATTTTTATCCTTTTCAAGTTTCAAAGGTATTCCATTATTATCCCCAGTTTACAGATAAGAGAAATGACTCACAGAGGTTGGAGAATTGTCTAAGGTAACCAAACTTAGAGAGAGAGTTCAGGATCAAACCCAGGCAAATGGTACCCGAGTCCATTCACTTAATCATCCACTCTGTTCTGTATTGCTCTTCACAGGACAGCAAGAAAGCGTGTTGCTTGAGACACCAAGTGAAGGGTACAGCATCAGAAGGTGGGTGGTATGCAGGAGATGATGTTAGAAGTTACACGAAGTCAAGGTCACCGTGGGAATTACAGGACATGATAAGCACTTGGATTTCCTTCTTTGTAAGATGCAAAGCCACTGAAGGGACTAGAGTAGAGTCATAGCATTATCAGACTTACATTTTTAATGAATTATTCCCTATGCAAAGTATACTATTTTAGAGAAACGGGGATTTAGGGTTCTTTTAGGCATCTAGCATAGCAACCTAGGTAAACAATTATATTTTGGGTGTATTTTAAAGGTAAAGCCAGTAGAATTTTATATGGACTGGATTTGGGGTGCAAGTTCAAGAGAGGTGTCAAAGAGAACGCCAAACAATTTAGCCTAAGTAAGTGAAATAATGAGAGGTAATTTACTAAAATGGGGAAAGTCTGTGAGGAAATCAAATGTAGTGGAGAAAATTAAGAATTATATTTAGGATACGTTGCTTTTGAAATATCTTCTTGAATATCTAGATCAGGAGTTCAGAAATACCTTGACAACATACATAAATTTAGAAATCATAAGCACAGGGCTGGAGTCGTGGCTCAGTGGTAGAGCGCTTGCCTGGCATGTGTGAGGCCCTGGGTTAGATTCTCAGCACCACATATAAATAAATAAAATAAAGGTCCATCAACAACTAAAAAAAAAAAATTTAAAGAAATCATAAGCATAGGTGGTATTTAAACTTTCCTCTCATACAGTTAGTAAAATTGTTCTGTATTTGGGACTCCTTAAATGAGCAGATTATCAGTGCTCTTGTCACAAAAAGGGTTAGGGTCAATATATGAGATGATGTATTATATTAATTGGATGCACTATAGTAGCAATTTTAATATCTATAATATTATATTATAATTATATTTATATATGTATATATATACATATATATATATATTCCATAGCATTTTTTTCCTTCCTCAGTTCTATTCTTTCTCTCCCATTGGCTGAATTCTCATTTTCATCCTGATACCCACATATTGATGTACCCCAGAGTTCTTTGATCTTTTTCTTCTTTCTGTCTTTACTGGCACCTTAAAGTGAGCTCATCTGGTGCCATGATTTTTAACACATTGATCAAAAATGCCTGGCATAGACTCCTCAGTGAAAAACCTTAGTCCTGATATTAGCCACTATCCTTTCCCCTAACCTCAGACCACAGCAGGTTTGGGAGGACTTAAGTTTGGACCAAGTCATCTTTGCAAATACTGTGGGCCATGTTTGATTGTATTTATTGAATTGGTTATGAATGATTTTACCAGACTCAAGAAACTGAGAATCCAGATTAAAGGAAAACAGGTCTGAATGCAGCTTCTATATGCACAGACAGTTGTGTGTGTACCAGAACCAGCATCAACTCTGGGTTGACCATCTCCATGAATACCAAGGGCAAGCTGATTCACTCACATGGATTGTAGATATTCTGGACCTTGGTGGATACATTTAAAGTGCTTATTTTGGTTCAAAATAGACCTCTTCTTGGGCTATTACCTCTACCTTAAAACATTTTCTTCCCCCTTCCCTGTCTGGAAAACTCTCAGTTCAGAGTCTCCCTATTGCCTGAGAGAGACCTTCTCTAGACACCTGAACTAAGGTAGCCCATGGTACCTGTCTAGTTATCACATCACCCTAACCCTCACCCCTGTCCCCAGTGCCCTCACCCAGTCCAGCTATTTTTCTTAACTCTCCTCCCACCTAGCTCACTGTTAAATGTTCTTATTCTTGTTTGTTGCTTATTATCTGTCTTCCTTCCTCCAAGAATGTAATTCTATGGGGGAAAAAAATCTCTATTTTATCCACTGCTACAGTCCAAACATTGAGACTAAAACCTGGTTTAGAGCAGGAATTCAGTAAATATTTGTTACACGGTGAATAAAGATGTATTGGTGGAAATGAACATGAGACTGGGAAGCTGAACATGGCTGAACATTAAGGGCAACAATGAGGAGAAAGCAATGATTTTAAGCATATGAGGGATAGAGGGAGGTAGAAAGAAGCAGACATAGCAGTTCAGAGCCAGAAGGAACCAAGGAGTCTGTGCAACCCCACACCTCCTCTCACAGATGAGGAAGCCCTGGTAAGCTTTCATACCAGTCTGTGGCCTGCAGTTGCCACACAACAGAGCCACCACCAGCCTCCAGACCTCCAGCTGCCCGGGCTGGTGTTGAGTGAGTGTGGGACATATGTTTCATGCACACTCATCCACATTCAGCTCCTCTCATGGAGTGCATTCTGGAACATAACTTTAGTGGTTCCCTGTTGGGTATGAGAAAGGAATGAGGAGGGCTGCCTGGGATCCCCAGGCAATGATCGTCTACAGTGACCACACAGAAGGGTCATCCCTTAGACCTTGCCTTAGCTCTTGGGCTCTGGAATTTTTTTCTTCAAATATTTTCTCTAGTTGAATTCACTTTAAGAGGACCCACTGGGGAAATTACTCCTCTTTAGGGACTCATTAATTTTAAAGAGATTTCATAAAGGACAGTGAATAATCTGATGCGATCAGACAAGACTGGACTCTGAGTAAATATATCAGAATCCATTTCCTATTGTTAAGGAGAACACAGGTCTTCTCAGTCAGGACCAGAATGTGGATGGCTTCCAGCATCACTTTTTGTAAGGATGTCCTTATCACCCTGTGCAACACAATCACAAATTTCTAAGTGCCTCCTCTCCTGAGCATCAGCATACAAAGGACATTTCCCCTTGTCGTCTAGATGTTACGAAGGTATCAAAGCTCTCTGCTTTCCATTTCCAGGAGATGCCGCCCAACATGAAGTCATGGACCTTCATTCCATTTTGCCTGTGAGAAGAAGACAGACAAGGTCTCTCTGGGTGAGCTCCTCCATCATCTATGGCAGGAACTCAACATGTCCATGGAAGTTAATTTGTTCTTTAGTGAACTTCCTTAGGTGGCTAATGGAATGAAGGAAATTTCAAAGTGCCACAGAGGCATCTTGAATATCTTCTTTTATCTGATTTATTTGATTTTTATTTTCTTTCTAAGAATAAAAACCAAATTTCTACAATGCTTTACACTTAGAATCACCATAAACATCAATATTAAATTATGGACAACAAATGGGTTGTTAAAGTAGGTTTTACAATCCACTTTATCAGATCCAGAAAAGGTAGCTCTAATAAAGAGGGTGTTATCCAGTGTCATATATCTGATAAGCACAAAGCCAGGATGGAGTTCAGGTTTTCTGCCTTTTCTTCCTACATTCTTTCCATGCGATGATCCTAAAGAGAATGGCATGAAACTCTTTTTCTTTTTTTTTTCCCCAAGAACCATCTTTTAAATCATAAGTACTTTAAAGGTTCTATGTGAAAGTAATGCATTCCATGGTAAGAAGTTTTGATATAAAATTAAACTGATTGTTTTGTATCGGGGTCTCACAAAATACTGTCATGCTATTATGCATTGTGAATCTCTGAGAAATGTGAATCTTTTGCAATTGCCTATAAAAACTTTCATTTCTGGGTCATAATGATGAATTCCCATTCTAAAGAAAGCAGTTTAAGAGTTAGCTCCTCAGATGTTTGAATTCTTTCCATCCATTGTGTTCTCCCATGGAGCTCTAGTTGGCAATCATGTCTCTTAATTCTTTTAAATCTGTCAGTGTAGCTGAGCACAACACTTAAGTTAATGGCAGATACTAATTAATGTTTTCCTGCTTCATTATTTATTAATAAGACTTAGTGGCCTTGGAGCTGAGATGAGGAGGAGGTTTCCTGGAAGTGTGCTGAAGAAGCGCTTACCACTCGAGTTAGGGAAATACAAAGATCAGGGAAAGATGACACCTGGCTGAGCTTAGAAAGAGGAGCAGGTTATAGCTGGGAACTTCAGAGGAGCAGGGTGTCCAAGGCAGAGACAGTGACTGATGCGAAGTCTTCAGAGCAACAGAGACCAGGGTAAGAAATAAAGAGGTCCTGCAGAGCTAGGGCAGAAACTGCAATGAGGAGAAGGATAAAACACCTGTCCCGGGTCAGGCAGTGCACCTAATAGTGCACCTTAATGATAATCCTACAGTTACTCCCCACAGTAACCCTATGGTGTTCTTTATAAATCAAAACCTGAGACTCATAACTCATAACCTGATTCATAACTTTGTCCATGGTTCTAAACCAGGAGTGTCAGATCCAGAACTCACACTCTTGTTGGAAGATCGAACGTCTTCTGAAACTGTCAATGACCTGGCAGTGGCACAGCAGTCATCGCCATTAAGAGATATAATTAGGGGCAGGAAATGTTTTGAATAGCTCTCAAATCGCCCAACAAAGGATGCTGCCTCCCTCATCTGTGTGCATAATGTCACACTGAGTTTGGGCATTTGTTTCAGCTGCACTAACAGAATCATCTGCCAGGCTGCTCACACTCTCTAAACTAAGTTGCATGCCCATAAATGTAAATGAACAAGAGTGGTGTATTGAAGGCATGTACGTGGCCCCACCCTCTGTCATTGAATGTGCATTCTGGCCTCAGAACTTCCATTTGCCTTTGAATAAGGCTTAATCTCGGGGACCTCAGTGTTTGCATGTAGGATACGAAGAGACAAAACTAGATGGATTGCACGCCTTTATAGTTCCCAGATGTAGAACCTCAATTTTACATATATTCTATAAATAAGCACATTTTCACCTGCTTTTATGTCACTCCATCACTGCCTGACATTTTCAAGAGTATTCTAGGTTTCTCATGTACATTGTTTATGTATTATCAGTATGCATATATTACACATTGCAATGCTGCCCATCAGCCACTGAGGAAACACCGCTACACAGATGAGTTTCCAGGGATCATCAAATTTATTGGTTAGCAAATACATCAATAGTTTAGTTGCTGTGCTTCCTACTGTCCTTTGGTAAGCTGAATCCATCTTACCCAAGTTCTCCTTTACATCAAGTAACAAATGAATATAAACAACCATTGGACAGAGAAAAACCCCAATGTGTATGTGTATGTGATGTGTAGAAGGAGCCACTGAACATTGAAGTTTAAAGGATGTGAGATTGACCTCCAAATTAGTTCAATTCAGTGTAAATAAAAACAATTATGGTGGGGATAGGGGAGTAAACAAGACAAATATTCTTGAGCTTCTGGAGCTTAAATATAACCCAGACTAAAATGTTTATCAAACTGGTATTTCCAGGTGTTGAGTGTTTCAAGAATCAGCTCCCAAAGAAGCAATATGGACACCAGAAATCAAGTGTACTCTGTACACAATGAGGATGTCAGGATTGGAAGGTTCTCTGAGAATAACTTTGAGGAGAACAGTAGAATATTGATGCTAAAAGAAGCCTATAGAGTTGCTTGGACTGGTAGGTGATAAGGAAATGAAGCTTTAAATGCCCTGCATCTTTTTAAAAAGTGGGGATGGTGCAAGTCCAGAATAGAAAAAAAATCTTTGTACAAAGTCCTTGTAGACATGAAATAAACAGTTGAACTGTATGTTTCTTCTGCACAGTAATATTAGCCTCACGGATTCCTCTTTTGGTTTGGGGCAAATCCTGTAGTACCGAAAGCCATCACCAAGTTCGTTCACTGTATTTCATCTCACTGTGTCTCAAATGTGTTGCTAGTAAAATAATAATGGCTAATGTATCATCACAATGTGAATGTGTGTCACAATTAATCTGTTTAAGAAAATAATTTCCAAAAGAGCTCCAGGCATAGTTTGAATAAGGCAAAATCATTACAGTGAGTCAAAACTCTTTCAAAGTGACCACTGGAAAACAAAACTTATTTTCAAATGTAATTTGTATTTTTTAAGGTGATGACCTTATCTTGAATATATGTCCTTTTTCCTTGTCATCACCCCGTCATGGCCTGTCCTGGCAAACTTCAGGCTCCTAATCCCACATCTTGCTTGAACCACAGAGTAGGTATGTTTTGCACCAGATTTTGACTCTTTCTGTCCTGGTGAAACATTGCTCATTTGATGTTCATGTCTCAGTAAGACTGAATCATTTTTAAATGTTTTCTTGAGTCACGTTCTAACTTGTTTGTTTTTGATGACATATAATTACAATTGTTTTGCTGAAATCTCTCTTCTGTTCCTTTTCTCTTTTACTGGTTTTCTTTTTTGTCAAGGATCTGCAGAGCAACTGCAAGACCTAAGAGGATGTAGCTATTCCCCATTCCCTATTCCAGAAAGAAGATAAGGAATAAAGGGTAAGTATCCAAGGAAGTTACATCATCCTGAGGAAAGAGGCAGAGGAGCAGGTCCATCCACCAGACCCTGTGATGTCTCAGGAACATTATACTTCTGAAACATTTAATCTTTCTAAATTCCCTCTAAAGCTGCATATTCAAGTCCCCTATATTCATTAAGGAGCCAAGTAATATGGTCAATGTAAAAATTATATTAGCAAGAGAGGGGACTGAGCTCAAACCCAAATCTAACTGAATACAAAATCCTGGCCATTGACCATCTGCTATTCTTCCTTCCTAATACTTTGTTGAAATAACAAATGTCAAAGGAAAATGTTTAAGTCTTTACATAACTGTAAAATTGTATATGTTCATGACAAAATTTGTAAATACAGAAAAGTTTAATCCATAAACAGAAAGATCTCAATCCCACCAACCCAGCAACACCCATGTTACAGCCTTGAAGCATGCACTTTTAATTTATGAATAAAGATAGTTATTTTTAGTGGAATCATAAAAACTAAAAGTAAATTAACTTAAACCACTCAAATGGGCATTCATTCATCAACTTTTTGACATAATGCAAAAAAAAATTTACTTTTAACTTTACGGTACATGAAGTCAAAGCCTTCCTTACAAACATCATGTATTAATTCCAGTTTTAACTCTTTAAACATGGAATTAAAAATTAGACATGTTGAATGTAAATATAAAATAATACAAACTTTTCTCATTTTTCCCTCCTAACTTTTTAGAGTGGTCTGTTTCACATCTTATTCCATAGCAATTTTTAGCAACTTATCCTTGTTAACTACTTCTCAAACATTCATATATTCGTTTTCATTAAGTACCTTTATATTCACAATAACATTTTATTTGATTTTGTAGCACTTGATAAAATCATATGATTTTAGAAATGAGTACACATGATATGAGCAGGTTTGGGGAAAATGCAGCTGACTAGTGGGCACACAAGTTGACATGTGGAGGTGGGAATCCTCAGAGCTGCTGGAGAGGAAGCTAAGGTCTCTGGTGCTCAGTAGATGGTGGGCAGCATGTCATATGTCATACAAAGGGAGTGAGGAACCTGGGTTGATCCATCGCCTCAGTTAGGTGAAGAATTAGAGGACCCTCTACTACACTGTATTTGGGGCTAATCAGCAGAATTAATATCTTATTTTTTTATTTATTTTGATTCATTGTACACAAATGGAGTACAGCTATTGTTTCTCTGGTTGTACACAAAGTAGAGACACACCATTTGTGTAATCAGACATGTACACGGGGCAATGATGTTTGTTTCATTCTGTTATTATTCTTACCCCCCAACCCAATCCCACCCCTCTTTTTCCTCTATGCAATCCCTCCTTCCTCCATTCTTGCCTCCCTCCCACCCCACATTACATATCTTATTGATCCTACTTTTTTCAATTGATCCTGTTATGCCGTCAAATCCTCTGCACCTTTTTTGTTTAGTTGGTTAGATCAGAAGACATAAAGACAAACAAGAGCAATGCTAGTCTTTCTATGTCACCATGCTTACACTTGGACGGGCTTTTTCATTTGTGAATATGAGATGCTGTCTTTAATAGATTATAAGCCCCATTTAAACTTATTTCCATGACTAAAATATTTACTTTTCCCAGCTTATTTTAAGCTATTTTCTATGCTTGCTCATATTTTTCTTCATTTTCAACTTTTTGCTCTGTGCTACATTTACTTTTTAAGAATCATCTGACTATTTGGAATTAGTATGCTGGGTTTTACATTATTTATGATTATTCAGAAATACATGCTTGGGTAAATATTTCTCTTGTCAGTCATATCTAAATGAAATACCTCTGGTATCCTTCTTTATATAGGTCGAGGACATTAGCATAGTTTTATTTCTCTCATCCCCCTTATCAATTACCCACTTATACAAACTGTAGTTTTAAATATGCATAATTTATTTACTTTTTGAAAATTATATTATGTATATTTTCAATAATTATTCTTGGCAATTTTTTTCTTTTAACAATATTTGCATTGATTTTTTAATGTTAAATGTATTTTTTCTATGTGATTTGTCAAAGCATATTATTTTATATTACTACTTCCCCGGTCTTGAATTATATGTTCTGATTAATCACTCAGCAACCCAGAGGCTTTGTTGAGGGGTTGTTTTAATTGTATGTCCTAGGATATGTTTCTTGAGCCCTTGTCAATCTGAGAAAGTCCTTCTGTTACTTTTGCACATAAATCACTAAAGCCTGCTTTTCTTTAAACTCTGTAGACAGTGCTCTGTTGTCTCTGGAATCTTTTTTTTTTTTTTTAAATAAAGTTGTAGTCCATTTTGAAAGTGCTAAATTTTGGGGTATTTTTCTTATTCCCAGATGCTTACAAAGCCCTCTCTTATCCTCCTAATCATCCTAATGCATAACTCAACCCTTCAATTGCATTTTTAGGTTCCTTATCATCTTTTCTTATTTCAGAAAGCTGAACTTTAATTTTAACTTGGCTGTTCAGTACTCTGTCATTCAAATTTGTCCAAGACCAAAAGTTTAGGTTCCTGGTTAGAAATTTAGAGAAAAATTTTAAATAAGAGGAAGTATATGAAGAGCATACATCAGAAAGAATTGGAATAAAAGATGAGTGTATGTCAGAAAGGATTGGAATTAAAGATGTTTGCCTAGTTTTATATGGAGTCAAAACAACTGGGTGTAAAGGAACAACTCATGAATAACCTACTAGATAGCCTATAGTGGGTATGCTTTTCCATTAAGCAATGGTAAGAAGAGTATGGCTACAAGAATAACCTCTGCGGACATGGTGTTGAACAAGTTACAATAGAGTACACACTTTATCCTTACACATGTAAATTAAACATAATTAAACTAAGCTGCCGTGATTAAAGGCAATAATCCTAGCCTGCACAGTGGTGCACGCTTGTAATCCTGGCAGCTCAGGAGGCAGAGGCAAGAGGATCATGAGTTCAAAGCCAACCTCAGCAACTGGCCAGGCACTGAGCAACTCAGTGAGACTCTGTCTCTAAGTAAAATACAAAATAGGGCTGGGATGTGGCTTAGTGGTCGAGGGCCCCTGTGTTCAATCCCCAGTACCCCGCCCCCACAAAAAAAGGCAACAGTCTACTGCTGGAAGGTTGCTTGTAGGTTCTTGGAATGGTTCTGTTTCTTAACCTTGACAGTGGTCATGCTGGTGTATTTGTTGTGCAAAAAAGTAAAGTTGTTTATGTAGGATCTGTGAACTTTTCTGTACATATATTATATTTGAATAAGAATGCTTACCAAAATGTGAAGTACCCACTTATCTAATTATGAAAATATCTACAACTATGTAACTCTTTGATTCAATGGAAGTAAAGTATTAACTCTCTGTCAATAGGATTAAAAATTCCATTTTTTTTAAATGACATTTCACCAGGAGTATCTCCATGTCTCCTAATCAGGATCTTCCACAGAGGGAATGTCTACCCCATCCATAAAAATTTCCAAGGAAAAACATGCCAGACCCTCTGTCGTGAATTCATTCCCAAGCGTTGTGGTTGGAAACCAGATTCTAAATAAGTAATTCCCAGTCAAAACTCAGATTTTAAATCCCTGTTTGTGTGCGGCCGTGAAGCAACTCAACCAACCAGCGCTCCCCACTTCTGGTTGGTTCCTTTTGCAGAAGGCATGATGGCTTGGAACCCTGGGCTCAACCAGTCCGGCCCCGCGGAGTTCGTGTTCCGCGTGTTCACCGCGGTCCCTGCGCTCCAGGTCCTCCTCTTCCTCCTCTTCCTCCTCCTCTACTTGATGATCCTCGGCGGGAACACAGCCATCGTCTGCGTGGTGTGCACGCACAGCTCACTCCGCACCCCAATGTATTTCTTCCTGTCCAGCCTGTCCTCCCTGGAAATCTGCTACACCTCTGTGGTGGTGCCCTTGATGCTTTCTAACATTTTTGGGGCCCAGAAGCCCATCTCGTTGGCTGGCTGCGGGGCCCAAATGTTCTTCTTTGTCACCCTTGGCAGTACTGACTGCTTTCTCTTGGCAGTCATGGCCTACGATCGTTACGTGGCCATCTGCCACCCGCTGCACTACACCCTCATCATGACCCACAAGCTGTGCATCCAGATGGTCGTCGGCTCGGTGGGCCTGGCCCTGGTCCTGTCCCTGCAGCTCACCGCCCTGATCTTCACCCTGCCCTTCTGCGGACGCCGCCGGGAGATCAACCACTTCCTCTGCGACGTGCCCCCGGTGCTGCGCCTGGCCTGTGCGGACATCCGCGTGCATCAGGCGGTGCTGTATGTCGTGGGCATCCTGGTGCTGACCGTCCCTTTCCTGCTTATCTGTGTCTCCTACGTGTTCATCGCCTCCGCCATCCTGCGCATCCGTTCCGCCGAGGGTCGGCGGCGCGCCTTCTCCACCTGCTCCTCGCACCTCACGGTGGTCCTGCTACAGTACGGCTGTTGCAGCCTGGTCTACCTGCGGCCCCGGTCCAGCACCTCAGAGGACGAGGACCGCCAGATCGCCCTGGTCTACACCTTTGTCACCCCCTTACTCAACCCTTTGATTTATACCCTTAGGAACAAGGATGTTAAAGGTGCTCTGAGGAATGCCATCAGTAAAGCAGCCTGAGTCCCACTGAAGGCTTCTGTCAGTTGTATGTCAATCAACTAAACGACAAATTGAATTAAAATATTTACTTTTCCAAACTTGGCATTTGATTTTTTTGGGGGGGTGGGGATCATGTGTGCCTTATTTCCAAAATCTACACTCATTTTTTGAAGTGCTTTAAACAAGATTTAATTTCTGAATGCTTCCAGGGAAGGACCTGACGTCTACTTAGTCCTACTGTAAAGCTCCTCAGCTCACCCAGGCAATACTGTACCAGGAAACCCCCTAACTGCAGCGAGTAAAGGCTGGTGCCTATAGACATGTAGCCTTCTGAAGAGATAATGATATTAATTTATCCTGTGAACAGTGTCTTAAGTAAGGAAAAGTCATAAAAACACACTTTACTCAAACAAAGGTGTTTTACTGTGTTAAAGGTAATGGCAAATCATAGCTTATTTAATGTACGAATTTTCATTCATTCCATACGTCCGAACAGATTGTCTTCTTTTTCTTTCATTTTGCCAAGCCAGGAAGGGGACAGAAATTAGCTTTCATAGACTAAGCACCTGAGATTGCCAGCCACAAGAGGGTGTTAAGGACGACCTCCGATGATTGCCAACACCTCCTGCGTCCGCGCCCCCTACTGGTGGCTCTCACAAGGGCCTTTGGTGGGTGGCGCTACCGTTCCTCCCACCTCGGAACTCACCCAGAGGGATGGTCTTCAGGTACCTGTGTCCCAATTCAGTTAAGCTCTCAAGTAGAATCCACATCCCTCTCTGGTGTTCACAGCAGACATCCTGCTCAACCTCTCACGGACACCCTGAGGAACAAGGAGGTGAAGAGGGCTCCAGGGAGGATTCCTCCCAGGACTTGCATCTTCCAGAACAGCTATGGAAAGGTCCAGCCCACAGAGGCGATTTCAGTGAACCACACCTGCAAGAAAGTGAGAGTATCTGCCTGCGAGTATTAAAACAGACCTAAGAAATTGGTATGATTTTTCTGAATGCCATATAAGTATGACAAAGGTCTTGAAAAGTTTCTATCCTTTGATTTCATGTAATGTTGTACTCTAAAAACATTCATCTCAGTAAATTTGCAGTCAAACAAAATTGAAAAGATAAAGCTACCACTTACAGAAATATAAAATGAAAATCAATTTAAAATCTACAATATGGAAAGCACTTAAGATCTATAAAATTGCCCACCCCCATGGAACTCCAATTCCCTGCAACCCATGCCCAGCCCCCTGCATGGAACTCCAGCACTGCCCCCTACCCTGGGTCTCCATCACCAACACGTGGGGATGCCTCTGCCCACCCTCATGGATGATCCATGACCCTGATGTGGCCATCTTTATTCGGGACAGCTTCTATCCCCGGGACACTGCATTATCAAGTACCTTTCATGCATCAGGCTCCTGAAGACTGGGAGGTTTGACTAGTATACTACAGTTTTGTTATAGATTTTTCTTTATTATTATTATTCCTATCTTTCTATATTTTTTATTATTTTTCTCACTCTACGTCCCTCTTATCTACCTGTTTCCTTGAAGTCTCTTTAATCCTTTTCTCACGCTAACAACAAACTTCTTTTGATTCTGCTTTCACTCTTCCTATGATCTTGTACCTCTACATTCTCACTTCTTATCTCATTACCATTACATTACATCCAATATCTCTCTCCATTTTCTTTGTTCACCATTAGAAATTGTGTACCTTATTGCAAACCTATTGTTTATGCTGTAGATAATAATCAAACTCATCATCTCTGTTTATTATGACAATACCCTTAAAGTCTTCATAGGAGCTATTTGGTTTAAGGCTGCATATTGTTTGTATTGGGTGCTGCTAATATTGATCTCCCCCTTAAAGGTGAGGTATTGAAAACCTGCAGGGACAATATAGACCTGCCTTGGATTCTCACTGCTAGAGGAGAAGGTATATGAAAACATGAAAAAGCAAGGGAAGAAAGCATCACAAACAAACCAAGATGCTATATTAATGGAATCCATTGACAGCATGGTAGAAGAAATGTCAGAAAGGGAGTTCAGAGTGTACATAATTAAAATGATCCATGAAGTAAAGGATGATATAAGAGAACAAATGCAGGCAATGATTGGTCACTCCAATAAACAGTTGAAAGAGCAACTTCAGGAAGCAAAAGATCATTTCAACAAAGAGATAGAGATACTGAAAAAAAAAAGAAATCCTTGAACTGAAGGAAACAAAACACCAAATAAAGAACTCAATGGAAAGCATCCCCAACAGACTAGATCACTTGGAAAACAGAACCTCAGACAATGAAGACAAAACATCTAATCTTGAAAATAAAGTTGACCACACAGAGAAGACACTAAGAAATCATAAGCAGAACCTCCAGGAATTGTGGGAAAACATGAAAAGATCAAATTTAAGAATTATCAGGACTGAGGAAGGCGCAGAGGCACAAACCAAAGGAATGAACAATTTAGTCAATGAAATATTATCAGAAATTTCCCAAATCTGAACAATGAAATGAAAAATCAAATAAAAGAGGCTCACAGAACAATGCATAAAATGACAAAAGAGTCACACCAAGGCAAATTATAATGAAAATGCCTAACATGCAAAATAAAGATAGGATTTTAAAGGCTATAAGAGAAAAGTATCAGATTACCTACAGGGGGAGAAATATGGTTATCAGCAGATTTCCCAGCCCAGACCCTAAAAGCTAGGAGGGCCTGAAACAACATATTTCAAGCTCTAAAAGAACATGGATGCCAACCAAGACTCTTATACCCATCAAAACTCACCTTCAGAATTGATGATGAAATAAAATCCATCCATGATAAACAAAAGTTAAAAGAATTTACAAATACAAAGCCTGCACTACAGAACATTCTCAGCAAAATATTCCATGGGGAGGAAATGAAAAACATCAATGTAAGTCAGCAAAGGGAAGAACTACACTAAAGGAAAGACCAACAAAGGAGGAACCAACTCAAATTAAAAACCAAAAATAAACCAAAATGACTGGGAATACAAACCGTATCTCAATAATAGCCCTGAATGTTAATGCCCTAAACTCATTAATCAAAAGACATAGACTAGCAGATTGGATTTTTT
>JAJEJO010004935.1:71634-119445 GCA_020662805.1 Glaucomys volans
AAAAAAAAAAAAAAAAAAAAAAAAAAAAAACATGGTACTGGCACCAAAATAGGCAGGTAGACCAATGGTACAGAATAGAGGACCCAGAGATAAACCCACATAAATACAGGTATCTCATACTTGACTAAGGAGCCAAAAACATACAATGGAGAAAAGACAGCCTCTTCAACATATGGTGCTGGAAAAACTGGAAATCCATATGCAGAAAAATGAAACTAAACCCCTATCTCTCACCTTGCACAAAACTCAACTCAAAATGGATCAAGGACCTAGGAATTAGACCAGAGACCCTGCACCTACCTAATAGAAGAAAAAGTAGATCCAAATCTTCATCATTTCAGTTTAGGGCCAGACTTCCTTAACAAGACTCCCAAAGCACAAGAAATAAAAGAAGGAATCAATAAATGAGATGGATTCCAAACTCAAAAACTTTTTCTCAGCAAAGGAAACAATAAATAATGTGAAGAGAGAGTCTACAAATTGGGAGAAAATCTTTACCACACATACTTCAGATAGAGCACTAATCTCCAGAATTTATAAAGACCTCAGAAATGTTACACCAAAAATACAAAGAACCTAATCAATAAATGGGCTAAGGAAATGAGCAAATGCTTCACAGAAAAGGATCTATAAGCAATCTACAGATAAATGAAAAAATGATCAACACCTCTAGTAATAAGAGAAATGAAAATCAAAACTACCCTAAGATTTCATCTCACCCCAATTAGAATGGCTAGTATCAAGAATACAAGAAACAATAGGTGTTGCCAAGGATGTGGGAGGAAAAGGTACACTCATACATTGCTGGTGGAGCTGCAAATTGGTGCAGCCGCTCTGGAAAGCAGTGTGGAGATTCCTTAGAAAACTTGGAATGGATCTACCATTTGACCCAGCTATCCCACTCCTTGGCCTATACCCAAAGGACTTAAAATCAGCATACTACAGTAATGCAGCCACATCAATGTTTATAGCAGCCCAATTCACAATAGCTAGATTGTGGAACCAACCTAGATGCCCTTCAACAGATGAATGGATAAAGAAACTGTGATATATATACACAATGGAATATTACTTAGCCATAAAGAAGAATAAAATTATGGCATTTGCAGGTAAATGGATGATGTTGGAGACTGTCATGCTAAGTGAGATTAACCAATCCCAAAAAAGCAAAGGCCAAATGTTTTCTCTGATAAGTGGATGCTGATACATAATGGGTATGGGGGAGGAGGGGCTGGAAGGGGTAAGGGAAGAGTAGAGAAAGGATGGGTTGTGTAGCAGGAAAAGAGGGATGGAGATGGGGTGAGGGAAAGGAAAGATAATGGAATGAGACAATCATTACCCTATGTACATGTATGATTGCACAAACGGTGTGACTCTACATTGAATACAAGCAAGGAATGAAAAATTGTACACCATTTGTGTACAATGAATAAAAAAATTAAAATTAAAAAAGATCTATAAATGTATAACATTGTCTACAAAAATGCAGCAGACAAAACTATATCTAGAATAATATTTAAGAATTCAGGGTAAGGTTTAACATTATACCTATGAATGACAAAATCAAGATTTAAACTGTATTGACCATAGGAACCCAATGTCCTTTGTTCATTTTTTGCAGTACTGGGGGTTGAACCCAGGCCTAGTGCTTGCTAGCAAGCAGTGTAACTCTAAGCTACATTCTTAGCACTATGAGCTCCATTTTGGAAGAATATACTTGTGTAATAATAAATTTAAACACACCACAAAGTTAGCAGTCATTATCCGTGCCTTGTAAGATGATGTATTTTTTAACTTACTTCTTTAGTTATTGATGCGTTTTCCATATTTCTAAAATAAGTCTGTATTCTTATAATCAGACAAATGAATTTTTCTAAAAGGAATCTGAAGTTCATGTAGACTGATTTGGCATAGAAACCTCCCATCGTCACAGCTTGGAGCAACTTTTATGTTTTTCCTAGTTTAGAACTGTTTCTTTGGGTTCCTTCATTTTTCCTTCAAAACTGCTTTTGATGCATTTAATTTTTAAGCTGATTTCATATGGGGATACGGAGAAGAACTACAAAGTGTTGCTTATTCTGGGGACCAGCCACAGACCTGACAATGTATTAGAAATGCTTTTGCTTCCAAGTAAATGCTGGAGGAGAATAAAACTCCTGGGGGGACAGACTGCTTATCAGCCTATCCAGGCCAAGTTAGATCAGAACATAAGGCATAAATTATATTTGTACACATTGTGTTAGGCTTTGTCTGAAATACCATCAAAAGAGAAGTCTGCAACTGTCTTGTCATGCTTCCTTTTATTCTCCGTTTAGTGTAACAAATCATACAGGAAATTAACTTGGAACTCAAGAAGAAGAGGGTGAAATGTTACTCTATAGCAAAGAAGGCCCTAAGGGGTTGCCTGATCCTTTCAACCTGAATCAGTGGGCTCCCCTAGCTACCTTCCTGAATAAATTTGAGATAAACAGAATAAAGCCCCTCTTTCCTTTTCTCCTTTTCTTTTTTTTATTTATTTTTTAATTAAGTAAATTTTGCACATTAGTAGTGTGCAACATGGTGTTCTGATATAACTATAGTTGTGGAGCAGCTAAATCAGCTACTTAACATGAGCATTGCCTCAGATACCCTTTTTTAGCAACACTTAAAGTCTACTTTCTTAGCAATTTCCAAATGTATATGTACATATATATCATTACAAACTGTAGTCATTTTAATATATAATACATCTCTTGAACTTCTTCCTCCTACCTGAAATTTTGCATCCTTTGGCCAATATTTCTTCAATCCAGTCATTCCCCAGCCTCTGGTAGCCACTATTTTACTCTCCGTTTCTATGAATTTGAGGATTTTATCCTCCACATATGTGAAAACTTGCACTATGTCTTTCTGTGCCTAGCTCATTTCTCTTAACATAATCTCCAAGTTCATACAGGTGGTTGAAAATGATAGTTTTCCTTGCTTTCTAAGCCTGAGTATTCTCCCTCCATTTACATATGCCACATTTTCTTTATTCATTCATCCATTGGTGGACATGCAGGATGGACATGTGGGTTGATTCCATATTTTGGCTACTGGAATAGTTCTGCAATATACACAGGGGAGCTCCTCCCTCTTCATGCTAGAGTCTTGCTGAAATTATTATATTCTGGAATTAGAACACTGAGTGGAATATCACTAAATCAAAAGTCAAAAGTCAAAAGTGGTGAGACAAAAGTGCCAATCAGTGGTGTTTCCCGTGAGAAAATCATGTCCATTCATAGCAAGGCAGCCTCCAGGAAGCACAAGGGAAAGATGAATTCGCAAAACTACTTTAGGTTTCCTCCACCTTTCCTCTTCATGCTTCACCATTGCTTTCAAATTGTACCTCTTCCAAATCCCTGTTCATCCATGGCCTTCATACAGACTTTGGGGCATGCAAGTCTCTCTGCATTTTATTTTTCCTTTTTTTTTTTTTTCTTTTTGGTGCACATTAATTACACGGATGTGGCATATCTGTATGTAAACATAATCTTATCAATTTTACTACCCAGTGCCTCCCCTTACCCTCTTTACCTCCCTCCCCGGTCCCTCTTCCCTACCTTTATGACCTCTCTGCTGTTCTCATGTCCTTCCCATCCCCAGCTTCCACACATGAGAGAAAACAAGATACTTGTTTCTCCGAGTCTGCCTTATTCCACCTAACAGGACATTCTCACATTCTATCCATTTTCCTGCAAACGACACAGCTTCTTCTTCACAGCTGAATAAAACTCCATTGTGTATATATGTACATGTGTATATGTGATATATATACTTAATGTATGTATGTATTCATGTGTAAGTATCCAATTTTCTTTATCCATTCATCTCCTGAGAGACACCTAGGCTGATTTCACAACTTGGCAATCACGAATTGTGCTGCTCTAAACATGGGTGTGCACGTGTATCTGAACTATGCTGGCTTTAATTCTCTTGAATAAATACCAAGTAGCATTCTCACAACAAATATGTATATAATATATTCTGTATTAATATATAATATATTATTAGTAATATATATTATATATGTACATATATACATATTACTTTATATAAACCCTATGAGTGGTATTCTAAGAAACAATAAATTTGGGAAGCAAATAAATCCTTAACTAACATTAACCCAATAATGCACAAGATGAGTATTCCCATGTCTGGCTATTCATTATAGTCTAATGTGTTTGGAATATGCTGATAAACCTATTATCTATAGTTATTAAGCAAATTCCATATACCTTTAATAATGATAAGAAAGTAACAACTATTTTAAGAATCTTTTTAACTTCATGCATTCCTCAGAATTCCCAAGAATTCTGATTTCTCATTCCTACATGTTGAAGACCTAGGCACCCTTAAGGGGGAGTCGCTTATGCATGTCTGTGTGGTCTAATCAGGACTGAGGAGTGTAGGCCACGAGATGGAGAGATAAGGAATTCAGCCAAATGGGAGAAGTTATTATGCAAAAACATGTCCTGAGCAGTTTGTTATGGATATTAGGCAGATCAAAAATAACCTGCACTGTTAAGAACTTCATCAGGTATTTTTATGATAACCATATTCCCTCTGTGACTAATAAACAAACCAACTGATGTTAACAGGTCACTTACCACTGGGGATTGATTTACTCACTTGTACAAGGAGAAGTCTTTCAGAAGCTTTGTGGAGCCCTTCAGCTCTAGACTCCATGACTCTGTTCATGGCGTCACCCAACCCTGCATAACTATAGATGAGTGACTAGGAAGAATCTGTAAGGAATTGGTAAACGCAAATCCAAACACTTTATCCTGATTTCAAAGCCTGCCAGGACCTAGGATACACAAGGAACTCAAAAAATCAACACCAACAAAATAACCCATTCAATAAACAGGCAAATGAGCTAAACAGACACATCTCAAAAGACAAAGTACAAATGGTCAGCAATTACAGTAACAAAAAATGTTCAACCTCAACAAAATGCAAAGCAAAGCTGCACTGAGATTCCTTCTCATTCCAGTCAGAACAGCAACCGCCAAGAAAATAATAATAAATGTTGGCCAGGATGTGGAAAAATGGACCTGTTGGTGGAACGTGCATTAGTACAGCCACTATGGAAATCAGTAGGCAGGTTTCTCAAACAACTAAAGACAGAAATGTCATGTGATCCAGCTACACCTAACTCCTCAGTACTTACCCCAAAGAATTAAAGGCAGGATACCGTAGAGATACAAACTGATTTTTAAATGGAACAGCAGTGGGTAAAATAGGTGGACAATACTATGGTAAAGTTTATGACAAGTTGTATGGTATCAGGGAAAGATCTGAAAAACTGGGGAAAGAAACAAAAATAGTAGTTAAAAATGGATCCATATATGAAAATTTAGTATGTGATAAAAATGTTTCTAAAAAAACTAAAAAAAGGAATCTATTATTCACTAAATGAAATTCAATTCCAATAGTATTTAAAATCTTAAATACAATGGTTTCATAGCCATAAAACTTGTGGAAGAAATCAGAAGAGAACACTACCATCACCTTGGGATGGTCATGATTATTTCATGAAAGGCATTTGCCTAAAATCCAGAACAAGGAAGACTTAGAGCTCTGATCATGCAAAAATAGGATGAATTATTACGAGAAAGATATCATGTCTTAAAACTGAATGATAAACACGACTAAGAAGAAGATATATGTATCATATCTAAATATGTAGGAAACAAAGGACTAACATCCATAATATAAAATCATTTATAAATCAATACAAATATAACCTAAGAGGAAAAAAAGTCAAAAGATTACAAGTAATCTACAGAAAACAAAATATGAATGGGCCATAAACAACAAAATATATACTCACAAGCTCACACATAATGAAATACGGTAGAAAGATTTATGTGCAATCATTTGAAGCAATCGGATTGAACAAGTTTATATATGATATGCACAAACATGTAGGATAACGGAGACTCACAACAATTGTAAGTGTAGATTCCATACAATATTTTTAGAGAGCAGGTTGGTAATATCTATTAAAATTAACTTGTGAAAAAATTTTTACTTGTGCAAGACCTTTTTATAACCTTATTATTTTTTGTGTTTTAACTGATATGTAAAAATATAGAGTATGCATGCTAATGGGATACCATGTAATGGTTTGATAATATATATATATACATTGTATAAGTTTTAAATAGTTAATTTATCTACATCTTCAAATATCTTCATGGTGAAAACATTCAAGATCCTTTCTTCTAGCTTTGTGAAGCTATCCACCCTAGCTAGCTTGTTATTTAAAGCCACCCTACTCAAAATAGCACCTCAGAGCTTCTTACTCCTGACTGTGGTTTAAGACCCATTGATAACTTGTCCCCTCCCCCTCCCTCGACCCCTACATACCCAATCTCTGGCTGTGTTACTTTTAAGTATCTGCAGAAGTGCATAAAAATATCTAGAGCTATTTTAGTTCTCCATTATTTGTAACTGGAAAATTTAGAAGCAATCTGATAACCCTTTAATATGAGAATAAAGAAATTGTGCATTATGCCGCTATGAAAAAATGAGGTACACTTCGATGTTCTTTTGTGAAAAGTTATCCTCAGAGCCATACAGAGGAGGCAGAGGGGGAATCGTAAAAGCCGGAAGCAGCGAGTGTGCTCTGCCCTGCTAGAGGGGAGCATTAGCTCAGCCCTGACAATGATAGCCTTGCAGGAACAAGGTGATAATAGCAGGTGGGCTGGCTTTTTGTTACTTTTGGTACTGTGTTAAATTCTTTGCAGATCATGCACCCTCTTTCTGCCTGCACCTGGGATGTTTGGCAACCCCTACCCTCACCCATTCTCCATCTAACTATCTCTCAGCAAGGTCAGGAAGACGTGCTGAGTACAGAGCACAGGAGAATAGAGACAATCTGGACCTGCTGGGCAACTTCATCTCTTGTCCATCACCACGTGATGTTCCAAAATATGACCTCTTGAGAATAATGGTTTCTGCTGAACTTCATCCTTACACATTTTAAAAAAGTTCTTCTTTTGGCTAATCCTGTTCCTAAAAATGGCACAAGGAAGAGGGCTATGGGGAAGTCTTATCCCACCCTTAGCTAAGTTGACATATACATTCCAGCTCAGCTAGATACGGGTCTGCCATTCCTACCTGCAGGACTCTGCAAGCACAATCCAAGCACACACAGAATGTCTGACCTGTCTTTATCAGAGCATCTCACACGAATTGCTGGGACCAAGGGACTCTTTTTAGGCCAAAGATGCTGCAGCAATGGACTAATGACCACAGAATTCATTCTTCTACCACAAATTACATTTGACAGAACAACGGAACAATCTAATTAAACTACCTAAGTTGCCAGGCAGGGAGCAAGAACTTTCCTTCTGGATTATGTACATTCCTGAGCCATAAGGAGAAGCAGTATGGTATCCTTCACAGCTAAAATGCAGATCAGTGAGCCAATGAATGCTAGCAGGAGTGGCCCTTCTCTCTCCTTCAAAAAGGTCAATTTAGGCATTTGGGGCTTTCTATTTCTGAAATCCTGAACCAGAGAAATTCCAAATTATAAACTGTAATAAGCAATTACCACAACCTCAACCCAGCAAGATCAGGGCAATAAGAATTGAGATCTTTCAGGGGAAAAGGTCCAAGTCCCAAAGACAAATACCAGGCAGCCAAACTGTGAGCTGAAGGATGGATAGAAGGAAAGAGGAGAGTATCAACCAGAGCCTCAGTGACAGTCATGGAAGTGAGGACTCTGGAATGCATGTGGCTGGTGTTCTATCTTGTAGGAGCCGCTGGACCATGCCTTCTTAACAGGCACAAGTTCACACCCCCACATGGTCCAAATTTAGTTCTGCAGGGGAGAAAAAATCTTAGATATTGTCATAGTGTGTTTCTCTCCAAAGCTCAATGCCATCTGCCAAAATTGTTTTCCAAAAGTATTTAATGCCAAGGGGGTGAGGGTGTGAAAAGGATCCAGGATAAAAGATCTACAAAGGCTCCTTAAGGGAGCATCTGGGCAGTAATAAATAAAGGATTAAGAAACATTTCTCCTGATTGGCTGAAATTGTGTTTCCTCATTCAAGTACTTTCATTCTCTTGGGAAAATGGAGTCACCACACTGTAGTATAGAGTCTAGGAATGATGGGAAGCATGAGCAAATCCAGATAGCATGAGAGGTGAGCGGCACTGCACACACCTCTTTCTACCACCACCACTCACCTCTCAAACCCTGCTTCCTCTTCCCAAGTTCTCTGAGCTAGTGACCTTGAGCCTGTGCATCAACCCTTCTCACACAAATTCCCCTCCTCTTCTGGACTCGGAATGATAGACATATATTGTGGAACAAGGCTTGACTTTTGTGTCAAGCAGCCAAATAATGCGAGGTGGAAGCTCAAGCTGTGGAGTGGACCTTAGCTAATGGAAGACAAGAGATGAGGAGGAAAGAGCATATAAAGATGCCTTCTTCTCTCCCCTCTGTCGACTGCTCCCCCCTGTGACTTCTCCTTCCATAATAAATTCAGGCTAAGTGAACATATCTGAGGAATAAACTTCCCTGGCTCTTCCATGCTTGTTGTAAACAATGATTCTTGGAGTGACGCATTATATTACATGACACTGCCTTTACCTTAGCCTCAGTTGACTGCATTCCTCCTCCTAACCTCCCTGAGGATTTCCCTTCCAAATAAAATACCAAGACTTGCCGGGCGTGGTGGTGAACACCTGTAATCCCAGCACTTGGGAGGCTAAGGCAGGAGGATTGCGAGTTCAAAGTCAGCCTCAGCAACTTAGCGAGGCCCTAAGCAACTCAGTGAGACCCTGTCTCTAAATATAATACAAAATAGGGCTGGGGATGTGACTCAGTGGTGGGGTGCTCCTGAGTTCAATCCCTAGTACCAAAAAAAAAAAAAAAAAAAAACACCTAAAATACCAAGACTTAAATTCCAGACTTGGGCTCTGCTTTCTAGAAGATCCATCTTAAAACAGTAAGAGAAGTGACTGATAAATATCTCTCATGGATAAATGGCCAACAAAGGGATTCTGGCTCCACCCACATTTCCTTCCTGTGACTAAACATGTAGATAGCTGATAGATCGATGATAGATAGATAGATAGATAGATATAGATAGATGATAGAATAAGTTGACTTTACTTTCTTCTCCATTACCTCATTTTTTAAATATTAGTCATGAATACAAGTTATTCAGTCCATGTCATGAATACTGGTTGAGTTGCTTGCTGTTGAGGAGGGAATACGTGTTCTTGGTTTGAGTGAGAAATAGCTGCATCATGTTATGAGGCACATGAACACATTAGAAGCAGGCAAGTATTCACTGGGGCTGTGTCCCTAGCTGTGCAGCTTCTCTCATTCCTGTCCATTTCAGGGACTGTTTATCCAGGTTTCCCCATGCATTATGAACCACTGGATAAAATTATTCTAATGTTTCTTTTAATATTACAAACACACATCAATTTTCTTTCCTTTGCATTTAAAAGCTCTGAGTGCTGGATCTCTGGGTCTCAGCCTCCCTTGTGATGCTGACAACCACTGGAGTGCTTAGGGGTCATTGTCTACCCCCTTCCACTGGGGATGAAATCTCTTTGGCGTCAGAATCACTAGCAAGGGGCTGTAACCCAGTTCTCTGATATTTACAAAGTGTTCCCTCCAGCAGGCTCCAGAGAAAAAACAGAGAAGGAACTTTTGAAATGCTATCATCGCCCCCAGAACATAAGACTCACCCAGCAAGTAATTCACTTGCACTAAACAGCAATATCCAGCCAAATTACAAGTAGAAAATTACAAAAGGAAGAACACCCAACAAAAACAGACAGGAAGAGCAGAGCTGCCTGTCTATTCCCCATTTGCCTCATCAAGGATGTGAATATTTATCTCTCGGAAAATACTTCAGGGATGTTATCCCAAAAGACTCAGAAGGAGTTCAATGTCCCCCATGAGCCCAGCACCACAACTCCATTAATGCTTGTCTCAGAGCAAGATTCAGCTCTGAGAAATGCACCAGAGTATCTGCATGATGCCCCCAGGCCCCATCCACTACAAGAAAGCTTCTGAGTCCAGACGTCAGTAACTTCTTGAGATCTTACCGACGACATTCGGAGGTGAGCCTTTTTAAAATTTTGCACTGGTCTTAGCCAGCTAGTCACTTCAAGGACTCAGAACAATGTGCAAGACTGACTGGCTGGGAGAGGGAGAACAGGAAGGAGAGACTGGAGATCACCACTCAAAAACACACAAGCCCATGAGAGGAGCACTATATGGGGAGAGTAGAAAGACAGAAATCAACTGCCTTGACTCTCACACTGATATCCTTCCCAGTAAGTCACTAGTCCACTCTCCCCTCCCAGTCTTAGGGGGTACCACATGAGGTCCGGTAGCTTTCTGGTCACTTATGGCTTAAGTGACCATACTTAAGTGACTTTTACTTTGGCACTGAAGACCTATTTCCAGCCTGATCCAATTTAAATCTTCTGTTTCACAACCAGCTCAAAGCACAGGTCCTCTCTCTGTAGGCTCATGTTCCTTAACCCCACATCCCTCCCACATTGCTGCCATTGTCATCGTCTTTGTTGTTATTTGGGCCCTCCTTTCTTTTCTTTTTCAGTCTTAGAGGGCCGGAGAGGAAAATGAGAGTGGAGGGGAGGAAATCTGTGGCCATAGCGCACTTAGCCATTAGTTGGGAGGCATGCTTCCTCATGAGACTGTTTCTGGGTTCTTCCAAGGTCTCCTTTCAGACTGCTCCATTATGCAGTTCCCTAAGAAGGGCCATAACTTTTCACCCTTAGCTCTTCCATAAGAGAGCTGCCTCTGGTCTCTTCCTGCCCCACTCAACAGGCTGTTTCTGGTTTGGAATCCCAACAGAGTGGTTGGAGTTCGGTGATTCCCTGTAGCATTTACTTGGCCTATGGGAAATTCACAGATTCCTGTCCTTCCATGAGTGAGGATGCAGGGTTTCCCTACTAATCCCCATTTTTCTCTCTGTCCCTGCTATAGGAAGCTGGTCCAGTACACTCACCTTTAGAAGTGAGAGCTGCACACAAGTCTTCAAGTTCATATGAGTCTTCTAAATTCTCCTGGATTACCTAAACAAAGGTGCCAGTGAAGCAGAGTTCTGGCCATCCCTTCTTGCATTCATTCTCCAAGAGCAGTTCTTTTGGAGTCCCCTCCTAACTGGTAGGAAGAAACATTCACACAACAGTACGCTTTAGAAGGATTCTCACGTTCAGTTGTTTCTCCTTCCCCGAATTCTTCACCTTTCAAAATTCTGTCTCCTTAGATTAAAAGGAGGAAGTGAACAGTGGAGACAGTCTTTGGATGAGTTTGTTCACTTTTAAGTAATTCTTGGAGGGAAACATGGGGTGTGCTTCATCCGTGGTCTTCAGTTTGGGAGATTTAAGCAATATTCAGAGTTAACTGGAAAAATCACATTCAGAATTCTGTTCAAATTTAAAACAGGTTAATTGAGAATTATCTATCATGTGCTGTCTTTTTCTTAAGGCATTTCCTAAGTCTCTGCACTGCTGAGATAGTTCCTTATTAAGCAGCCCTTCTACTAAGTAGAAGGAACCTCATTCTCCTTTCGTGTAGAACAGGTGACCCACTCACTGAAATGGCTGAGGGGTAACTTTTAAAGCTTTCTTATGGGGATATGAAGATATTGTGTTCCTTTCTTCAGGTTAACAGGAATATGCATCAAGGAAACCAAACCACCGTGTCTGAATTCATCCTCCTGGGACTCTCCAACAAGGCTGAGCAGCAGAATCTCCTCTTTGTGCTTTTCCTGGGTATGTACCTGGTCACTTTGCTTGGGAATGGGCTCATCATTCTGGCCATTGGCTTGGATTCATATCTGCACACTCCCATGTATTTGTTCCTGGCCAATCTGTCCTTGGCCGACATTTCCTCCACTTCCACCTCAGTCCCCAAAATGCTGATGAATATTCAGACCAAGAGTCAATCCATCTCCTATGAGAGTTGCATCACACAGATGTACTTTTCCATTGTGTTTGTGGTCATTGACAATTTCCTCTTGGGGGTCATGGCCTATGACCGCTTTGTGGCCATCTGCCACCCTCTGACCTACACGACCATCATGCATCCCAGGCTCTGTGTGTTGCTCACGGTCATCCCCTGGTTCCTCAGTAACGTCGTTGCTCTGACACACACCCTTCTGCTCACTCGACTGGTGTTCTGTGACAGCAACACTCTCCCACACTTCTTCTGTGACGTGGCCCCTCTGCTCAAACTGTCCTGCACAGACACAATGATCAACCAGTTTGTGTTATTGATCGTAGGCCTATCAGTTATCAGCTTCCCCTTTGCCCTCATCCTCTTTTCCTACACCTACATCGTCAAGGCGGTCCTGAGAATCTCATCCATGGAGGGAAAGTGGAAAGCCTTCTCCACCTGCAGCTCTCACCTGACAGTTGTACTGCTCTTCTATGGGACCATTGTGGGGGTTTACTTTTTCCCCTCATCCACTCACCCTGAGGACACAGATAAGATTGGTGCAGTCCTGTTCACGGTGGTGACACCCATGATGAACCCCTTCATCTACAGCCTGAGGAATAAGGATTTGAAAGGTACCCTAAGGAAGCTCATCAATAAAAAAGTTACTTCCTTTGATACCATGAGCATCTAAATTCCTTTGATCTCCTTGGCCAGATGGATGATTCAGCCCAGAGTTTGTGACATAGATGAGATGACCTTCCAGATACCTGCCTTCTATTCCAAACTCTGAGAGGTTGGTGCTTTCCCACATAGTTTGGTCTTGAAAACAAGACCTCTGATCCCCCCACACATGTTGTTGTCACAACAACACACATCTTGATTGCAATCTATGTTGCTACAAACTCTGTGTCACATTTTAATAACTTAGACACTAGCAGGTGCATGTAATGCCCAGAGTCTAGCTTTTGCACCTTTGAAGCCAGTTATTATTAATCATTTATTCAAGCTATATTTTCTAGGTAGTTTCTCCCCAAAGTATGTTTTGCCGAGGTTCTATTCAGTGAGATGTTTAATGGTTGTAAAAAAGGAATACTCCCACTTTCAAATAATTAGGGGCAACTCAGAGTTAGATGAAGCAAAATGTTATGAACTAGACAATTTCTCTGAAATATTAGTTAGTGTAAATTTCTAAGTGGATAAAATGGTATGCAGCAGTCTCAAAATTTAAGTTCATTCAATAATACAGACACTAATTTATCTCAGAGTGGTTTGTGGAACTAACATTGTACAGAATACATTCTGAGAAATGTTAGTCCAGGTGACTGCCATCATTTAATAGAAAACCATGGAAGTGGTCCTGACTCTGTCCTCAAGTTGCTATGAGAACTTAAAGCATGTCAGTTCACCTTCTTGAGCCTATTTTCTTATCTCCAAAATAAAGTTGTTGGTCTAGGTTGCCTGTGCATCAGAATTTCTGAGTTGGGGGTAATTTTCCAAAATTCACATTTTTAGATCCTGCAATGCCTTTTCTTCTTGACCAGATGCAGTGGTGTGTGGGTTCAGGTTGTTGAAGTCCCCTTGAGTCAATTTTACTGAGTTTTAAGAAAGGATATAGGACAGTCACACACAGCAGTACAGTGGAGATCTTCTGACCCCCAGGCAAATATCCCAGTTGTTCCATGCGTGGTCAAGAGAGAGTACTGAATGGTTGGGCCATCACAGTTCTAGAAAACTTCAAGCCTGGAGCTCCTTAGGCATTAGACCCTGTTCATCACACAGACCCTCAGAGGTATGTGACTGATGCTCTTCTGATGCTCTGTTACAAATACTTCCTTTTCTGCTGTGTTTTCAATTTTTCTTTGTTCTAATTTGTTCTACAAGACAGCAGAATGCATTTCGATTCATTGTGCACAAATGAAGCACAATTATTCATTTCTCTGGTTGTACATGATGGAGGGTCTGCTATCATCCCTGGCTATCTTGCAACCTCAGCATTGAAATCGAAATGAAACGGAGTCCCGCAGAACAGATCTGAAGAAGATACATCTCACATCTTCGCTTCCTTTCACTTGCTCCATTCTCCTTTTAACAGAGGATTGTCAATGACCCAGAACACAAACCTCTTCTATAATTGACAATAAGCTATTATATATTTTATGAATAACTAGAAGATAGGAGCTTGCAGTCTCAAAACACAAAGTAGTGATAAGAAAATGGAAATGTTAATTACCTTGACTTGATCTCTACATACAGTATACATGCATGGAAATATCAAACTGTACTCCATAAATGTGAACAATAATATGTGTCAATCAGAAATGTTTAAAAATAAATAAATGTAATTCAATTGGCATATAGTTGTAGGCAATATCATCTGTGATCTTTTTAATGCTCATTTTCTGGTACAACTACACTTCAGCAAATATAGATTACTCATCAATTATAGAAATTAGTTGCAAGAAAGCTTTAACCAAGGCTCAAACCCTCAGTCTTCTCTGAGGTTAAGAAAAAGGTTACCAGCCATCTTTCACTGCTTTCATCCCAAACCCCACCCTGGACATGCTGAGCCAGTCTCTCTAGTGAAGGAATCAGGCACTCATGTTTGGAAAACACACAGGGCCACCCCAGGAGATTTGGGTTAAATTGGTCTCTATCCCCATGACCTGTTCTGTCTGTTGCCTTTGGCTTTAGGGTTCCACAGGAAGCTGGAAGGCAGGGAGTGAGGATCAAGAAAGCCAATTTGTTCAGAAATAGACTTGTAGGCAAATTGGGAGTTTGCTCAAGAACATGAATTAGAATTAGGGTTAGAACATGGAAGACAACTGGGTAAGAAGACAGAGTCAGACATTCGTATGAAGACCTTGACAAATCTTCACAGAGGAGAAGAATAGATATGTACCTACAGGCTTGCATAATCCTTAGACTCTCATTTGTCACTTCAACAAACATCTATTGAGAACCTTCTATTTACCAGTCTCTGAGTCTGACCACAGGACTGAGAGAACAAATGACTCACCATCCATGACCTCAACGTACTCCCAAACTAGAAAAAAATTAATCATTTTACACGAGTTTTAAGCCTTGATAAGCAAAGGCAATGTTTGGTCAGTAACAAATGTCATTAGGAAGTGTAAGCTTTTGCACAGCACGGTCGAAGGAATTGTATGCTGTTCTTGCTCTAGCTATGCCTGAGAAAAGCCAATTTGTGATTGATCAATAAATTAAGAGAAACCTCTGCCATCTAACTGTAGCTAATGCAAATGTAAGAGGGGTGACTATAAAGGCCAAAAAAATCTATATATTGGATATGAATGATCTATAAAATCTAATGTATAAAATGCCTGTACTCACTAAGCCAAATATTTGAGTACCTAGTGGGAGTCAGAAGGAAGTAGGGCAGTGTCTGCTTTCTTGACTCTTAGCTCATAGTTCATGAGACAATGAGCTTGTAAATGCATAAACAGTGACTGTAATACAAGGCAGAAAGAAGTAAGCAGGATTGGGGGAAGATAATGAAATAAGGTGGAAGGCCTATTCAGTAGGGAGGTTTAGGAGTTGGAGGACACCTCCACCAGGCATTTGAGCAGAGAACTGAATAAAACAAGGCGGTGAGCCAAGAGAAAAATCCAGAAACACTTCCAAGAGAAGGAAAGAGTGAGATTGCCTATAACCCCCAAATCTTTTAGTGCATATTTCTAATATAACCACAATTTAACCATAAAAATTAGGAAATTAACATTGATAGGTTACTATGTTCCTATCTATAGTCCCTGCTCAAATTTCATTGGTTGTCCCAATAATATTCTGCACAGCAAAGGATCCACTTTAGAACCACATTTAATTGTAATTTCTCTTTATTTTCCTTCAGTTGTAATGGGAACAATTCTCAAGCTTTTCCTGAAATATCATGATACTGACATTTTGGAAGATTTCATGATGGTTATTTAATAAAATGTCTAACAATTTGAAAAAAAAAATGAGTGAGCTTAAAAATACCTGGGAACAGGGTTGGCTTCTCCAGGGACAGGCAGTGGACAGCCCTAGGGCAGAGTGAGTGAGGAGAAGGGAGCAGAGACATTCATGCCGGTGGTTAGGAACCCATTCAGGTGGAGTTTTGTAGTTCATGCATGGCAAGGAATTTTATATTATTTAAATAGTTAAAGCATTTAAAGTCATGAGATTGAATGCAATCACCTACTTGACCAGAGATAGAGAGTATGACAAAGCCCTGGAAGACTCTGATCTTTAAGAACAAAATAATGGAGTGCCCACAAAGACAAATGAATTTTTCTAAGAAAAAAAAAATTGTTTCAAGTCCTCTATTACAAATACTTCCTTTTTTGCTGTGTGTTTTAATTTTTCTTTGTTCTAATTGGTTACACATGACAGCAGAATGCATTTCGATTCATTGTGCACAAATGGAGCACAGTAATTCATTTCTCTGGTTGTACATGATGGAAGGTCTGCTATCATCCCTGGCTATCTTGCAACCTCAGCATTGAAATCGAAATGAAACTGACTCCCGCAGAACAGATTTGAAGAAGATACATCTCACATCTTCGCTTCTGTCTTCCTTTCACTTGCTCCATTCTCCTTTTAACAGAGGATTGTCAATGACTTAGAACACAATAACCTATTATATATTTTATGAATAATTAGAAGAGAGGAGCTTGCAGTCTCAAAACACAAAGTAGTGATGAGAAAATGGAAATGTCTACCTTGACTTGATCTCTACATACCGTATACATGGAATACTGTATGCATGGAAGTATCAAACTATATCCCATAAAAGTGAACAATAACGTGTCAATCAAAAATGTTTTAAAATAAATGTAATTAAATTGGCATACAGCTGTAGGCAATATCATCTGTGATTTTTTAACCACGCAAGAATGATCATAAACATCTTCTATTTTCTTTCATAATAAAGAGAATAATACAGTATGACCAAGTATAGAGTATCCAGAAATACATGAATGGCTATACATTCCAAAAGCAAACAGTGTTATTCAACATATTAACAAACAAAAATAAAGAAACAAAAGAATATCTCAGTGGATGCATAAAATCTTATAAAAAAAATCCAAAAATCCATTCTTGTTATTTAAAAAAAAAAAAAAAACTCTCAACAAACTAGAAATCAAAGGGAATTTTCTTAACCTGATGAGAAATCTACATAATGAATGGTGGACGACTGAAAGTTTTCCTATAAGATCAAGAACACAACAGGAATTTATATTCCCCCTACTTCTTCTCAATATTGCATTTCCAATCAAATTTTTTTTCCTAATTGACTGGTTTTTTTTATTGTTAAGACTATTTTGAATTAATGTCTTCTAAATAAGTATATTCAATATTATTTATTTTTACAGCAATTTTTTTATTTAATTTTGATTCATTGAACACAAATGGAGTACAGCTATTGTTTCTCTTGTTGTACAGAAAGTAGAGTCACACCATCTGTGAATTCATACATGTACACAGGGCAATGATGTCTGTCACACATTCTGTTATTATTACCCCCCCAACCCAACCCCTCCCCTCCCACCCCTCTATGCTATCTATCCTTCCTCCATTCTTGCCACCCTTCCACCCCGCATTATGCATCATCATTCACTTATCAGAGAGACCATTCGGCCTTTGGATTTTTGGGATTGGCTAATCTTACTTAGCATAACAGTCTCCAACATCATCCATTTACCTGCAAATGCCATAACTGTATTCTTCTCTATGGCTGAGTAATATTCCATTGTGTATATATACCACAGTTTCTTTATCCAGTCATCTACTGAAGGGCATCTAGGTTGGTTCCACAATCTAGCTATTGTGAATTGGGCAGCTATGAACATTGATGTGGCTGCATCACTGTAGTAATCTGATTTGAAGTCCTTTGGGTATAGGCCAAGGAGTGGGATAGCTGGGTCAAATGGTGGATCCATTCCAAGTTTTCTAAGGAATCTCCACACTGCTTTCCAGAGTGGCTGCACCAACTTGCAATCCCACCAGCAATGTATGAGTGTACCCTTTTCCCCACATCCTCGCCAACATCTGTTGTTGCCTGTATTCTTAATAAAAAACATTCTAATTGGGGTAAGATGAAATCTTAAGGTAGTTTTGATCTGCATTTCTGTTATAACTAGGGATATTGAACATCCCTATAACTAGGGATGCAATATAACAAGCAATCTGTTGATTGCTTGTAGATCTTAGCAATCTGTTGATTGCTTGCAGATCTTCCTCTGTAAAGTGTCTGTTCATTTCTTTGGCCCATTTTCCAATCAAAATTTTTAACAGACTTTTTTTAAAAAGATTGAAAGACTTATATTAAAAATTACATGGAAATTCAAAGGGCATAGAATAATTGAAATGACCATAAGAATTGATGAAGTTTAAGGACTTGCACTAATTGAAATCAATTGAATAATTAGTATTCAATATGTAGTATTGGTACAAAAACAGAGAGATTATTGGAACAGGATATGGACCCCAGAAATAGACCCACACATACATAAACAATTGATTCGTGGCAAATGAGCAAAGGGAACTCAGTAAAAGTCATCACACTATACACCTTGAATATATACCATCATAATTTGTCTCTTAAATATTTACATCAAATGTTTTTAAGTGGGCAACAGACATTTCTCCAAAGAAGATTCACAAATGCACAACACGTATATGAAAAGACACTTAACCTCACTGACCACCAGAGGAATGCAAATCAAAGCCAGCATGAGGTACCATCCCCTATCTGTTTAGAAGGACATTTATAAAAACCAAGATAAAAAATATTCATGAGGCTGTGGAGAAATTAGAGCATTGTGCATTCTTTTTTTTTTTTTGAATTCTGCTCAACTTTATAAATTTATTTTTATTTTTATTTATTTATTTAATTTTGATTCATTGAACACAAATGGAGTACAGCTATATGCATTCTTGGTGGGAATGCAAGCTGGTGAAGCTGCTTTGGAAAACAATGTGGAAGTTCCTCAAAATATTGAAAATAGAATTTGTATCCAAAAGAAATCAAAATCTCAAAGAAATATCTGCACTCCATGTTCATTGCAAAATTTGTCACAATAGCCAAGATGTGGAAACAACTTAAATGCCCATTAACTGGTGAAGAGATAAAGCCAATGTGGTATATACCTACAATGAAATACTATTCAGCCTCAGCAAAGAAGGAAATCCTGTCATATGCAACAATGTGAATGGACCTTGAAACATGATGCTAAGTGAAGGAAGCCAGTCACAGAAAAACAATACTAAATGATTTTGCTTATATGAGGTATCTAAAATCATCAAACTCACAGAATCAACAAGTATAATGACGGCTGCTAGTGGTGGGGACAGGAATAGAGAATTGTCACTCAAGGTGTGCAAAGTTCAGTTCTGCAACATGAATACCTTCTGGAACTCTGCTATAAAGCCTGTGCTTATAGTTTACAATGCTTCAGCATGCTCTTATGTTTGTATTAATGCATTGCAGTTATACAAAATAGTAGGATTCATTTTGACATAGCCATGCATTCATCAGATAGAATTTGCTCCAGTGCAGTCCCCAATTCCTCCTCTTTCCCTCCCTTCCTATCCCCATTTGTTCCCCTTTCCCTACACTACTGGTCTTCCTTCTATTTGTTTTTTTTTAATGCTTCATAGATATACACAAAGATGAAATTCTCTGTGGCATATTCATATATAAACATCACATCATTTGGTCAATTTCATTCCACAGTTCCTCTCTTTCCTGTCCCTCCTTCCTCCCATCAATCCTGCTTTCACTGATCACCCTTCTATTTTCATGGGATTCCCCTCAGTGGCTTTTTGATCCCCCTCCCGGACTTTTTTTTTTCATTCTAAAATTAATTAAAATGTAGAATTCATGCTACGTTTTTTACTATGATTTTTAAGAAGAGGTCTAGCCATGCCAAGGGTCGGTGAGATTTGGAGTAAGTGGAATTCTTACACACTGCTGGCACTAGTGATATGAATGTTAAGTGATACAAATACTTTGGGAAACAGTTCAGAAGTTTCCTAGAAAGTTAAACCTACATCTACTTTATGACCAACCATTCTACTCCTAGGTATATCTTAAGAAAGGTGAAAGTATATCTCCAGTCAAAGGTTTTTCATTGGCTATTTAAAATAGCCAAAAACCGGAAACAATCCAGATGTTCATAAACAGATGCATCAGATACACATGGTATATCCATATGATTTAATCACACTCAGCAATAAGGAGTAAATTGTTGGCATATGCAACACTGTTAGTGATTCTTCAAATAATTATACTAAGTGGAAAAAAAACTATACATTATTCCTTTCATACAAAATTTACATGAATATCTAAGAAATTCAAACTAATGTATTATGACAAAAACCGGACGTGTGTTTATCTGGGATGTGGAGAAAAAGTGGTGGGAAAGGTCACATGGGATAAAGTACAGTCAGACACAAGAAAACTCTTGAGGATAATGTATATATTCAATATCTTGGTGAATATATCTTGATGAATACTTCATGAGTATATTCATTTGTTAAAACTTATCAAATAGTAACTTGTTTAAATATACAATTTATTGCATATTAATTAAATGTTAATAAAGCGATTTTTTAAGTCAGCAAATCTGAAAGGACTTTAGACACACTGTTTGAGTAGCTCTTATGAGGATGATAATAGATCCAAAGTAATGAATTACATATACATAAATATTCAATTTAATATTGGTACATGCCATGAAATAGTAAGAAATAGCAATGATTGTATTTGGAAAGTAGTTTCAAATTCTTTAGATGATTCCTTAAGACTCAAAAAGAAGATTGAAGGCAAGGTTGGTGACTGAATGGTGGCACCACATTGCTTAGCTGTTTATTGGAAAAAGCTTTGAACAGGCCTTGCAGGAGGGCTTTGGTAGGTGTAGTTCATCTGAGTCAATCCTGCTCTTTTTCTGAAGGAGCTGAAAATACCTCCCTCCACAATGACCTACAGGGGTACCTCAATAAGCTTCAAGAACTTCACATTTATGTCAGTCCCAAAACTGTACCCACGACAGTCCACAGTGACAGAACATTGAGACCAAGAGTGCAACAAAACCCAGACAACTCTGAAGAAAGTCACAAGAAGGTGGGGCCTTGGAGAAAGAAAGGGAAGGGTGGGCAAATATCCCTTAAGAGTAGGTGCTCTGGAGTGAGAGGCCTCAGAGCAGAAGCTTCCTCTCTGCCCCTTCCTTGCTGCATGACTTCTGTTAAATCAGTTAAGTCACATCACCTTTCTGGTCTTAGTTGATTTTTTTTTTTTTTTTTTTTGCTAAGTGGAGTCAATAATAATTATTTTCCATTACAGTTGCTAGGACTAAAATCAATGATTCATGTAAAGCTTTTAGCATAGTGCCTTGCACATGGCTAGGATGCATTAGCTTAAGAGTTAAGTTTAAAAATTATTAGTGAACTCTCCAGTTCTGGGAGTGTCCACATCCAAAGCTCATGGGCCCAGGAGGGACTATCACAGATAATTCAGAAATAAAGAGACCCACAGATCAGCTCTTTGTGTTCTAGAGTGTGGACAATCATCATAGTAACATGTATTGATGGTTATAGAACTTAATAAGCACACTCCTATTCGCCACAAGGGCCAAGTTGTTTTAAGAATAAATGAGATACATGGAAAGCTTTCCCAGGGTAAGTGCTCTGTAAGTAGAATTTCACAGATGAGAAGCAGGTTGAAAGGCACTAACTAATCTGACGCCATATAGCTAAGAAGTAATAAACTGCGTACATCAGTGCCAAATTCCGAGATTTTCTACAACACAAACACATCTAATACTCACTACGAAAGCTGTTGTGTTGGGGGAACACTTACACAGCAGTTGAAATTTGAAAAAAAAAGCCAAATGTTGGATTGCTTCCACCCCATTCAGCAGTTTTTAGGTGCTTTTTGCAAAGATACAAAAACTAACAGGTGAATTCTAATTTCTTGGCCACCAGCACAATTTTTTCCCAATATATTTTCCTTTTGGAGATTGGAAGCTGCCATTTGTTTAATCTGCACACTTCACCTTCTCATACACAGCTATGCTTGTGCACGTACACACACACACACACAGTCACATTACATAGTACTAGCACTTTGGGGCTATAAAATGAACAATGCTGACTACCTTCTACTTCCAGAGATTAGACTTTTACCTTTCCTCCACCAGGTAAAAGGAAAAAGAAAAGTGCAATAACAATAAATTCTAGGCTGAGTGATTTAGAGCAGGCAGTAGATCACAGCTAGAGACAGTAGGTATGGCAATTAGGAGCTCGGACTCTGGCTGGGCAGAAGTCTCACTCTACCATTCGCCTGCTGACCTTGGGAAAATGACTCACCTCTCTAAGCTTAAGTGCTTCATCCACCTGTAAAGCAGGAATCATAAAAGAACCTGCCTCATAGGGATATCCTGCAAACTAAATAAGATAATTCCTGTAGCAAATCTCCTCTAATTTCTGGAAGGTAATGCTTAATAGATGTTAGTTGCTATCTTAGCATTCAAAGCCACAGAAATAAAGAAGGAAAATAAAAGGAAAAGAAATGGATCTGTAAAATACCTTTGAGTAAAAACAGAAGTTTTCTTTGTAGATAGCTTCATGATTTTTCCAAATATTTTTGCCTAACTCATCAGGTACTTCTGTATCAGAGAAGGTACTGGGGCCAGCAGATATTAGTGAATAAAGTCACACCGTTCCTGCATTAGATGCTCAAAAATATAGACTTATTAAGTAGGTAAACTCCCTGGGCAGATAAAAAACTGAGGACTGAAGAAGATGGAATTTAAAGGTAGACACTGAAGTTTTATTTGTTCAAGAAACATTTATTGAGGGCTTTTTATGTGCTCCATGGTTTGCCAGGTCCTGAGTATGAAAATACATTTGTCTCATGTCATTTACTTTCCAGTTGAATCAGACAATATCAAACACACAAAACATCCAGTATGTCCAGTTATGACAATATTACATAGAATAAGAAGTCAGAGTGCTATTAGGTGTGATTTTTACTAGAAGAGTCTAGGAAAGCCTTCCTGAGAAGGTGATATTTGAGAAATGACAGAAAGGATGGAGAAACTGGGAAATGATACATTTTACAGGGGTCTGTCTAGGGCCTTCTGGAAACCAGTGATCTGCTCAGGGATTTCATAACTGCCTCCTTTACCTCTTTATTCCTCAGGCTATAGATGAGGGGGTTCAGCATTGGAGTCACCACTGTGTAGAGCACAGACACCACCCTGTCCCCCTCTGAGGACTGGCCTGAGTTGTCTCTCAGGTACATGAAGATGAGGGTTCCAAAGAAGAGAGCCACAGCAGTGAGGTGGGAGGCGCAGGTTGAGAAGGTCTTGGCCCGGCCTCCAGCTGAAGGGATACTCATGATGGCCACAATGATCAGCAGGTAGGACACCAGGATGACCAGGATGCAAGCAGGCATCACGAAAATGGCGAACACAATAATCACCACTTCCTGGGTGTAGCTGTCCCCACAGGTCAGCTTCAGCAGAGGAGGGAGGTCACAGAAGATGAAGTCGATCTCATTGTTCCCACAGAAGGAGAGAGAGAAGGCTGTCACTGTTCGAATGAAGGCACTGGAAAAACCAGCCACATAAGCCCCGGCTACCAAGCTCAGGCGGGCCTTCTGGGTCATGATGGTGACGTAGAGCAGTGGTTGGCACACGGCCACATAGCGGTCGTAGGCCATGATGGCCAGGAGGTAGCAGTCGATGGAAGCAAAGAAGGTGAAAAGGAAGAACTGGGCTGCACAGCGTGTATGGGAGATGGCCAGGCCATGTTCCCACAGCACCACCAGCATCTGAGGGACAATGACCGAGGAGTAACAGATGTCCACCAAGGAAAGCTGGCTGAGGAAGAAGTACATGGGAGTGTGCAGCCGGCGATCTTGGCGGATCAGGAGGATCATTGCTGCATTCCCCAGCAGAGTGGTGAGATAGAAACTCAAAAACACCAGGAAGAGGGGAAGCCCCAACTCGGGGTGCTCTGCGAACGCGGTGAGGAAGAACTCAGTCACCAAGGTGTGATTCAGCCCGGCCATCCACATAGGGGTTCACTTGTGAGGGCCAAGACGGGAGCCAGAGGAGGGGACCCCTCCAGGGAAGGTCAAGTCACTTCAAGTCATCAAGCTTCCACTGAGTGGGTGACATGCAGTCATTAACTTCAACACACTTTGCCATCTCAGGAAGATAGAGGCAAGTTTAGAATCCATTGTAATATAACAAGTGATGAATGGTTCTATTATAGTGGGAATGGAAAACAAGGGATTCTCTAGCTTGCAAGTCAGAGCTTATATTTGCAACTCTCTTTCCAATTAGCTGTTTGGTGTTATACCAGGCACTTAACCTTCTCAACCTCAATTTTCTCTTCTGCCAAAATGTGATCATACTATCTGCCCTGCTTAGAAGCTATTGCAAAGATTAAAAGAGATGTAAATACACATCAAAAAGCAAATAGCACTCCACATGTATGTGTTGGCTATTTACAATTTGAAATGAAGGAAGGAAAATTAATATTCCGTAAGGAAGGAAAATTAATATTCCGTAAACAAAAGAGCATGAACCAAAAAAATTCATTAGCAAGCAGCAATGGGCTTTGCTTATAGACATAAATCTATTCTCTGTCTAAGAATATGAATGTTTAACACACAGCTGTTATCCTCAGTCGAGTTGGTTGGTTTACTGAGGTTTTATATAAATATCTACACACACTAGCATTAACCTTGGAGTCAACAGCAAACATGAGCTCCTTTAGGCTCCTAACAAAGCTCTGTAAATGTTTTCCAGTTATTCTCAAAGACCCTAATAAAGGAAAAAAGTTGATAATAAACAACATCCAAATTTGAAATCAGGAGGAAGTCAAAATGCCTCTGCAATCAGATGCTGTCAGAGTGCTATTGGAGAAGGAGTCTGGGTTAACAGAATTGGGGGTCCTTGATAGGGTGCTAGCACAAGGCTGTAAGGAGGACTTTGCTCGTGTTTCAACACCTCGTGCACCAGCAGTCAGGCCAATGCTGAGCTCACCCAAAAAGGATATAGCAAAGACAAGAAATTAGCCCTGCAAGCCATCAGCTGGGCTTGAACTGTCCTTACCCAAATTCTCCTTTGCTGGTACTTCATCCTCTGCTTGCTGTTTCCTCTGCCTGTGACCTGTGAATCGAGGACACTTGGTTTCCACATCACATGTGGAAACCCTGGGCAAGTTCCATGTCCTCTCTGGGCTTAATTACCTTGCCTGTGTTCCCTTTCAGTAAGCAAAGGTGCAGCATGTGTGCACAGTCATAGCAACCTGATTGACATGGGGTCATGTCCAGTGCCTCTGTCCCCTATTCTCACCCTTGACAAAGCAGTGCATCCCTGACACTAGCATTTCCTGGGATGATTTGCAGACCCATCCCAAGACAGCAGGGCTAGGAGATCAGCCGTTCTCCCAGTGCTTCTGCTCCCGCCCTAGCCCCCGCTGGTGGTGCTTCTTATATTCACTGCCCCAGTTCGTGCCTCTAATTGGTTCCTGAGGTGACTCTCCAGAGGAAGGTGATTTCGTGACTTCCTAACAAGGTCTCTAATACCTTTTAAGATTTCTCTTTAATTTCAAACTCCCAAAGTCCCTTCCTGTCTCTCACCGCCCCTCAGCAGGGTCTAATGGGACTCGTACCTAGTCTTGCCTTCTTCCTGCTTTGTCCTTGAAGGCTGCCTAAGTCTCAGTGACACACACTTTTGCTCTCCATCACCAGGACATGCTAGAACTGGTGGCTGAACACTCACATTTGGCAGAAGCAGAGAATGGTGCAAGTGGGGGGTCACAAATGGCATTTTGGAGAGGCAGGCGTGAGTGGGCTGTGGACAGACTTCCTTTAGAAAAGCAGAACCCTCTCAATGATGACCATATTCTCCACCAAGGCTCTGGTTCTGGAACTTCAGTATGCATAAGAGTGACCCCGGGGAATTTCTGCCATGTGAATATCAGTGCACTACACGGTGGGTTCTGGTGCAGCGCATCTTCATGGGGAGCAGGAATCTACATTGCTGATGGGCACCCCAAGTGACCTGATACAATCAATCCTCAAAAACTGTCTCTAGAGATGGTGCCTGGAGAAGCATTCTGGGGAACTCTTGCACTGCTTGACCTTCTGTGTACTGTTCCATAAACTAAACGAAACTGATAAAGACATGTTCTTGAAGAGCCTGATTGCTCTGAGTCCCAGTGATGCCTTCTTTCCTGGTAGGAGAACTGAGTCAGTGTGAGTTTTGATGTTTACTTGTCTTATAAAATTTTTAAGGGGGCTAGGGATATAGCTCAGTTGTAGAGTGCTTGCCTTGCAAGCACAAGGCCCTGGGTTCGATCCCCAGCACTGCAAAAAAAAAAAAAAATTCAAAACCTAGATGCAGAGATAACCAGGAAGGTCCTTGATGGCAAGATAATGACTTGAACATGCTCAAGGCAAGAGGACATCAGGGCAGTTATTCTCAAAATGTGCTGCACATAAGAATCCTCTGAGAGCTTTTAAAATCCCAAATCCCAGTCAGGTGCAGTGGCACATGCCTGTAATCCCAGCAGCTCAAGAGGCTGAGGCAGGAGGATTGCAAGTTCAAAACCAGCCCCAGCCATTTAGCAAGGCCCTCAGCAACTTAGCAAGACCCTGTCTCAAAACAAAAACATAAAAAGGCCTAGGCACATTTCTCAGTAGTTAGTTGCCCATGGTTTCAATCCCTGGTACCAAAAAAAATTTTTTTTCATTAAAAAACAAATCACAAGGACCCAGTTGTACCCCTGAACAATTAAATCAAAGTGCCTGAGTATAGGGGCCAGACATCAGTATTTTTTAATCCCATGGTGATTACAATGTGCAGCAAGATTTAGAACTACCAACAGAAGGTTCCTGCATACCCCCAGGTGTCTTGGAACACCTGGAGCTTGGAGACCAGGTTATGTTATATTCCTACATGGAACGGCATACTGAATTACTAAAAGGCATATTGAACATTAAAAGATAGGTAAAGACCTATAATTAAGAAATCTCATCAACTCTCTCTAAACCCACCATTTCTCTAAAGTATTTAGTCAGAGAACTTCCTTTTTATTAGCATCTCACAAAACCAGAGTTCCTAAGGAAGGATGCACCTTAGACAGTATAGCCCTAAAGAAGCTCAGAAACTGTCCCAAGGCAAAGAGAAAAGCCATAATTATTCCAAGAAACAGCCTCTTCTAATGATTCATCTCAGGATCTGGCTCCTTTAAGTCTCTGTGAGACTGGATCCCCCAGAAGTAATTGTTCCTACTGGGAAAGGAATTGGGAGGGTGTTGGGGGGAACAACACGCTTCCAGGCAGGTACCCCAGGAACTATGAAAGTGACACCACCTTGCCCTTTAAGAATGAGATCCTCTTCCATCTGGAGGTGGGTCCCATGGCTGAGTCCCTCAGTTCTACTTCGTGAACGTCACTGGACCCACCCAACCCCTCCCTAGGCTGAGAGACCACTGGAACCCCTGCTTTCTGAATTAAGTTGAATGAATTCACCTTACTTAATTAAGTTGATTGAGTCTTTCCACAGCGTTCATTTTGATCAAAACATCACATCATACACTTAAATAAATACAATTATCATTTGTCAGTGAAACTTTGAATGAACTAAATGGTTAAATATAAAAGCAACTTAAATGATTATTAAGCTGATTCAGCCACCATGTGGCCGGCTCTAGAAAATGAACCTCCAAGATGAACTTCGACGAGTTTTCATCACATTTACACACATATGAGTATTAGGACCCATAAAAGTAAAGTCAAAGAAGTTTAGATAATTTTTTTTCCCAAGACCTACAACTCTGACCAAAATTTGGAAGGGAAATAACAAGATATTTAAAGACAAGATATTAAAATAGCAAAGACTACTTTAACTGCTTACTATATATGTGTATGCTTCTTCACTCTTCTAAGGTAGATGATTGATGGACGGATTGATTGGTTGATTTATTAGCTCATTTAATCCACACAATGATTCTATGACTTGCATTCTATTATTACCCCATTTAAAGGAGACGAGTGTTTAAGTGGATACCCAACATTCTCACAGAAAGAGGCAAAGGTTTGATCCCTGTAGTTGGACTCAGAATGAGCACTCTTAACTCCTCTACCATACTGCAAACCCTCCAAAAGAGGTCTCTAAATTCCATGTGAGGAAATGGTTGAGGGATTCCAGCATGACTGTATTTTCCTTCTAAACTTTTGGACAGAAAAGGTCTTGGCTTAGAGATGGCATTAAGCTACAGGTGAGCAGATAGTAATAGGAAAGTCTTGGGTGCTTGCCTGGGTCCCTGCTCTTTCTGCAGAGTCTCACCTCAGCCACTGCTGATGGGAAGGACTCAGACCCACCTTATTCACATGTAGTCTCACCTTCCTAGCCACAGCAGACTGGACAAGGTCAAGACCTGATCTGAGTTGGTTGCAAGAATAACCCTCTCTTCTTCCAAAAAGCTCTTTACTTGAACTACTTTAAGTAGATATCTGTTCCTTGGAGTCAAAAAGTTGTGGCTTGTGACTCGGAAGAGGTACTAGGTAGGATGTAAGAAGGACATATCTTCAGCTTTCCCTCTATGATCCATGGTCACTGTCTTCCCCCATCCACATTTGGGTGGATCTCGTGCCAATTCAAGGCTAAGGAACATTTAGTACCTATAAATGTGCCTTGGAAGGACTTTGGAAGGACTTATCCTGCTGCAAAATCTTCCCTCTTCATTCATTATTGGTATTCCTGCCTTAGCTTTATATATTCTAGAATTGCAGGGTTTTATAGGCTCTCATAGCTATTAGAAGTAATGGGAATATTAGAGGTCAAATGGCCCAGGCTTTCCAATTCACTGTCCCAGGCCACCAAATAGGAAGATTGTTACTGGTTGGTGTAGTTGATTGTTGTCCAGGGCTGGTAATCCAGCACTTTACTGAGTGGGCCTTTATTGCTCACACATATAGCAGATGTCCCAAATAAAGATGACCAGACAATCACATTAATTGATCTTGATTCAATTCTATGCATAACTGCTCCCTAACCCCAAAATGCTCCCAGAGGTATGTAGTCCAAGACAAATTTCTTTGATTGTTTCGTTATAAAGTTTCTCAATGTTTTCTCACAACCTCGGTATCTGAACCTTACAAAATGGTGGAGTCAGAAGGAACTTAGGAGTGCAGTCCAACTCTTCACCTCACAGGCATGGAGAATGAGACTGTGAAGGGAGGAATGACCTTGGATTTCTTTCTCTTTTACTTTTTTTTTTTTGGTTTCATTGTACACAAATGGGGTCTTCATTTCTATGGTTGTGCATGATGTAGATTCATACCATTCGTGTAATCATACACGTATTTAGGGTAATGATGTCTGTCTCTTTCCACCATTTTTCCTTGGGTTTCTTAGTGGGATCTTAGTTGCAAGTGACAGAAGCCCAGCACCTAACATAACTTGAACACTTAGAATTCACTAGAAGATCCTGAATTCACTAGTTGAAATTTCTCAACATAGTTTGGAGGATGGGCAAGAATGTAGCTAAGCCTGGGGTACAACTGAGATCAGGAACTCCTGAATCAAGCAATTTCTCTTTTGTCCATAATTGTCTGTTAAATATCAGGTTTATTTTCTTCCTAAACCTACTTCTTCCACAAATTGGGATCAGGGGAACCCTCTGGTTGTTGCCATAGTTCATATGTCTTTGTTTTTCTGCCACAAAGAAGATGAAAATTGATTTTTATGGTGCCAAGTTATGGTGCCTTTCTAATTGGAGTAAGATGAAATCTTAAAGTTGTTTTTATTTGCATTTCTCTAATTACTAGAGATGTGGAACACTTTTTCATATATTTGCTAATCACCTGTATATCTTCTTCTGAAAAGTGTCTGTCCAGTTCCTTGGCCTATTTATTGATTAGGTTCTTTGTATTTTTGGTGTAAAGTTTGGTAAGCTCTTTATAAATTTTGGAGATTAGTGCTCTATCTGAAGCACGTGTGGAAAGGATTTTCTCCCACTCTGTAGGTTCTCCTTTCACATTATTGATTGTATCCTTTGCTGAGAAAAAGCTTTTTAGTTTGAATCCATCCCATTTATTGATTCTTGTTTTGATTTCTTGTGCTTTGGGAGTCTTGTTAAGGAAGTCTGGTCCTAAGCCAACATTTTGAAGATTCAGGCCTACTTTTTCTTCCACTTGTACATAGTTGGTGGAGTTGCAAATCGGTGCAGCCACTCTGGAAAGCAGTATGGAGGTTCCTCAGAACACTTGGAATGGAACTACCTTTTGACCCAGTTATCCCACTCCACGGTTTATACCCAAAGGACGTAAAATTAGCATACTACAGTAATGCAGCCACATCATTGTTTATAGCAGCCCAATTCACAATAGCCAGTTTATGGAACCAACCTACATGCCCTTCAACAGATGAATGGATAAAGAATCTGTGGTATATATACACAATGGAATATTATTCAGCCATAAAGAAGATTAAAATTAAGACATTTGCAGATAAATGGATGGAATTGGAGAATATCATGCTAAGTAAAATAAGCCAATCCCAAAAAACCAAAGGCTGAATGTTTTCCCTGATAAGTGGATGATGATAAGTAATGGGGGTTGGGGTACGGGGGATAAGAGAAGAATGGAGGAACTTTAGATTACATAGAGGGAAATGAGAGGGAGGAGGGGGTGGGATATGAAAGATGGTGGAATTAGACAGACATCCTTACCCTATGTACATGTATGATTACATGAATGGTATGAATGAAAAGTTGTACCCCATTTGTGTACAATGAATCAAAATGCAGTCTGTAAAAATTTAAAAATCTCAAGGAAGTTCTCAGATGTCAGAAGGCCAAGAAATGGGGAACAGGGGTTGATTGACTCAATGTTGGACAATCAGTGAAGACTAGAAGGATGGTATTTATAGGGAGATGGTAGTACTCATGTGATCCAGTTGGTTAGATTTAAGGAAGGAGCATTTCCAAGATTAGAAAGATACTGCCCTGGGGACACAAAAGAATAGATCTTCACCACAAAGTGGCAGAGAGGATCAGAGAAACTGTTACTGCCCTGTGCTTTAGGAATCCCACAGAGGTGGTGGCTGCACAGAGATTGAGGGAGACAACAGGTGGTAGAGCCAGAAGATCTACCACTGGTGCTTAAATAGTTCATGTTTGACTCCTGTCTGTCATCAGCAAGGCATTGGAAAGACCACTGATGCTTGGAGATTTCCTTAAGCTTTGTGCTTGACCTCTTAGAGTGAATGAAAAGGGTGGAAATTTTGTCTCTGGGCACTCCATCTTCCCTGGTCTTCATTCCTGTACTCAATTGCTTGGTTCTCAAGTGGGATAGGGATAGGTTCACTCTCCATCCAAGCCTATCCCTGGAAAGAGGTCTGAGGCAGTTCTGTGCCTGGCAATGCTTAACACTGGGTCCTTTCTTAAGTAACTTAAAAGTCATCAAAGTTAAAGCCCAAACCGAGGGCAGGGGATGAAGCTCAGTGGTAGAGTGTTTGCCTATCATGTAGGTCTGAGCCCCAGTGCTGGTTAAATAAAAATCCCCAATAGATATATGAAATCTCAGGCCAAAGAAGGATCCTTAGAATTCTTTTATGCAACTCTGCCTCATTTTGCAGATGGAGAAAGTGAAACACAGAACAAGGGAATTCCTCTATGAAAGGACGCACAGCTGGTTGGTGGCGGTTCCCACTCAGCTCTCCTTCTACCATAGCCTGCATTTTCCAGGAAAGTTCAAGCAGACTAATTTCAAAGTAAGGACTTGGAAACAAAGAAAAAGAATTTAAAAGGGAACCAAGCCCTCTCTTGGCACCTCAGAATCACATCACATTGCTCACATCTTCTGCCACCAAAATGAAATAAAATCTGCTGATTTGCACTTCCCTGGAAGGACAGCAGCCTTTTTTCTTCCACTTTGTGTGTTGAGTAGTATAGTCAGTGGAAGGGTCTTCTGAGACCCTTCCTGACACCAACAAGCCCCTTTGTTGACAGCTCCTGGAGGATCTGAGCCTCAGTTGAAGCTCTCCTTAGAGGGTACCGTATGTTGGCAGACACCTGAGGAAGGTGCTGGGAGGAGCCATGCCAGGGCCAGATGTGAGACGGGCAGGGTGCAGGTGTGGTACCACACTGACCATTCCCCCGTTGAGCTGGATTTCCACGCTTCCTCATCAGAAGATCTCTTTACCCTTCTTTTAGATATTATAGTCACATTTGAAATCTACCAGCATGTAAATCTACATGCTTTCCCTAAGCATGTATATCCAGAAGCAGAATTTTAACTTTAATTGAGTTACAATGGGTACACAGAAACATTGACTTGCTTAATGTAAACATTTTACTGAGTTTGGACATATAAATGTACTCATAATACCACAATCGAGATGCATCACCTCCAAAATTTTTCTTTTGTTCTTTCTTGGGTTTTCTTTTTTCTTTAATGTATTCTGGGTTGCTTTATTGTTGTTGTCGTTGTTGTGTTATATTGTTTTGTTTTTTGTTGGTTGATTGGTTGTCTGGTGGTAAGAACATCAAGATAAGCCCTTTCTTCTTAACATAGTAAAAAGTATACACTGTTATACTGTTAACTGTAGGAGCTGTTGTACCACGGATCCTAGAACTTCTTGGTCTTGCTTATTTGTCCTGCTGTAACTATTCACATCAGACAATTCCCCATTTCCTCCTGACCCTAGGAACCACCATTCTCCTCTCTGCTTCTATGAGTCTGACCATGTTCAAGGCCCCACGTAGATGGAGTCCTGCAGTATTTGTTTCTGTGGCTTGCTTACTTCACCAAGCATCATGTGTTCCATGTTCATCTATATTGTCACAAATGGTAGATTCCTTCTTTGATGGGGCTGAACAGTATCCCTTGAACATATACATCACCTTTTCTTTATCCATTCATCTGTCAACAGACATGTGGGTTGTCTCCACCTCTTGGCTGCAATGAACACGGGCACGGGGGTGGATATATGTTTGAGATGATGATTTTGATTCCATTAAATATACACCCAGCACTGGAAATGCTGGATCCTCTGCCAATTCTATGTTTAATGCAAAAGCAGATTATTAATGAGTTATCCGCAGCTACACTTTCTATTAAAGCAGGACTTTTAGAATCAAAACAACTAATAAAAACAATCGCAGGTTGTTCAAATAATTTTGACGCAGTGTATAGCAAGATGTAAGGAAATACAAACACCATAACCAAGGGACAACCCAGTGACCTCCCTATAATCAACCGTTCTTAATGTCTTCCTAATTGAACCTCATCTCCCTTTTCATATATAAAAAGAATGCATTTTTCAACTTCCCCTGAGCTCTCTTTAGAGAAACAAAATGTATACGGAGTCCTACCTACAACGTGGAGTTTTGTGGTCAAGTTCCTGCAGCCTTCTCATTTAAACCTTCCTTCTTGAATAGAAGTTTTTAAGTGCCTGCTTATAACTTAACCAGAAGGAGGCAGTAAATTGTGCTTGGACCTGGCAACTTACTCTCTTGGTACTCCCTTTCCACTTGTTGTGTACTCCCTGCCTTCTGGTAGATTCTGGGGGACCAAATAGCTCTTCAGAGGACTGCTTTTTATCATGAAGACCCAATATTGTCTTTAATCAAGAGTGTTTGGGCAGCTTTTTCACTGCTGTGACCAAAAGACCTGACAAGAACAATTAAAGGAGGAAATGTTTATTTTCATGCTCATAGTTTCGGAGGTCTCCGTCAATAGACGGCGGGTTCCATTTGCTCTGATCCTTAGGTGAGGCAGAACACAATGGCAGAAGAGTGCGGTAGAAGAAAGCAGCCCAGGACATGGCCACCAGAGAGCAGAAAGAGCTCCCTCACCACAGACAAAATATAAACACCAGAAGTCATATTCCCAGTGATGCACCTCCTCCAGACACCCCACCTGCCTACAGTCACCATGAGGATTACTGCACTGATGAGGTGAAGGCTCCCCAACCCAATCATTTCACCTTTAAGTTTTCTTGCATTGGCTCACACATGAGCTTCTTGGGGACATTTCATATATAAACCATAACAAGGAGAGAAAGTCACATGACTAACTCAAGATGTATAACTTCTTGCTTCATGTTTTCTACCACTGTAACACACTGACACTTGAACTACACATTAGTCATGCCCCTTAATTGTGGCCTGAGCATTAATACTCAGACAAAACACTATTAAAGATTTAAAGTATTTCTTGTAAAAATTATGTTTGTTTTTAAATATCCTCTCCTCTAAAATAAACATGTCTTTGAAGATTTCTGCGTGTATTATTTTACTTCGTGATCTCAAATTGAGTGTCCTTTGATGCTGTGTTCTCTGAATCTTCCACCTTTCATAAAATCTGCTTCTTTCAGTTTGAAAACCTGTTACTCTTTTGTCTGGCTGAGTTGAGAATCATCCTGTTTCTCAGGTACTGTCATCCCCCACCTCCTATAATTCTGCACATCATTCATTTAACAGGGATCTTGTTTATTTGATATTCCAGGTAGCATGGAGAGAAGGAATTTGAGCTTTGGAAATGAACAATCCAAGAAAATGAGCAAGAGATGAGTAGATGGGACCTGTTGCTTTCCAGTGTCGTGGGTTTAACGTGAAGATCAGGAGTCAATACACTTTGTGAGGCTTCAGGTGCAGGCTGAGGTGGTGCAGCATAGAGAGAAGCAGGATAGGCTGGGACGCCTTCCCACCACCCCTGCAGGGAATGCAGCCATACTCTACCTCCCTGTGGACAGAAGCTTTGAGAACACAGAGTCCATGCATGTGATACCCTTATGGGCAGTGGGAATAGTAGAAATTCACCAAGTGGATACTCAGGCCCGCAACATGACTAGGGAGCTGGGACAGGTGGGATAGAAGAAATAACAGGGTTGTGTTTCCAGCGTGGAGAGCAACTGACAGGCATGTTACCATGGATGGGTGTCATCTAGAGATTCGTGTGAGGCATCCCTGGGAACCACTACCAGGATCTGAAGGATACATTCAGCAGGGCCAGCTTTACTAACTGGGCCACCAAACTACATTCATTTGGTCATTAAAAATAGATAGAATTAAATATTGAATCCTAATCAATGACGTTGACTCTGAAGCGCATGAGGATGAAGGATAATGCTGATGTCTGCAACTCATCTTGGAAACTATTCAAAAAACAAAGGCTGGTTGATGGATGAATTGAGGGATCAATGAATTAATGGATGGATCATCCATATGTGAATAAATATTGCCAAATACTAGCAATTACAAAATCCAAGCATTGAGTATGGGGAGGAGTTTATTATACATTATTTTCAACTTTTCTATATGGTATGAATCTTCCATAGAAAATTTTGCCAAGTAAATATAATCTTGCTCTGTAATCTCAGACCAGTGAGGTCTGGTCACTGGTCAGACCAGTGTCATCTGAATGACACAAGATTGAATTCCAGATCCTTTTGCTGCTTGTCCTTGAAGTTATAGCTCTTGTTCCATTCTCTTGTCAGCCTAACTTTTCCTTCTCTTCCTCCCTCTCCCTGGAGCTGAAAGTTCCAGCTCTCTTTATGCTTTGGCCCATGAGGTCGTCTCTTGAACAATGTACCTGCTATAATGAGGGCCCAGAACACTGGCACTACTGAGTGGGCGACCCTAAGACTCCTCCAAGGCTGGGAATAGTTAGGACAGCTGGACTCTGCTGAGAATTTTCCTTAGTGCCTCCTTCACCTCCTTGTTCCTCAAGCTGTAGATGATGGGGTTCAACATGGGAATCACTGTCGTGTAGAACACAGACACCACCCGATCTTTTTCTGAGGACTGGCCAGAATTATCCCTCAGGTACATGAAGATAAGAGTACCAAAGAAGAGGGACACTGCAGTGAGGTGGGAAGCGCAGGTAGAGAAGGTCTTCGCCCGGCCTCCAGCTGAAGGGATCCTCATGATGGCCACAATGATAAACAGGTAGGACACCAGGATGACCACCATGCAAGCAGGGAGGACAAAAATGGCGAATACAATAATCACCACTTCCTGGGTGTAGCTGTCCCCACAGGTCAGCTTCAGCAGAGGAGGGAGGTCACAGAAGATGAAGTCGATCTCACCATTCCCACAGAAGGAGAGAGTGAAGGCTGAGACCGTCCGCACTAAGGCACTGAAGAGACCAGCAACGTAAGCCCCAGAAACAAAACCCAGCCGGGCCTTCTGGGTCATGATGGTGACGTAGAGCAGTGGTTGGCACACGGCCACGTAGCGGTCATAGGCCATGATGGCCAGGAGGTAGCAGTCGATGGAACCAAAGAAGGTGAAAAGGAAGAACTGGGCTGCACAGCGCGTGTGGGATAAGGCTGCCCCATGCTCCCACAGCACCGCCATGGTCTGAGGAACAGTGACAGATGAGTAGCAGATGTCCATGAAGGAGAGGTGACTCAGAAGGAAGTACATCGGGGTATGGAGCCGGCGGTCCATGCGGATGAGAATGATCATTCCCAAGTTCCCCAACAGAGTGATGAGATAGATGCACAAAAACAAGAGGAAAAGAGGGACCGCCCGTTCAGGATGCTGGGTGAATGCAATAAGGAGGAATTGGGTCACCAAGGTGAGATTTGTCTCTGCCATGAGCCCGTGGTGCCTGAGGGGATTGGTGGGAACAGCAAGTTAGGAAGCTGCAAAGAGGATTTACCTGCATGTCGGGTTTACATTTGCTGACCATGCACCGTGAACAAACCATGCTGGGGGCTGTGAGGGGTCTCAGAAATGACCCATCTCAGCTCCTGCTTTAAAGAAAGTTTTGTGATGTAGAGTCACCTTAGCATGTCAAGAACCAAGACACAGGTACGCATTTCCAGAATGGGTGTGCATATTCTCCCACTTCTATTGTGGAGGAGCTGTGTAAGCTCTGAGAGTCCAATAATCCCTCTGAGCCCAAACTTGTCCATGGTCCCAACAGGAGCTGACTCACCATCTCTCACCTACCCTGAGGCCATCCACTTCAAGACTGGGTCCCTTTTCCTCCATGACCACAAGTCCTCCTTTATTTCCAATCTTCCTCATCTCTTGTCTGCGTTAACAACAGCCATGGAACTGACTGTTCTCCCTGCCTTACAGTCACTTCTCACCAACTCGTGAAATATCAATGAACATCTTGATATTTTTAAGCCTTTGATTTGATCATATCACATTCCCCTGTTAAAAGACCTGCCCTGGTCCTCTGTCATGGATAGAGTGTTGCTCAGGCTTCTCAGGATGGGAATGCCTCCCTGGAGTCTTTCCATTTACTTCCTCGTGCTCCTTCTTACTTCTCTGTGTTCACACCCACGGTCACACCCCTCCCACAATCTCTCCAGCCGCCCTAAGCTTTCAGCAGCTTCTCTGATCCCATGTTCTCTCACATCTCCTCGCTGCTGGCAGAACACCTGCCTGGAACACCTTATCTTCCCACCCACCGGTCCTTGCTAATTCTTGGGCTGCCTTCAAACCTCTGCTCAGGAGTACTCTTACTAGACCCTCCAGTCTTCCTTCTCCAGTCAATGCATGGGTCTTTGGAGGTCAGTGTAGAGTGAGGGCTTGATATCTTTTCATGCAAAAATCATGAAATGAGATATGAAGCACCTTGCAAAGAGAAAGGCACCATACACCTGTTCAAGAGGTTACTTTTATTTTATTGACTATTTATTTTACTGTTTACAAACAGAAAATGCCTAAAGAATAAAATTCACTAAAATTGATGAACAATCATGAAGGTCATAAACTACTCTTGAGTTTACATGTCTATCTTCAAACTAACAATACGCTTACTTAATATCTCTTATCATAATTAACCCTCTTGGTTTTTACCAAAAAAATGGATTTTTTAAAATCATATCATCTTGCCTGTAATCCCAGGTACTAGGGAGGCTGAGAAGAGAGGATTTTTTAAGTGCATGAATTCAAGATCAGCCTCATGGGCAACAGAGTAAAACCCTATATCAAAAATAACATTTTAAAACGCTATTTTTTTCCTATTGTTCTTAATAACATAGAACATACAGACAGTACTGTAATATGATTTGTAAATTAACTCACTTAATCCCCTCAATCACTTTATGAAAAAGGAGATTTTCTCATCCTTATTCTACAGATGAGGAAACTGAGACAGAGTTTAGGCAAGATGGTCAAGACCGCACAACAAGTAAATGGCAGAACTCTCTTTAGGACCAAAGCTGCACCTAGAAGTTCTGTTTACCTTGCAACAGGATTTCACATGCCTCCCAGGGCTCTTCCAACAGCTCCCACACAGGAAGCACTGACCATTAAGTCAACAAACACAAATGCCTGCACCACAGCCTGGGAGCATCTGAGGGCTGGTAGAGGCTTTTGAGCTAAGGGATAGAACGTCCTTTGGCAGACTTGCAGCGTAACAGAATAGAGAAGGCATCAATCATCTTTGAAGCAGAAGACTTTGGCAGCTAGAGCAGTGTTGGACTGACCTATTGGGGAAAATGATAAATAAAGGAAATTGGATCTGGTGAGCTGAATTGAACAAAGAACCTGAAGACCCAGGTCAGTTTTCTCACCTGAACTCCACTTTGGCTTTACCTGGCTGGTCCTATTCTCTCTTTGTCCACTATTTTTCCATAGTCTCTGAAAAGGTCGCTTCCCTTCCACTGCTTGGAGAAGGGTCCTGAGGGTTGTGGAGGGGAGAGCTGCTGCGCTAACCAGCAGGAGGGCCTTTGCAGTCCTACATCTGCTCAGTCATGATCTGAGCCAGTCTTCTGGAGCCTCAGTGTCCTTCTGTCCTCCCACATCCCCTCACACACACACACACACACGTGCAATGTATGAATCAACGTGGGAGCAATAATGCTTTAGCTGCCTGACAGTTTCAGGACCATATGGTCCTTGAGTGCCTTCTAGGCAGGGCTGTTCTGTCAAGCCCTCTCTTCTCCTCCTCTTGTTTCTATGACCTGCTAAGGCTGGTTGGGATACATTCCTCACCCTTGCTTTTGTTCAATTCCAGGCAGAGGCTGACTCCTAGCTCCAACACTAATATTTGCTAGAAAAGCTCTGAGGTCCCCAGTCAATAGCTAACGTGATCTCTAAGGAAAGACAATTACTGCTCACGTGGACTCCCCACAAAGCACCTGGCGTCTCTCACTTAGGAGGAAAGAAGGCTTCCCTCCCAGTCCCAACTCCCAAGTCCCTAACAAATACCCAGGGGTCTAAAATTAACAATCCCAATTCTGCACAGTCCCTTGAGTAATTGATGTCTCTGGCTTTAACTTCTCCAATCAGAGCAAGGTCACAAAGGATGACAGTAGCCATGCTCACCAGTGTGGCTGTATCCTGACAGAAGGGAGGCTTCGCTCCACAGGGTTAGGAGGGCCCACTGAGCAGCTACAGAGACCTCAACGGGATGGGTTTTGTCTTCTCTTTGCCCTTTCTGGGAGTCAGATGTTTCATTACATTCCCCCTGCCTTTTTTTTTTTCTTCTTCTTCTTCTTTAAACACAAATGAAACCAGAAGAAAAACAAAAGCCTGGGATGCTGTCCAGGGGGGATTTGGCAAGTCCTTCGTATTGGTGTGGCCTTTGCCAGTTCTCTGCAGCTTTGACACCAGACTTTTTATTTCATCCCCCAATTCATAAGCACTTTGTTAAATGGAATTTCAACCGTTCTCAATTCATAAAAGAGAATAAGGAAGATGAGAAAGAACAGAAAGATTCTTCTCTTTGACAATTATGAAAACCAAGAGAAAATGGGACCATGTAGTCCCTTGAGTCATTGCTGTGCTAAGAATTCTAAGTGGAGAATAATTAGAATAAGACAACTTTGTATTTGTATTAATATGTCAAAATACACTGTCATGTATAACTAAAAAGAATAAAATTTTAAAAAATGAAACACACATACAAAACAAGCACACAATGTCTGCCTGCCTATCGGAAATAGGCAAAGAAATAGATGAGATAATTATATATCATTCAGGATGACAAGTACTAAACTCTTAAGCAAAATGTGACTCATGTGCCATGGGGATTCAGTGTAGGGCGCAGTTACCTACAGATGGGATAGATCAGGGAAGGACACCCAGAGACGCACTTTGACAATCTGCTAGGAAGAAGGAAGAGGGATCAGAATGACCAAATGTCCACGGTTAGAGGACCCCAGGTCTCTCCTGATGCAATGAGTGGCACTTTGATGACAGCACAGAATGGTACAGATTCCAAAACACATGGGATGTATCAGAAATCAGTCGTTTTCAGACTCAAATATTTGCATAAACATAGTGAGATCTCTTGAAGATAGGACACACATGTAAATGTGAAATTCATTTCTGTACACCTTATACACACAGCCTAAAGTTAATTTTATACTGTATTTGTAGTACACTTGTGCTTTGACTATAACCTGTCACATGAACTCAGTGTGGAATTTTCCACCTGTGGTCTCATGTAGGTGCTAAAAAGTTGAATTTCAATTTTTCATATTAGGGATATTCAACCTGTATGAGGCAAGTCAAGACCAGGACTCAGAGTGAAGTGTATAAGGTGCTGACTCAAGTGCATAAGTGAGGGGGGCACCAAAAACCTCAGTAGAGTAGAGAAATAATATTTTAGCATAATGTTTTTAAAAAATTAAAATCAATGCAATAAAGTCAGAGGTGAACAAACATCAAAATTTTAAATAAAGGCAGCACAGTATTACTGATTTTTCCCTTCGCCTCAGTCCCAACACAGTTCAACAGTCGCACTGGTGCTGGGAGATGTTTGTAATGGGAGGGCAAAACCAAGAAGCTTCCAAGAGACAGACTTTCCCTTGGAGAAAGAGTCTTTCCATCACCTAGGGATTTCTCATTTCTCTTCTCTCTGTTCTCCATGTAAAAAAAAAGAAAGAAAATTCAAGACGGTCAACATAATAAGATCAATACTTGAAGAGTGTCTTTAATGATTTCAAAGCATTCCCTTCATCTCTCTTCACAAGAACCCTGTGGGATAGAGAGAGAATGAGAATCCTCATAGTGCTGAGGAGTAAACAGGGGCATAGAGAGGGGCCCAGGTCATATAGTTACCTGGTGGGTAGACTCTACATTTTGTCTTTCCTGCACACCCTGGTTGCTAGAGGACACTGCTCTGGTCACAGCCTCTTCTGCCCAAGAGGATTTATTTTTTTTAAATGATCATGAACACTCTCATGCATATGCATGTCCGAGTTCTCTAAATGAAAAAGTCTTCTGAGCTCTCCTGTGTTAACAAACAACAGTAACACAATGTGACTTTGCAAAATAAACTTATTTCTAATTCATGAAGAACATGGTGTGGTTTAAGCAGTTCTGATCTCATAGCTATGCCCTTTGGAGACAGTAGATGTGGGGGCATTGCTGGTACAGGACACAGCAACGGGAAGACTGTAGGGGTAGAGCCAAGGACAGCCTGGAGGTGATCTTCCTCACTCACACCCACATCCCGGTGACCAGAAACCTGTCACATGCCCTCAACATAACTGCAAGAGATGCCAGGAAATGGATATGTGTGCAAACTAATGTGTAAGCTAACATCTCTGCGACCTTTCCTATCCTTTGTACAGGATAAAGTCAGAATCATCCTCAAAATTTTTGAGAGCAGGCAAGAGTTCACTATTATATTTGCATGGTTCCTCCTCTTCCTGCTCCCATTAATACATTATTCATATTTGTGCACATTTCCCATGATTACTCACCCTTCCCTGTACCACAGCACACTGAGTGTGAAGCATGGCTTTTTGTTTGCTTTGGGGTTTTGTTGTTTTATTTGGCAGTACTCGAGATGGAACCCAGAGTGCTTCACCACTCAGCCACATCCCAGCCCTTTTTTTACTTTTTATTTTGAGACAAGTGCTCATTAAGTTGCTCAGGCTGTCCTTGAGCTCGTGATTCTCTTGCCTCAAACCCCTGAGTCTCTGGGATGACAGGTGTGTGCCACCATACCCAACTCATTCTGTTTTCTTTTTTTTTTTTTCTTCATTCTCTAAAATTAATACAGAGTATGGGCAGCAGACTTTTAGCAAAGATATTCTAGAAAATTTAGGAGGTTCACAGTACTGCACAGATGGGTGTGAAGATTAGAACTGAATAATGGATGTTGTGCTGCAAGTTCCCTGGCCATTTCCATCTGAAGAACTTGTCACCAGCTGCTCCTCACCTTCACCTTAAGCCTGCCCACAACCATATAACCCCAACTCTTTCTCTACTAAGACCACCTTTTATTTGTATCTAACTTCTCCCAGTCGCAAAGTCTTACAAATCCCTTTCCTATCCAGTCCACTAGAAAGAGATTTAAAATCCATTTCATATTGTTATGCATGATAATGTAAATCTTTACTATTCAAATTTCGTCCATTGAAAGCATGCATTGAAGGTTCTCAAATTTCATTGTCAAGATGCCCTAAATTACCATATACCTCCATCTTTCAAGGGTGTTTTCTTCAACAAAAGGAAAATTATCTCTTTAATAGAGAAAAATTAGGTCAGATGTCAGTTTACATTTTTTGGACCTATCAATAAAAGACTCAATGTTCTAAGAAGTCTGGAAAAGAATTAAGTGAAGTGAAACAACTATCTTTTCAGAGACTTTAGTATTATCATATGCTTTATAAATAAAAGAAAAAATAAAGAGTATATTATGAAGCAATTCTCAAAAGTATTCCACCACGCAGTGCTTTGTTAGCTACTGTGGTGTAATAAACACTCACAAATTCAGTGGTGCACAATAATGAGTATTTTTTTTTCTCACATTTGTAGGTTCATGATTGGCAGGATTTAGCTGTCAAGCTTCAGTGTGGTTCCTGATCTTTTTTCATGTCATCTTTGGATCCGCAAGCTTTTCAGGGAATGTTCTTTTTCTAACAAAAACAGAAGTGCAAGCAGACAAAGCCCCGGTATCAAAACACATCTCCTTCATCAACTCTACTGGTGTCCCATCAGTCAAAGCAAGTCACATGGTCAAGCTCAGCATCCTCGAGCAGGGGAATTTATTCTACTCAAACTGGGAAAGGCGTGAGATGAATATTTTCTGAACACTAATCCAGCCTTCACTGTTGTTCATAAATGTTCATGTCCTACCAACCCCATAAAGAACAAGCAACATACACCTGTCACCACCCAAAACTCCCCACCACAAACTTCAACCAACTGTGTCATTGAGATCAAAGTCTGGCATCTTGTGATCTTCATCAGGTCCAGACGTAGCTCCCCAGGGTCTAGAGAATTATAAACTAAAAAGACAAGTTTGATGCCATCCTACAAATATCAAGAATGCATTGATGAGTCAGCAATGAGCCCTCCCACTAGAAAAGAAGAGTGACAGACACATGCAATCATGGGCCTATAGCAATTCTGAAACCCTGGTAAAGTGTTGCTATGTCTCCTTACCATGGGGTAGAAAACATGCCTGTCAGTCCATGAATCATCTCCCCTGGGAAAAGGAGAGAGGCAAAATGGCAAGAATGAAAACACCATGACCATATTTTTTTTCATTACCAAAAATATGCAAACTGCTTCTATGTCTCACTGTCTCTTTTTTGCGGTACTGAGGATTGAACCCAGGGTGCTCTACCACCGAGCTGCATCCCTCGCCTTTTTTCACTTTTAGTTTTACTTCGAGACAGGAGGTCTCGTGAAGTTGCCCAGGCTGGCCTGGAACTGCCGTCCTTGCTCAGCCTCCTGAGTCACTGGGATTATAGGCATGCGCCACCACGCCCAGCTCACAAGTCTCTTTGAACTACCGTGCTTTAGCCTCTTAGAATTTACCAGAAAGAAGGTGTTATAAATTTGGGGTAAGAGTGAGGGTTCTGGTGTCAGATGGCTTGGGTTTAAATCCTGTCTCTATCATTTTCTGTCTGTGCGATCTTGGAAAATACACACACACACACACACACACACACACACATCTCTGTACTTCAACGTCCTCATCTATAAGTTGGGGGATAATAGTAACAATCTCAAAAAGTTATGGAGAAAATCAAGTAAAGACAGAAAGTAAAGCCACTGTTGAGTAAGGTGCCCTGATCTTCACTGAGTCAGAGGTGTTTCCCAGACAACTCCCCAAATTCAACCTTTCTTCCTACTTCCAGGTCTAAATTCGTATATATTCGATGACACAGTAGAGTTCACACCAACTAAGACAGCAGTAAGCCTACCTAGACTCTGACAAACACAGAGCCTACTAATAGCAGTTGTGATAACCACAAAAACGGCCAGCATCCCTGAGTGTCCATTATGTGCCGGGCACCAAGCCAAGCATTTCACATACAACTTCCCTCTTAAGAATAAAAAATATAAATTGTTCACACTAAATATAGCGTTTCTAATCATGCAAGGAAATATCCTCAAAGATGATTTTTAAAAAACTTTTCTTTAGATGAGAGCTCTTTCAACTCCATCATGCAATGTCCTCGTGTCCTATTTTGCTCTTCTCTTGTTCAATGCTAATTGACTGTGGCTATCAGCCTTCCCTGTCTTTGCCTTTACAGTATTTGATTGCAAATATTTGTCAATCTTTCTCTCCACCAAAATATGGAATTTTTTTTGTTATTATGCCTCTGTCTTTCTGTCTCCCCTGGTGCTAAGCTTCATGGGAAACTCCTTGTTGAAAGATTCCCCACCTCAGGGGAGCCTGGTTCCATGCCTAGTAGGCAGGGAACACTTGCAAATGATTATGAGAGCCCAGATGGTTGGTACAACAGAGGAGGCTGCTGATGGATGCTTTACGGAGCTGTGAAGATAATTAGAAGAACATGGCTTTATTAAAAGCTTTCCTCAGGGCCTCCTTCACTTCCTTGTTCCTCAGTTCATAAAGTTGGAAAGTTCGATCTAGGCTCACTGCTGTGTAGAACGTGGCCACAGCCTTTTCCCCTATCAGGGATTTATTTGCTTAAATTCATTCTATACAAAGATTAAAGCCAAAGTCCCAAAGACCAGCCCAACTGCAGCTACACATGAGGCAAGGGGCCTTTGCCTACAGACCTGACTTGTAGATGTGTAGATGCCCCAGTAGCTGGAAAGGGTCACAGCTGCTCTGGGCAGAACCATACAGAATGAGGAGAATTAGCAGCTGCTGCAGAAAGCTAACCTCTGGGTCAGTGCCAGTGGCAATGGAGGTCACAGAACATGAAATCCACTGTTGAGAACCAAAGGAGAGATGAGGCATAATGTATGGGCAGGCTAACAGCTGTCAACCCTAACCATGCAGCCGTTACCCTCCGCCCACCATCTTGGGAGTCATAGGATAACACAGATAGGTGGTGAAATGCCACAAAATAATCACAGTCACATCTAAAGACCTCACTACCATTTCCAAAGATGAGGCCCTAATTTCAGTCAAAAAATACTTTCAAAAATTTTAACGCGATGGCTTGCCACCACTCACTTCCATGCATCCTCAGGACCACACCACCCGGTGCCCTGGATTCCTTTCAATTCTTGTTTAACCAACCTGCCTCAAGAAACAGTGATTACTTGTCATATATTTTCCCTTTAGAAGTGGGCCTGATGTATCATGGACTAAAGTAGCCAAAAGAATTTTGAAGCAGAATTTAATGCATTAAAGATGTCATTGCCTTGACACTAAAGTTTTTAATCGCAAGAGAGACTATAATGAAAGACAAAAGATGTTCCTTGGAATTCCCCAAAATGGATCTCTTAATATAAAGAGCAAACCTGGAAGACAGGAAGAAGAGAGATTACACCACTGAGCACAAAATTCACACTATACAGAGTCATTCTCTTGGTTAAAGTGAAAAGACACATTATCAGTAGGTAAGAAAGGAGAAAATGAGAGGGTGTCCTGATTAGATTACAGGTATTTTCTGGATTCTTAAGAATCGGACAGTGTTCTAACATCCCTCAACCTTGGATAATACCCAGAGGGAAATCATCAGAAAGCGACATAAGTCTTCATCCCATTTTCAGAGGCATCTGGAAGAGGGGACCCTTGTGCCTCACTTCCAAGAGTAATGGCAAACCTTCCAGAGTTTCCGAACCAAACATGACAGCAGAGCTATACACCAGCAATGGTTGGTGACGGTGTGCAGGCAGAGGGGCGGAACGACCTCACAGAAGCCTGACACCTCCATGCAATAAACTTCAGAGAGCCCTGGAAGCTGGGCCATACAGAGAGAAAGTGGAGAACATGGGTCTTAAGAGAGATGCCTGCCTATGGGCAGCAGCGGCATAAGAACACAGCAACATGGCTGGGGTTGTGGCTCAGTGGTAGAGGGCTTGCCTCGCATGTGTGAGGCACTGGGTTCAATTCTCAGCACCACATAAAAAATAAAATAAAAAGGCATTGTGTCCATCTATAACTAATAAAAATATTTAAAAAAAAAAAAAAGAACATAGCAGCAAGAGCAAAAAGCTAGCTGCATCTGGACAGAGGAAAGGGAAACTCAGGGAATTCGCTCTACCAAATTTCCTATCTCCAATGCCAGGGTGATTTGCAAAACCCCTGAAATTTTAGATCACTCCCAGGGAGAACAAGGGAGCAAAATGGACAATTTCAAGCTGATGGTTAGCCCTGGATGGGCTGTGCTTAAAACTGAAAGTGAGAGAGTTGCCTTGGATTGGAAAGGGTTTGCTTTTTTTTTTTTTTCCTATGGTTGAAAATGAGTTCAGTTAAAACAAACTTTTGAAGTTATTTTTGTCTCACACCTGTACTGATACCGCACTGTATCAACCTGCTATACTTCCCGAAGGTAGAGCAAAACTGGGACCAGGGGAAATGAGAAGCGCGAAAAAAGTTCAGAGGCACACACAAAAATAAATAAATAAATAAGATGAAGGAAGATAAAATTAAAGAAATAACAGAAGGAAATTTTCTTGAGTTTCAGAAAATGAATCTTCGACCTTTAGATTCAAAGAGCTTGCCAAGACCCTGATGCCAATATTGAAAAAAAGACATACTTCTAGATGCAAGGATCGAAGGAACACATTGCACATTTCCGGAGGGGAAAAACAAAAACGGGTGATTTATAAGGAGACAAGGAGACTGCCGTCAGATTTTTCATCTGCTATACTGAATAATAGAAGCTGAAAGAAAGAAAAATGTCTACATAGGTCAGAGTGAATTGCCTTCAATCTACTATGCAATACCTGACCAACTTATCACTCAAATATGAGTTAATCACACAAGGCACACATTCTCTGACCACAGCATAAGGCACAGGGAAATTAACAAAGGTCTAACTGAAAAGATTATTAGCCACTTTGAGATAATGAAGTAACCTGAACAGATAAAATGAGGCTCATCCCAAATTCACAAACTATTTAGAAATAACTGATCTTGATTAAATATATATTAAAATATGTGAATCATAGCCGCAAGAGCAAAGGGGGAAAGTAGGCCTTTCCATTTGCTGGTAAATGGATGGAACTGGAGAATATTATGCTAAGCGAAATAAGCCAGTCCCACAGAACCAAAGGCCAAATGTTTTCTCTGATATGCGGGTGCTAATTCACAATAAGAGGTGGGGAAAATAGAGGTATTTTGGACTAGACAGAGGAAAGTGAAGGGGGGAGCGTGGGATAGGAAAGATAGTAGAATGAATGGGACATTATTGCCCTATGTGCATATATGATTACATGACCAGTGTAACTCTACATCATATACAACCAGAAGAATGAGAAGATATACTCCATTTATATAAGATACGTCAAAATGCAATAAATTTGAAAATATATTTTTTTAAAAAGTAGACCTTTCAATATATTTTTAAGACAACATGGAATCAAAAAATAAACAGAACAAGGGTCTCTGTGGTGCATGCCTGTAATCTCAGTGGCTCTGGAGGCTGAGGCAGAAGGATCACAAGTCAGAAGCA
>JAJEJO010004935.1:119455-194032 GCA_020662805.1 Glaucomys volans
CTCAGTGGCTCTGGAGGCTGAGGCAGAAGGATCACAAGTCAGAAGCAAGTCTCAGCAATTTAGCAAGGCTGTAAGCAACCTCGTGAAATCCTGTCTCAAAAAAGGGCCAGGGATGTGGCTCAGTGGTTAAACATCCTTGGGTTCATTCCCTAGTACCAAATAAATAAAAGGAATATGTGTTAGAGGCAAATACACAAATAACACACACACACACACACACACACACACACACACATCAAAAAGAAGTTACAAGAAAGTTTAAAATTTTTAAGTAGAAAGTAATGACATATGAGATAAATTTTTAAATGGACCTGATAAACCCTGAGTTCGTTCTTTGAAATAATCAATGCAAAAGACAAATATATGGCCAGTCCAAATGAGGGAAAAAGACATAAAACAAAACAAATAAATGCAACTAAGACTGAGCAATGAGAAAACACAGTTGGCAGAGGTCATATTCTATTACAAGAAAGAACATCTCAAATATATTATATCCACAAAACGTTAAATATGACCTGAGGCTATGTGTATCAATATGGATAAATCTCATAACCATCAGGCTTATGATGGTTATGAATAAATTTGTTGGAGATTTGAACATTATGAACACCATGGCACCATCGCACCAGATGCGAAGTTTTAAAATAAATATAAATAAACCATGGGTTACTATGGAGACGTAAATGTGTGCTGAATAAACAAAAGCATGTGTGGGAATGCCAGCACCAAGTTCAATGTAGTTATGCTCTCTGCTGAAGAAGGGAATGGGATCAGAGTGGGTATGCCTGGATGAGCATTCATAATGTAACTCTTTGTGCCTTGTGTAATTAGGATATTTTATAATAAAAACTCTGAGAGCGTTCCCTGCACAGTTATACAACTGTTGATGATTGAAATGTCATGCTTCACTTCTCGAGAAAATGCTGTAATTATTACATCAGCACAAAAGAAACAGGAAAGTTAGTACTTCAACGAGAAGTAGGAAAAGTTCTACCTCCGTCAAAAGCATCAGAATATTACAGGTTTTATGCCAGTGACCTTTGGAACTTCCAAGGGTTAGAGGATTCCTGTGATATTTAAACACTTCTGAGCACACGATGGAAAGGACAGCATTAATCTCAAATGGACAGAGATGGCATACATGCACACCAAAATAAAAATTGTTCAAAAATCTCACTTTTATCTTCAGTTGTAAAGCCTTTGGGATAAAAATTAGCAAACCAAGTTCACTGGTATCAACACATAAGCCTGTGACTTCTTACAAGAATGTAAGGATGGTTCAATGGTAGAGTATCTATTCATGAAAGTGTTGTTACATAATAAAAGAGAAAACCATGGGTCCTTTGTGATATATGCTTTTAAAAATCACAATGAAGTCTGTAAAAACAAATGGGCTAAGGAAATGAGCAGACACTTTACAGAAGAAGATCTACAAGCAATCAACAGATATATGAAAAATGTTCAGCATCTCTAGTAATAAGAGAAATGCAAATCAAAATCACCTTAAGATTTCATCTCACCCCAATTACAATGTCTGTTATCAAGAATACTAGCAATTACAGGTGTTGGAGAGGATGCAGGGAAAAGGGTACACTCATACATTGCTGGTGGGGTTGCAAATTAGTGCAGTCATTCTGGAAAGCAGTGTGGAGATTCCTCAGAAAACTTGGAATGGATCCACCCTTTGACCCAGCTATCCCACTCCTTGGCCTATACCCAAAGGACTTAAAATCAGCATACTACAGTGATGCAGCCACATCAATGTTCATACCTGCTCAATTCACAATAGCTAGATTTTGGAACCAACCTAGATGCCCTTCAATAGATGAATGGATAAAGAAACTGTGGTATATATACACAATGGAATATTACTCAGCCATAAAGAAGAATAAAATTATGGCATTTGCAGGTAAATGGATGAAGTTGGAGACTGTCATGCTGAGATTAGCCAATCGCAAAAAATCAAAGGCCCAATGATCTCTCCGATAAGTGGATGATGATACATAATGCCGGTGGAAGGGAGGCAAGAATGGAGGAAGGATGGATTGCGTAGAGGAAAAAGAGGGGTGAGATCGGGGTGAGGGGGGTAAGAATAATAACAGAATGAGACAAACATCATTACCCTGTGTACGGGTATGATTACACAAATGGTGTGACTCTACTTTGTGCACAACCAGAGAAACAACAGCTATATTCCATTTGTATATAATTAATCAAAATTAATTAATTTAAAATATATATAAATAAATAAATAATAAAAAAATTCTTTACATGAAATTATAAATAACAAACTTGAGCAATTAATAGTGGAGCTATCCTGTCTGTACTGATGAGGGGACATGAGTGGCAAGCACCACACTGAATGACGGGCTACGGAAGACATTTTCACTAGCATCACACACAGAGCAAAACAGCTACCCCTCACAGTCATGATCCATCATTATTTTGAGGTCCTAACCAACACAGCAGATTGGAAGAAAAAAGGAAAACGTTACATGTTTTGATGAATTGGAAAACTGTCAGAATCATATATTGCCAATGTAGAAAACCAAAGAACTGACTGAAGAGTTATCACAATCTAATCCAAGATATCAGCATGGTGTCCATGCATAAGAAAAACCTTAAAAATCAATAGCTACAAATGCCTACAGCCATGTTATCTGTTAAGGCAGCAAGTAACCTAGGTGGCTATTAGGCTCTTTATATGTTGCTAGTCAGAATTCAATTCTAATATAAATGCTGAGTTTTGAAGACTTAATGTGAGAAAGAAGGTAGAATATCTGAATAATTTTATGTCACATGTTTCAAAGCTAGTTGTTAGTGTTAAACAAATTGTTATGAAAAATTAATTTCATCTGTTTTTAACATTAAAAGAAGTTAAAGTATGTTTATGTCTTATATTTATGGTTTATGTTATATTTCTATTGAACAACACTGGATTAGACAACTCAGTAGAAGAAAAATTTAAATCACAACAATAATAAAAACCATGATTACTATTTAGGAGAAAACAATAAGAAATATCCCACCATATATAAATTATAAGAATTTATTGAAGGAACTAGGGATGTGACTCAATGGTAAAGCACCTGCCTGGCATGTGTGAGGCCCTGAGTTCCATCCTCAGCACCAAAATAATTTTTTTTTAAATATATATATGTAAATATATATATACACATATCCACACACACATACATACATACATGCATGTATATATCTCAGAGGACATAAAGGAAGACATGTATCAGTGGTGAAATATGTTGTTGAATGGGAAGATTCAATCTTGCAAAACTGTCAGTTCTCATAGATGAAATTCATTGCTTTAATTAAAATCTAATCAAAATCCCATAAAGTCCCCGCTCATGTTGTTTGATTCTGTTGCAATGATGGTATCGATGACCCCAGTCAAGAGCTCCTGTATCACGTCCTTTGCAGTGTGGTTGCAACTTTACCCTCCCAGAGATGGAATCTGTTTCTCCATCCTTTGAATATTTGCTGGTTTTGTGGCTTTGCCCAACAGATTGTCACTGAAGAGATGGTGTGGTGTTTCTGAGCTTAGGCTTCAAGCACCTTGCCATCTTCTGCTCTGATTCTTGAACCAGCTCTAATTCCAGAGCCATGTGACTAGTATGAGCTATCTTGTTGGAGGATGAGACAGCACATAGAGGAGCTCCCAGCTGTCCCAGCCAAGGACTACCTACAGCCAGGAGACTCCCAAAGGTCTGAGAGAAAAGTAGCCAAGCTACAACTGGGTCCACGGTTCACAGATGCATAAGCCTCCTCTGCCAAATCAGAAGCACTAGTCAACTAACCCATAGACTCAGCTGAAAATTTCTGCAGTAATAAAAATTTGAATGTCAATGTGTTGTTTTGGCAACAGATAACTGATCCATTGATAAAATATGACAAGTGGATTTTAAAGTGTATCTCAAACTTTGGATACATATGAAAAACAAATACATTCTTTTAAAAAATATTGAGATACTTTGCCTTGTCAGAAACCAAAATCAACTCTAAAGCTTCAGAAATTAAAAATATTAAGTTAACAAAGGGAAATGAAGGGAAGGGAGGAGAAATGGGAATAGGAAAGACAGTGGAATGAATCGGACATTACTATCCTATGTTCATATATGATTACACAGCCAATGTAATTCTACATCATGCACAACCAGAAGAATGAGAAGTTATACTCCATATAGGTGCAATATGTCAAAATACATCCTGCTATCATGTATAACTAGTTTGAACAAATAAAAAACTTATAGATTTCAAAATAAAATAAAACAATATTAAGTTAAACACTACCATAGAATTAAAATATATCCATGGAAGAGAAAAGAAGTACCAAAATGAAACTCAAGTCAATATGGAAATATGATATAAAAATGAAGTGATGAATTAATCAATAAAGAAACCAGCAAACAGTGATGAGAAAATTGGCATACCACATAAAAATGATGTATGGATCAGTCTTTTTAATTTCCAACAATCAGAAGAGTGTTTTTCTTTCATTTCGTTCTTTAGTGTTCTGTAGTTTTCGTTGTAGAGGTCTTTCACCTCTTTTGTTAAATTGACTCCCAGGTTTGTTTGGTTTTTGTTTTTTTTTTTTTTTTAAAGTTACTGTGAATGGGGTTGTTTTCCTAATTTCTCTTTCAGAGAATTCATCACTTATGAATAAGAATGCATTAGATTTATGAGCATTGATTTTATATCCTGATACTTTACTGAATTCATTTATGAGTTCCAGAAGTTTTCTGGTGGAATTTTTCAGCTCCTCTAAATATATAATCATATCACCTACAAATAGTGATAGTTTAAGTTCTTCTTTTCCTATTTGAATCCCTTTTATCTCTTTAGTCTGTCTAATTGCTCTGGCTAGAATTTCAAGGATGATATTGAATAGAAGTGGTGAAAGAGGGCATCCCTGCCTTGTTCCAGTTTTCAGGGGGAATGCTTTCAACTTTTCTCCATTTAGAATGATGCTAGCTATGGGCTTAGCAGAGATAGCCTTTACAATGTTAAGGAATGTCCCCACTATCCCTATTTTTTCCAGTGTTTTGAGCATGAAGGGGTGCTGCATTTTATCAAATGCTTTTTCTGCATCTGTTGAAATAATCATGTGGTTCTTAACTTTAAGTCTGTTGATGTGGTGAATTACATTTACAGATTTTCGGATGTTGAGCCAATCTTGCATCCCTGGGATGAAACCCACTTGATCATGGTGCACTATCTTTTTAATATGTTTTTCTATGTGATTTGCTAAAATTTTGTTAAGAATTTTTGCATCTATGTTCATTAGGGATATTGGTCTGAAATTTTCTTTCCTTGATGTGTCTTTGTCTGGTTTTGGTATCAGAGTGATATTAGCTTCATAGAAAGAGTCTGGAAGGGATCCCTCCTCTTCTATCTCATGGAATTCTTTGAGGAGTATTGGAATGAGTTCTTCTTTGAAAGTCTTGTAGAACTCAGCTGAGAATCCATCTGGCCCTGGACTTTTCTTGGTAGGTAGGCCCTTGATGACTTCTTCTATTTCATTGCTTGAAACTGATCTATTTAAATTGTGTATGTCCTCCAGATTCAATTTTGGTGGGTCACATGTCTATAGAAACCTATCAATGTCTTCGAGATTATCTATTTTGTTGGAGTATAGATTTTCAAAGTAGTTTCTAATTATGTTTTGTATTTCAATAGTGTCTGTTGTGATATTTCCTTTTTCATCTCGAATTTTAGTAACTTGAGTTTTCTCTCTCCTTCTCTTTATTAGTGTGCCTAAAACCTTAGAAGATGGAAAGATCTCCCATGTTCTTGGATAGGCAGAATTAATATTATCTAAATGGCCATACCACCAAAAACGCTATACAAATTCAATGCAATTCCAATTCAAAACCCAATAATGGACCTCATAGAAATAGAGCAAGCAATCATGAAATTCATTTGGAGGAATAAGAGTCCTAGAATAGCTAAAGCAATCCTTAGCAGGAAGAGCAAAGCAGGTAGTATCACAATACCAGACCTTCAACTATACTACAGAGCAATAGTGACAAAAAACAGCATGGTACTGGCACCATAGGCAGGTAGACCAATGGTACAGAATAGAAGACACAGAGACAAACCCATATAAGTACAGTTATCTCATACTTGACAAAGGAGCCAAAAACATGACAATGGAGAAAAGACAGCCTCTTCAACAAATGATTGTGGGAAAACTGGAAATCCATATGCAGCAAAATGAAACTAAACCCATATCTCTCACCCTGTACAAAACTCAACTCAAAATGGATCAAGGACCTAGGAATTAGACCAGAGACCCTGCACCTAATAGAAGAAAAAGTAGGTCCAAATCTTCATCAGATCAGCCTAGGACTAGACTTCCTTAACATGACTCCCAAAGCACAAGAAATAAAAGCAGGAATCAATAAATGGGATAGATTCAAACTAAAAAGCTTTTTCTCAGCAAAGGAAACAATCAGCAATGTGAAGAGCCTACAGAGTGGGAGAAAATCTTTGCCACACACACGTCAGATGGAGCGCTAATCTCCAAAATATATAAAGAACTCAAAAAACTCTACACCAAGAATACAAATAACCCAATCAATAAATGGGCTAAGGAAATGTGCAGACACTTCACAGAATAGGATCTATAAGCAATCAACAAATATATGAAAAAATGTTCAACATCTCTAGTAATAAGAGAAATGCAAATCAAAACTACCTTAAGATATCATCTCACCCCAATTAGAATGTCTATTATCAAGAATACAAGCAACAATACATGTTGGCGAGGATGTGGGGGAAAAGGTGCTCTCATACATTGCTGGTGGGGTTGCAAATTAGTGCAGTCACTCTGGAAAGCGGTGTGGAGATTCCTCAGAAAACTTGGAATGGATCCACCATTTGACCCAGCTATCCCACTCCTTGATTTATACCCAAAGGACTTAAAATCAGCATACTACAGTGATGCAGCCACATCAATGTTTATAGCAGCCCAATTCACTATAGCTACATTGTGGAACCAACCTAGATGCCCTTCAATAGATGAATGGATAAAGAAACTGTGGTATATATACACAATGGAATATTATTCAGCCATAAAGAATAATAAAATTATGACATTTGCAGGTAAATGGATGGAGTTGGGGAGTATCATGTTAAGTGAAATAAGCCAATCCCAAAAAACTAAAGGCCAAATGATTTATCTGATAAGAAGTTGATGACACATAACAGGGGTGGGAGGAGGTAGGGGAAAAATGGAGGAAGGATGGACTGTATAGAGGACAGTAAGGGGAGGGGGGTGGGGAAGGAAAGATGATAGAATGAGACAAGCATCTTTACCCTATGTATATGTATGAATAGGCAAATTGTATGATTCTACTTTGTGTACAACCAGAAAATGATAGTTGTACTCCATTTGTGTACAATGAACTAAAATAATAATAATAACTAAATTTTAAAAAAAAGAAGAGTGTTTTTCTAAATTTTAGATAGAGAAAGATAACAGGAAATTCAGTGCCCTTTATTGTGGGAGTAAACCTCACCTGGTTCAGGAGTTAAAGCTTTAGAAGACCCCTGGCAGGAGAAGTGTCAGTGGTGTGGGAGTGGTCCTCCCGTGACAGCCAGGGAAAACAGCAGATAAGTGACATCATGCTGTCAGAGGTGAGCCCCCACCTTCTCCTCTCTCCATCCCCAGCTCCCTGCACCAGCCTTCAGAGCCTAAAAAGAAGACAGCTTCTACTTCATTTTCTTCCTTCTTCCAAATCTCATGCAAAATGTTTATTGTGGCCCAAACTGAACCAAAACTATGCAAGAAAAATAATTGTAAAAAACATTGCTTTAGCTTGACTGCATAGACACAGGACAGATTCACCAGCCATGCCACTTCTAATCTGCATCAGGTGAGGATCCTTTCCTACTATGGAACACTACGCAGTTTTGAATAGGAGGGCATGACTGCAATTAACAAATGATGAGGGCTGGGGTTATAGCTCAGTGGTAGGGTACTTGCCTATGCATGTGTGAGGCACTGGATTCTAATGTCAACATCACATACAAATAAATGAATAAAATAAAGGTCTACCAATATCTAAACAAAATTTTTTAAATGATGAAATATGCACAATTGTAAAGTGTTATGGTTTGAATGTGAGGTGTCCCCCAAAAGCTCACATGTGAGACAATGCAGGAAGGGTCAGAGAAGAAATGATTGGCTAGAATATTAACCCAATCAGTGAATTTATCCCAGGTGGGATTAATTGAAGTGGTAGGGTACGAGGGAAGGAGGTGGGAACTGGGGCGTGGCTATGAGGTATATACACATCTGTATCTGGCCAGTGGGTTCTCTCTCTGCTTCCTGATGATGCAAGCTGCTTCCCTCTACCACGTTCTTCCGCCATGATGTTCAGCCTCACCTGGAGCCCTGAGGAATGGAGACCTCTGAAACTGTGAGCTCTCAAATAAACCTTTCCTCCTCTATAATTGTGCTGGTCAGATCATTTAGTCACAGCAGTGAAAAAATTGACTAAAACATAAAGTAAAATAGCAAGTTCAGAAAATGATGTTAATTATAACACAATTTTTTTTAGAAAAAAAAAGCAAATAGTTTAATGAACATAAAGAGATTCATACAAAACTAGCCATATGCCTGTGTGAGATTGAAAGGCAGAATCTCTGAAAAGCAAGGACCTAGTTTCTTTTTTTACTTTATATATTTATGTATGCTTTAAGTTTGTTACAACAAAAAAAGTCTGATTTTAGTAAAACAAAACCCAACTAAGTCTGTAAGAGAAACTAAACATCTAAAAAATGTATATTATGGAAATTCACAGACTGTGCACTCATTACATTTAATCATATCTCTTCCATTAGGATAAATGAAGTTAATGGTGGTGGTGGTGGTGGTGGTGATGGTGGTGGTGGTGGTGGTGGAGGTGATGGTGGTGAAGGTGATGGTGGTGATGATGTTATTATAAGGAGGCACTTTGCCGACCCACCATCTCTACCTCTTTCCTGCAAGTTGGAAGACTTCTGAACAGCAGTTTTTAAATACAGAGAAATCCAGGGAGTGTTTTATAATTTTCCTGTGCTGAATAAACAACAGAATCTCTGTGTTCAATCTTGGAACTCCAGAAGGTGCACAATTTTATAAATGTCAACAGTTCAGACGAAGGAATTTCCCACAAGAGGTACTCACGAAGGACACTTAAGGAGAGGGACTTCCCTAAAGCATTGCTCACTGGACTCTGAAGTCAAAGAATGTATTCTACCCTCTCCAGTGGCACCTGGCCCCTTCCATCAACAGATACTCATTTGCCATGCACTGACGTCAGGGAGTGAACCTGGAGGTGCTGAAAGAGCAGCAAGCAAGGCTCCCATGGCCCCTTCCTTACTGAAATACTCAGGGCCCACTGGGGGAAACAGACATGAAACAAGTAATGGGAAGTGGCTGACTTGTTTGGAAAAAGAACAGAGAGGGAGCTACTAGAGCAAACAGTCCATTGGGGGAATCACATAGAAGCTAAATAATGTCTGTAGAGGTTCTGGACACGGGGAGACTGTAGCCTAAATAGCACCCTTGCCATAGGATGGAGAAGTCATGAAGCCTCAAAAGGTAGTGTTAAGTGGTCAGGGATCATTTTAAACTGAATTGTAGGAAGTAAGAGAGTCTTTCCTTCCACAGACATTAGGTACATGTTATGTGCCAGGAACTGTGGTAAGGATTTCTAACGAGCAATTGTACATTCATTCCTTCATCACTCATTCCACAGAGATTTACTAAGTACTTTCTATCTGCCAGGGACTTTTCTAAGCACCGAGAACACAATAGAGAGCTATGCCCTTGTGAACCTGCATTCTTGTAGGGTGACAGAAGCTAAAATACCAAAGGGAAACATATCAGATGATAAGAGCTGTGTAGGGAAGTACAGCAGAAGAGAATGCCAGGGAGCTTGTTTTCAATTTTAAACAGGGTGATCAGAGGAAACTTCATTAAAAGGAGTTCTTTAAGCAAGGAGTTAGAAGAATCAAGACAGCAAGATATACAGGTATCTAGGGGAATAGCATTGTAGGAGAGGACTCGGCAAGTGTAAGGGTCTTGAGGTTCAATAATGCCTGGTGTGTTCAAGGGACGGCAAGGAGTTCAGAATCTAGCAGAAGAATAAGCAGATGAAAAGGAACTATCTTAAAATTCACATTATTACCTCATGTACATATATGACGACATGACCAATGTAATCCTACAATATGTGTAACCAGAAAATTGAGAGATTGTGCTCCATTTATGTATAATCTATCAAAATGTATAAATGCATTCAACTGTCATGTACAACAATTTGGAACAAATTAAATTTTTTAAAAAAAAAATTTCAATATGGCGGGGCTGTGGCTATGGCTCAGTGGTAGAGCGCTTGCCTAGCATGTATGAGACCCTGGGTTTCAATCCTCAGCACCACATAAAAAATAAAATAAGGTATGGTGTCCCACTGCAACTAAAACAAAATATTTTTAAAAGAAATTCAATTTGACAATCCATGTTGCTGGAACGTTTGCTAATGATTTCAGGAAAACCACAACAGAATTCTAGAGCTGAGTTACATAGAGAATGTTTGGCATTTGCTGGAATGAAATGTTTTTGAAGAGACGGAAATGTTAACTACCCTGAGGTGATCATTCCACGTTGTATGTATATATCAAATGGTCACTGTACTCTGTAAATTTGTACAATTAAAATAATATTTTTACAAAGAACCTGGAAGCAAGGTCCATGCTAAATAGAGCCATCATCCACAGGACAAGTAAAAAAAGAAAAAAAAAAAACTGACTTAGGAGCATAGAGACAGGAGTGGTCAAGGTGAACCGGATCAGACTCCTCCACTGAAGCCCCCTTCACCTTTCCCCCATCTGTCTCCATTGTTCCTTGTTCTTTCTCTGCTCATGAACTTCTGGTCATCCTCTGATGGTGAACTCTGCTCACCCAACTCTTCATTCCCATGCTGGCCCAGGCCCACACCCTCCTGACCAGCTAGCTGTGTGATCCCAAGTAAGTCTCAATCTCTGAGCTTTCTTACTCACTTCTGTTTCCTTTCACTACTCCCCACACGCACACACAAAATATGGAGATGATGGTAGTTCAGTCACCTAAAGACAGGAGGCTGGAGAGGTTTACTTTAATGATTCCTTTCTTTTGTATCCCCCATGCAAGCAGAAGCAGGTGTGGGCTCCCAGCTCCAGCTCAGGATTCCACTCGTGTGTTCTGCACCTGCCCTATGGTGTCCAGTCAGTGGCTGACCTGAGTCTCCAGGGAGAGGTGATTGCTGATCCTCAAGTTCCTTAGGTACAAATGGCACACTGTGGGCTGAGGGTCCTCTTCAGTCCCCATTTCTTAAAACCACAGGCTCTGTCGAGCCATGAAAAGGTTGAACCTGAAGTTCCAAGTCTGCCTTGTCCCATGAGGAATCATCCATCTCCCAGGGTCATTTTTGCAGGGTAGATAAGTTCCATTGTAGTCACAGGTTGACCTTCTCTGGGGTCGGAAGCTTCATCAAGTTTCTCCCTTTGATCTTTAACACAAGAGATACCCTTGGGGACAAACAAGCAGGACAAGTGCCTTTCCCAGAGAAGCACTTGGCAGAGTCTGCCTGCTGGCATCGCCTTGCCAGCTCTCTGCGGCTGAGGAACAGTGGCCATTACTCTTAGCATCAGATGCACAAGTACTTTTTATGACTTTCAAAATGTCCAGGCAAGAAAAAGGGAAAGAACAAGGTTAAGAAGAAACTCCATTGAGATAGGAGGAACCAGGAAAGGGACAGGTGGGAGCCACCTGCACACTTGGTCATTTTGTCATTCATTTTTCTATTGTGGAAGGCTGCAGTGCACCCGCAGAGAGAGAGACAGGCAGATTTCCTGCCTTCAGTAACTTTATAGGCTACCCTGAGAAGCAGGTCGTGTATACAATCAATCATTTCCAAATCATGATGGAAACTCAGAGGAGATGATTTCTAAGGAGGTAGCATTTGGCCTCAACCTTGACACCCAAAATTTCAAACTTCCTGTTCTTGTTGCCCTGCCTAATTTTCCTGCATAGAAATGATCACCTTCTAAAATTACATGTAACTTACTTGTTTGATTTATTGTCTGTCCTCTCACTACTACATGAACTCTGACCAAGACTTCTCCCCCACTTTCTGTCCACCTCAGCCTTCCTCCTGAAGAAAAATGCATAGAAAAATTGATATGCTCTCATGTTGGCAGAGTACCTTTGATGTTTCAGGACATCATATCCACTGTGTCCTGAGAAGGTTTCTGTGAAGAACAGAGGTTATGTGAGTTTCTCCATTTGACTGAAGCAGGGACGCAGGGAAGGGGCTGGAAGCTTGCCCCAGGGCCATTCACCTCACACCCACCAATCTTACAGAGATGAATTAGAACCTCACATGGCATATAGGAAGTGCACAAAATACAGAAGGTGTTATTCATTTTTCTTACGCTTTTCAGAAAGAAGATATTAAATTGTCTTAGCACTAGCAGCTGGCATTGGGAGCAGTATACTTCCTTTGCCTTTCCTGCTCCTTACAATGCCAGAAATTAGAATAGTCCTTCACTTAGTGTCCTACCTTTTACAAAGACAGCTTTTTCTCAGCAAAGGAAACAATCAGCAATGTGAAGAGAGAGCCTTCAGAGTGGGAGAAAATCTTTGCCACACACACTTCAGATAGACCACTAATCTCCAGAATCTACCAAGTACTCAAAAATCTTTACACCAAGAACACTAATAACCCAATCAATAAATGGGCCAAGGAAATGAACAGACACTTTACAGAGGAAGATCTGCAAGCAATCAACAGATTTATGAAAAAATGTTCAACATCACTCGTTATAAGAGAAATGCAAATCAAAACCACCTTAAGATTTCATCTTACCCCAATTAGAATGTCTTTTATTAAGAATACAGGCAACAACAGGTGTTGGCGAGGATGTGGGGAAAAGGGTACACTCATACATTGCTGGTGGGAGTGCAAGTTGGTGCAGCCCAAAAGGTCTTTTTCCAACTTCCATAGTGTGACACAGATGGCCTTCACCGATGCAAGATTTCTGGTGATGCTTTGCTCTGGGGCAGTTAGTAGCACATCTTCATTAACCACATCCTCAGCACAGTCTCAGTCAGCAGGACTTTAATACCCTGACAATCCATCGTTAGAGGGATAATATTTCTATGTATCATTACAATAAATGCCTTCAAACAAAGCATAACACTTCTAGAAGATGAAAGCTGATTTTCTCAAAGAAGTGGAGACATTTTTACTAATGATACCTCATTACTAGTAACTGGTGAAAATAATGGCATGTTAACACATTACACAGCTACAAAGAGAATAACTGCTAGGAACCTTCAAGGACTCCTTCCTTTTCTTGTTTCTCCAAGATATAAGCCAAAAGATCCCATGTTCATGCTAAATTAGATAAGCCAATCCCAAAAAACCAAAGGCCAAATGTTTTCTCTGATAAGTGGATGATGATACATAATGGGGGGGGGGGGGGGGGAAGGGGGGATTGGGTAGGGGGAGGGGGGGGGGGGGGGGGGGCAGGGGGAAGGAAAGATAATGGAATGAGACTGACATCATTACCCTATGTATATGTATGACTACACAAAGGGCGTGACTCTATATCATGTACTGCCAGAGAAATGAAAAGTTGTACCCTATTTGCATACAATGAGTCAAAAAAATTTTTTTAATTTAAAAAAAGAAAAAGAAAGATACCATTTAGTAATGACATGTGTAAACCATGTAATCACCTTAACCGAACCACCATGATCAGCACGCAGTATCAAGTTGTCAATTAGCACCATGAGGTCAAGGTCTGTACATACCCTGAGCAAGTGAGGCAGATCTCTGGTTGTCCAGGAGGCCCCACAGGTGAGTCAGAGCTCTGTGTGTCCAGGATGTCTCCTAGCAATGCCATTTCAAGGAGCCTTGAGGTTGGTGTTGCCTACTAGAGAGGAAAGGAATCTCTGATTGACTGTATATATCAACTGGGACTCTTCAGTTCCAAGTCACCAAAGACAACTTGAGTAAGCTTGTACAGTGCAAAATAAATTCTATTATAAAAATACATATATTCAAGGCAGGGCACAGTTGCATACTCCTATAATTCCAGCAGCTCAGGAGGCTGAGGCAGGAGGATAGTAAGATCAAAGCCAGCCTCAGAAACTTAGTGAGAAACTAAGCAACCGTCTCTAAATAAAAATCTTTTTTAAAAGGGGCTGGGGATGTGACTCAGTGGTTAAGTGGGTTCAATCGTAAGTACTAAAAAAAATGTATATTCAGAACCCAACACAGTACTACAGATGGACTGAGGAAGGACTGGAAACTCTGTGGGAAGTCAGGTAGCACTTTCTCTATCTATTTTACAAGTTCTTTCCTTGCATTCCCTCTCTCTGTCTCTCCCTTCTATCCACTCTGCTGTGCAGAATATATAAATTCAAAGCATCCAAGTTTAGATGCTTTTGGTTTACAGTTGCATACACACCTCTTAACTCTCTCAACCTACTTCCAAATTCCCAGGAAATTATTCTAATTGGCTTACACTGAGTTAAGAGAAACTTAGGGTTCAATCCACTTGTGACCTGGGATCACTTCCATATATTACAAAATATCTGTGGGTGATTCCATCATTGTAGGTTAGAAGGGGAGTAAACATGGTGTGTTCAAGAAACAGCAAGAGGCTTTTTCACAATGGGTTTGCCACCAAAACACAGATATCACGAAAACCACTCCTAAATCAAAGCCAAAATGGGAAAGGAAAAGACTCACATCAACATTGTTGTTGGAGATGTAGATTGTGGGAAATTCACCACTGCTGGCCATCTGATCCACCAATGTGGTGGAATGGACAAAAGAACCATTGAAAATATTGAGAAGGAAGCTTCCGAGATGGGAAAGGGCTCCTTCAAGTATGCCTGGGTCTTGGATACACTGAAAGCTGAACATGAGTGTGGTATCCCCTTCGACATCTCCCTGTGGAAATGTGAGACCAGCAAGTATTATGTGCCTATTATTGATGGAAAACTAGGCTATGGAGACTTTATCTAAAACATGATTATAGGCACATCTCAGGCTGACTGTGCTGTCCTGATTGTTGATTCTGGTGTTGGTGACTTTGAAGCTGGTATCTCTAAGAAAAAGGGGCAGACCCCTTCTGGCTTATACACTTGGTGTGAAACATCTGTTGCTGTTAACAAAATGGATTCCACTGAGTCACCCTATAGTCAGAAGAGGTACAAGGAAGTCAGCACCTACATTAAGATAATTGGCTATAACCCTGAGACAGTAGCATTTGGGCCAATTTATGGTTGGAATGGTGACAACATGTTAGAGCCAAGGGCCAATATGCCTTGGTTCAAGGGATGGAAAGTCACCCATAAAGATGGCAGTGCCAGTGGAACCACACTGCTTGAAGCTTGAGATTGCGTCCTGCCACCAACTCATCCAACCGATGAGACTTTGTGTCCAGGATGTCTACAAAATTGGCGGTATTAGTACTGTCCCTGTGGACCAAGTGGAAACTGGTGTTCTCAAGCCTGGCATGGTGGTCACCTTTGCTCCAGTCAATGTCATAATTGCAGTGAAGTCCATTGAAATGCATCGTGAAGCTCTGAGTGAAGCTCTTCCTGGAGACAACGTGGGCTTCAATGTCAAGAACATGTCTGTCACAGATGTTCATCAAGGCAATTTTGCTGGTGACAGCAAAAACAACTCACCAATGGAAGCAGCTGGTTTCACTGCTCAGGTGATTATCCTGAACCATCCAGGCCAAATCAGTGCTGGCTACGCCCCTGTACTGGATTGTCACACAGCTCACATTGCTTGCAAGTTTGCTGAGCTGAAAGAAAAGATTGATCGCCATTCTGGTAAGAAGCTGGAAGGTGGTCCTAAATTCTTGAAATCTGGTGATGTTGCCATCACTATCGTATGCTAATTTTAAGTCCTTTGGGTATAAACCAAGGAGTAGGGTCAAAAGGTGGGTCCATTCCAAGTTTTCTGAGGAATGGAAAATATAAAATGGTTTACTAGAGGTTCCCATAAGTGGAGTTTGTTTGGAAACATCACTCTTTTGTCCTTTTGCCTGGTCTTAATTATTTTTTATTTTCCTCTGGAGGATAAGAGGATTTGGCTGTATTTTTCTCCTTGAAGAGAGAGCAGGAACTTCCAAATGCCCAGGAAAATAAATAAATGTGTTCCTGACTAGTTGCCCAGTTAAAAAAAATAAATAAATAAAAGGAATTATTTCTTCGGCAATTCAATCCACATGGCAGAATATGGCCAACCCCAGGTCCCTGTGGCACATACCACAGGTCTAGTCCCTTGAAAAAACTAGTCTTATACAGTCCCAACTCCAAATTCTTACAGAAGGGTCTCATAAAAGCCCACCATGAATCTCGTAGCCTCCTCTGTTCTAATCATTTGTGGCCATGAGGGTGAGACCACTTTGGTTATTGCATATCTATTTCAATCCTCTTGGTCATGGTGTACCCATGACTGGAAATAAGCAGTGTTCCAAGAGACTTATGGTGGGTTTTGGCAGACTTTTCAAAGATGTGTGATGCAGCAGGGACTTGGACTCTGAATGCATGTATAACAGACATAGTTTGGAACTGATACCCCCAGACATGCTCTATTTATTTTAAAACTCTCACTAATAAAAAATACATAAGGCACATCAAATCTGTGCAACCATGTTCATGTCATATGCCCCAGACCTCATCTGAAACAATGAGACTGGTCAGTTGACTCATGCTTCTTCTCTGAAGAATTTCAACCAAGAAACATAGATACTGTGGCCATTTGGGTGGTAAGAACTTCAACTGAATATCTTCATGTATTTTAGGGATGGTGGCCACATTTAGTCCCTGTACAGAGGATATTGGTCAAAGGACTCAAAAATAATCAGAGTGAAGCAGAGAGGAGTCAGCCCACGACACCTCTGAGATATGAGAACAAAGCTTTGGTTCCAGTAGCTCTTAAAGTCAGTTCCCATGATGCCTAGCTTCATTCAGTGCCCCTATCCTTGAAATTGCCTATTTTATCTTGACAATTAAATCCCCCACTGTTACTGAGGTAACTTGAAAAGATTTCTATTTTCCACAACCAACAATCCCTGACTAAGAGAGCCTGAGAGGGTATCAGCTGGAGAGAATGAAGCTCGAAAGATGGGAAACATCTTGTCATCAGCCATTTAACTGTGCTGGCCATTTGTGTCCAAATTTCCCCTTTTTATAAGGACACCAGTTGGATTGGATTGGGTCCAACCTAATGACCTTATTTTTAATTGATTGACTCTATAAAGATTCTATATCTAAATAAAGTCACATCCTAAGGTACTTGAAGTGAGGACATCAATAAGTGAATTTTGAAGGGGACCCAATTCGACCATTAACACAGAATTATGATTCCCCTGGATTAGCCTGCACAGCAAGTTCCTTGTTGTCTGTGGTAGGCTGGGCCTTCCTAGAATCAGACCCTGAGATGGAGACCTGAGAGCCAATCATTTACTTAAGAGGTGACCCCAAGAAGTACAAGAAGGGAAATGGAGAAGAGAGATAAGAAAAGAAGGAAGTCAGAACAGGCCAGGTCCCTGAGCAGCTTCTTCATGCTGTAAACTGAAGACCCTGGGAGCATCTGGAGACAGCCTGGAGCACACCTCAGAGCTGGACCATCCTGGGAAGGGGGATTCTGAGAATTTTCCCATGAGTCCAGATTTTTTTTTTTTTCTTTTTTTTTTTTTGTACAATGTTAGGGATTGAACTCAGGGCCTTATGCTTGTGAGGCAAGCACTCTACCAACGGAGCTAGATCCCCAGCCCAGACAGACAATCCTTCTTGAGGGCTACTCTATCAGCCTTAGCTCCCATCCTGACAAGATAGAAGGTAGAGAAAGTTCTCCAGGAATGAGTAAGGGGTGTTAACAGGAGGAATCCCCCAGGTGGTATGCACTGGGGTAGTCAGTGCTGAGGGGACATGAGGGGCTGTGACAGCCTCTGCCATGTCACTGGGCCCAGCTGAGTCACACCAAGCATGATCATGACCTCACAGTATGTGGACACTGGAAGGTCTGTGTGTGCTGAAGGAACTGCTGCCTAACATTCTGCAGAAAGAACTTTCCAAGAACTTCATGGAGGAGACACTCTTTCAGGTATCAGGTGCGGTAGGAGGGAGCACCGTCTCTCCCTGGCTGTGTTTTCAGCGTCCCCAGCCATGGTTGTCAAGATGCAAGGAAATCATAAAGGATTGGGAGGTGATGACGACTCCCATCCTCTTCCAACTCGCTCGGCTTTGCCACAGTACAAAACATCCCCAGCATTGATTTTTATTGCCAAGCCAAAACACTCCACTTTATTAGTGACTAATGCAGTCTGCAGACTATCCTGTGTCTCCAGGCCACTCACTGGGCTGAGAGTGGAGTGCTCAGACTCTTAATTTCCTTTTCTGAACACCAAGTTTCAGCCCCAAATTGCTTTCCTTCTCTCTCCCTCTCTCTCCCTCTCTCTCTCTATTGCCATTTTAAATACTTTTCTCTCCTCTTAAAACTTGCTTATGTGACTTCCCCCACACTTTTATTACCAGCAATTAATATTTATTGGCATAAAATGATACAGAGCAGATTAATTCCAGAAACATTTTTCCGTCCATCAAATCCTAATTCTTCTTCCAGCCTATCTGCTCTTTTCATTTGCTGAGTCATATTCTAGTGATATAGTGACACTATTAATAATCCCTCACATTTATATAGCTCAGGAAATCAGAGAGCCAAAGTTAGAGAAGTTTTGAAAGGTCATCTGATCCATCTGTGCTGCATCCTACGTACCAGGCCCCTATTATCTAAGCCAGGCGTTGCACTCTGGTGGGCCATTCAAGAAATGCAGACATCAGATGAGCATTGTTTAGCCCATGCAAGATTTTAAAAATCAAGAAACTTCCCAGTTTTAAACTTCAGTTTCAAACTCTCTTTTAAAAAGAAAAACCATGGGTTTTAGAACCATGGGTTTTTCTAACTTGGGTAGAGCCCAGAGGTGGTTGCTCCTCTAGGAGAGGGTTTTCTTGTTCATGATTCACCTGATGGATCGTCTGTCTGTATCACTCAGTTCCTTGGGTACTCTGATATTTGAATCTTGTACGACCGCCCCCAAGACATTATGGAGTCTTGATGTCTCTGCTTGAGCACTCCCAGGGAAAGGGAGCTTACAACCCATTCCCTCTTTGAACAGTTTATTCCAAAGTTCTCTCTTCAACTCTGAAAGCCAAAGCATCACCCATCTCCTCAACACTGGACAAAAGAACGGGCTCCACTACGGAGTTTTCTCTAAAATAAGCATCCCTGTGTCCCATCTCATGTGGTTTCTAGTTCCTTCACTTTCTTGGTTTTCATTTTCTAGACTTGCTTGACTCTTTTTGTTGCTTTTAAAGTATAAAATCCAGACAAGGCTATCCATCTGAAGCTCATCCCGCTATCTTCTAAAACCTGATCTGTGTGCTGAAGGAGAGCTGACTAAGGGCCCACCAGGCACTTGGCGCTGTGCCAGACACTGGCTTCGATTAGCAACAGCAAAACTCAGTGCCTGACCCCAATGCCCAGATTCCAGGGGGAGACCGTGTCACCCAGCAATATCCCCAGAAGGGTAAACTTGCACTGTCATGTGTGGGAAATAAATACCAAGAGAAATTCAAGATTTTAGACATACAAAATGCAATTATAAATAATATGTTTAAAAATGAAATTATAGCAAATTTTTAAAAAATAAACAACTTGATCATCTTAGAAGATGTTCCTAATCATAACTGGAAATCTAGAAGCCATATGGGAAAAAAATAGGTAACTCTATGCCAAATTTTAACATTTTTTTGGAGGTAAAAAAAATCACCATAAAAATTCAAAAGACAAACTTAGGAAAATATTTGCAATACAAATGACAAAGGACTGATTTCCCTTATACACAGATAGGTCTTACAAACCCAAATTGACAAAATACATTAAAAATTTACAAAATAAATATAAATGATGTAAGTAAATGAGACAATTCAAAGCTTCATTAATAATCAAATAAACACAAATTAAAATAATGAGATGCCTTTCAAGTAAATATTGGCCATGATATTTTAAAACGGATGATCCCTAGTGCTGAGAAAGAAGGAAAACCAGTGCTTTCATTCACTGTGCACTGGAATGGCCCTTCTTTTTTTTTTTTTTTTTTAATATGTTTGGTGTTTTTTAATTTTTTTTTTTACAGACTGCGTTTTGATTCATTGTACACAAATGGGGTACAACTTTTCATTTCTATGGTTGTGCATGAGGTAGATTCATACCATTCATGTAATCGTACATGCACATAGGGCCCTTCTTTAGGAAATTCAGCAATCAGCTCCCTTTGCATGTTCTAAGGGTGCAATTTTAATTGTTCCCATTCTTCATTCTCTCATCCAATCTATCCCCGAGTCACATCACAGCTTCCAGAGCTAGCTCCCACCTGCACGGCCCTGGATCTCCATACCAATCAATTCTCTTGATTCCACTCAGTCTGCAATTCCTGGGACTCAGGCCCACTGACCTGGCCTGAGAGGATACCACACATCTTGTCTCTGCTCCCACATCTCCCAGGAAACTGAACAATGGTGGTTAACTCAGTGGTCTTGCTGCCAAGATTCCTGATAAAGGCACAACCTGAATTTTCCAGGATTGCATTTCTACCCCAGCTTCCATTCCTGCAGTGGATGGTGAGGCTGACTGGATAAGAAATTTCCTGGAGCAATTAAAAATTAAAACAAACAGTAATAGCAGGGCCAAAAACATTCACATTGATGCCTGGGTAGTTTGGTGCAGAGTAGAGAAATGGAAATTAAACATTACTTCATAGGACCCATCCTCTAGAAATGTCTTTGTTCATCAAGGACTGGCTTCCCCCTGGTTATAGCGAGGTAATACCCATGTGCCCCTGGCATCTTTAACTCATTCCCCTTACCTAGCACTTGCAGTCTGATGTCCATGCAGCCCAAAGTGACTTGCTTCATTTTTATTATGAAAACACAGCCATACTAAAGACTATTCTTCAAACTGTCTTTCAGTCTCCAGTAGATCTGAATTTACCCTCTCTGAGGGGGCCCCCTCCCCCAGGGAAACCACAAAGTGATTGATGCAACACCACCTTCTCAAAGCAGCATTATTTTAATTCACAAAAAGTGTATATATTTATGGTATGCAACATGATGTCTCGAAATGTGTTTCCACTGTGCAATGATTAGACTACTTAACATATAATTCACATCCTTGTTTTTTGTGGTGAGAAAACTTAAAATCTACCCTTGTAGAGATTTTCAAGTATACCATACATCGTTAACTAAAGCGGCCCTGCTACACAATAGGGTGTTTGAACTTACTCCTCCAATCTCACTCAGTCTATGCTTTAACCAACCTCTCCCCATTCAATCCACTAGCCTCTAATAAATACCATTCTACTCACAGCTTTTATGAGTTCATTTCATTTGTTTTTGTTTTGTTTTGTTTTGTTTTGTTTTGTTTTAAGATTCCACAGGTAAGTGAGATCATTTGGTATCTTCTCTTCGTGCCTGGCTTATTTCACTTAACATAATGTTCTCCAACTTTATCCATATAGCCACAAATGAGTTTTTCCTTCTTTTGTAGTGCTGAATAGTATTTCAGTGTGTGTGTGTGTGAGTGTGTGCGCGTGTGTGTGTGTGTACCATGTTTTCTGCATCCATGATTCATGGATGGATACTTACTTTGATTCCATAGCTTGACAATTGTGAATTATGCTGCAACTTTAAAACACAGTTGCCATCAATAAATAAGCAGGAGCGAAGAATAGAAGTTCATAGGACTAGACAAAGGGGAATGAAGGGAAGGGAGGGGGTTGAGAATAGGGAAGACAATAGAATGAATCGGAGATAACTTTCCTATGTTCATTTAAGAGTACACGACCAGTGAAACTTCACACTGAGGACACCCACAAGAATGGGATCCTAATTAGAATAAGTCACATTCCATGTATGTGCAATATGTCAACATATACTCAACTGTCATGTATATCTAAAAATAACAAATAAATTTTTAAAAAAGAGTCACCATTCAGCCATGGTACCTGGGTGCATCTAACCTTACCAGACTTCTCTTGCTTCTCGGTAAAAATGGAGCCAACAAGAGATGAGAAGGGAAAAGGTGAGCCTGCACGTGAGTTGGGAATCGATGACTTTTTATACTGTTTCCTCTCATTGTAAGAAGGACCTCAGTAAAAATTAGTCGAGGGTCACTTTTCAACAAAACGAGGCTGGGTGGCTGGTATCCTCACCCAAAAGAATAAAATTAGACCCTTTATGCAATATGCAAAAATTAACTCAAAATGCACCAAATACCTAACAATAGGGCTAAAACAAAATTCTGAAACAGAGAAAATTTTCATGGCCTTGGATTCTTTAAACATGACAGCAAAAGCACAGGAAATAAAAGTAAAAATAAACAAATGGGGGCTGGAGTTGTGGCTCAGTGGTAGAGCACTTGCCTGGCACGTGTGAGGCCCTGGGTTCAATCCTCAGTACCACATATAAATAAATAAAATAAAGGTCCATTGGCAACTAAAAAAATATTAAAAAAATAAAAATAAAAAAATAAATGGGATTTCATGAAAATTAATAACTTTTGAGTATCAAATAATGCTATCAACAGAGTAAACAGGCAACCCACAGAAAGGGAAAAATATTTGTAAATAATGTAACGTGGGTTAACTTGCAGCATATAAAGGAACATGTGCAACTCAACCTAATTTTAAAATGAGCAAAGAGCTTGAAGAGACAGTTCCCTAAAGAAGATATATAAATAACCAAGAATCACATGAAAAATGCTCAATAGCTCCAGTCATTAGAGAAATGTAATTCCAAATCCTCATCAAGTTGCCACAACATTCCCATTAGGATGGTTAGTAATAAAAAATAGAAAATGAGTGTTGACAAAAATGTGGAAAAAGTTAGATTCCTTGTGTATTGCCAGTAGGAATATAAAATAGTGCAGCTGCTGGTGAGAAACACTAGGTGCCCCCTCAGAAACTTAAATAGGAAGCATGCCATATGGGCCAATAATTCCACTTATAAGTGCAAACACAAAAGAATTGAAAACAGGGAAAACATCGGACTTTGGTTTTTTGGAATTGGCATGGATGATGATATATAATCGGATTGGGAGTGGGGAGTGAGAGAAGAATGGAGGAACTTTGGATTACATAGAGGGAAATGAGAGGGAGGGGGGTATGAAAAATGGTGGACTGAGACCGACATCATTACCCTGTGTACATGGTGTGAATCTACATATTGCACAACCACAGAAATGAAAAGTTGTACCCCATTTGTGTACCATGAATCAAAATGCAGTCTGTAAAAATAAAAAATAATTTAAAATTTTTTTAAAAAAATGAAAACAGGGATTTGAAGATATTTGTATACCCACATTTATAACATAATTTTTCACAATAGCCAAAAAGAGGAAACTCAAGCGTCCACCAACAGATGAATGGATAAGCATAATGTGGTATATACACATATACACAATATGTATTACTCCCTCATCAAAAGCAATGGAGTTTTGATACACACCACAACATAGATGAACCTTGAAAACATTGTGCTAAGTGAAATAAGCCAGATACAGAAGGAAAAATACCATCTGATTGCATTTACATGAGGAACATAGAAAAGGTAAACCCACAGAGAAAGTGGAACAGTGGTTCCCAGGAGCTGGAGTGGGAGGTTAATTGAGAATTATTTGATGGGCCATGAGTTTCAGTTTCAGGGGATGAAATAGTTCCAGAGATGAGTAATGAAAAGTGTTGCATGACAATGTAAATGTACTGGGTGCATCAAATTGTACAGTTAAGTGGTTAAAATGGTAAAGGTAATCTTATCTATATTTTACCACAGTTTAAAAAAAAAAGGTTGAACAATCCAGGGGAAGTTTTTGTTTAAGTTAATTAAGTTTCAAACTATGTGCCAAGTTCTACCCACTGGAAATACAGTGAGACATGAGGTCAGCAAAGTCCCTGCCCACACACAGTGTATCACTAACACAATGAAACAAACAGCTACATAAATTTAAAAGATGTGATTTTGGGTGGTGATGGTTCTATGCACAGACGAAGTAAGGAAATAATGCTCAAGGAACGGAGGTGGGGTGAGAATGCTATTTTAGATGCAGTGTCCAGAGACGCCTCTTGAAGTTGGCAACATTTGAGCAGAAACCTAAATGATGAGGAACAGCCACTTAAAGTTCTTAAAGTTCTTAAAGGAAGAGTTTGCCAGGCAGAGGGAACATCACGTGCAAAGGCCCCAAGGTAGAGATAAGCTTAGTAGTCAAGAGCACCAGGAAGGAACAGTTGAGAGCAGAGAGATGGGCAGATGCCAGCTCATGTGGGTCTAATAGGCTGTAGTAAGGAGTCTTGATTTTTATTTAGGACTACTAGGGAGTCATTGAAAGTATTTAAGCAAGAGAGTAGCATAGTCTCATGGACATTTCTAGAAGAATACTTTGGCTACTGGAATACCACTTTGGAATACTCATGAGCCAAAGAGAGAGCAGGGACTCCATTAGTGACAGATGCCGGCAAACTCCATCCTCCATACGCAAACAACTGAGCCAGAATAGTTCTGTGCAGTGGCTGATGCATAGAGCCAATTAGAATCCAGGTCATCTGCCTCTTTGGTAATCTCTCCCCTTTGGGTACTGAACGTTCTTGCAAAGTTAAATCTATTCCTGTAGGGGAGCTAAGCCGACTGCGTTCCACTTCAGGATCAAGAAAAGCAGCTGGTTCCTATCAAAACAGCCAGTGGGACTTTCCCCACCATCCACCATTTATTTCCCTGCATTTCTCTACCCTCATGACCACCAGTTAGGCAACCAGGGCCAGTTCACTGGGGCTTGGCACGAACGTGGGCTATTTTCCTCTAGTCTGAAGTTAGAGAAAGCCAGAATGCAATTTGAATGCAATCTGATTTACGAAACTCAGCACATCACAGACCTAGACCAGAAGGATCCTGAGGAAAGACCGAGGATCCTTGGGAGAAAAAATAGCATTAGGCAAATGATTTTCATAAAGGTTTTATCATCAGAATCTCTTTTTATTTTTATTTGTTCTAATTAGTTATATGTGACAGTAGACTGCATTATGACACATCATACATAATTGGAATATAGCTTCTCATTCCTCTGGTTCTGCATGATGTTGAATTACTCCAGTTGTGTAATCATATATGTATATAGGGTCACATGTCTTCAGAGTCTCTTTATTGAAGATGAATGTCTCTTCAGACAGTAAGCCATGCTGGTGAAAAGCTGCAAGGTCTGTCTGCACATGCATCTGGTAATGCATCCTTTCCCCGCTTTAAACCCTTCATTGGTTCCCTATGGGCTGTGGGATTGAGTACAAACCTCAGAGCATCAAAAAAGAGCTCTCAAGATCTGCCTGCTCTTCTTCATCCACCCTTCACTTCAGCAACTGAACATGCCCTGGGATCGCCCGCCACTAAGTCTGTGTACTACATCAGGAATGCTGCCCACCCTTCTGCTCCTACCAGCCAGTCTTTGAGATGAACTGCTTCCCATCCTTCAAGACACTGCTGAAATGCTCCTCCTTTCCAAAGCCTTCTTGGATCATTGATCCCTGCAAGGAAAAGCTTATTATTCTCCCCTCTGGCCACTACTATATTTTGCATGTGAATCAATTGCAGAATTTTCACATATGTTACAAACATTTCTTTACAGATTTCTCACCCATTCTAAATGACAATCTCCATGAGATCAGTGACCATCTCTAAGTGGTCTCCAGCACCCATTGGAGTGTCAGGAACAAAATACAAACTCAGTGAACGTTAGATTGAATTTATTATTAGAGATTATATTCAGCCTAGAAAGCAAATTATTCCCTCCTAGCTCTTCATTCCAGTATTTCTGATATGGAAAGTACTCACTTAGGTTGTAAGATTCACACCTCAGTTTTTCCATAGCACATAACACATGTTAACATACTACATTATTTACTTATTTATTGTGGTGTATGTCTCTCATCTGTTGACTCCATGAGGATGTAAGGTCCACATGGACAGAGAAGTTTTTGTCTTTTTTCTTGATTGATAACATCTCCAAAACTGCTCCCAAACAGTGCCCAGCTCTAGCAGCCCCTGAACAAAGGTTTGATTTATTGAATTAAGTAATGAATAGAACATTTTTGCTTCTGTCTGCAGTGCATCTGCAAAGCAACACGTGCAGATGGGCTGACTCTTCCTATGATACCTTTCTGAGGAGTTTTGAGACCCAAAGAAGCACATTTAGCAAGAGAAAAGTACTTTTTATTGCTGTAGCATCATTTTTTCTTTATTTTTGTGTTTGCACTGTTATGTTTTAAATACGGACAAAGACGTGTCAAGAAAAGGAAACAGACACAATGTTCTTTTCAACTATTTTCAGAAGACTTCATGACTTTTTGAAGAAGAAACAAGTGGAGAGCACTGAGATTCTCCTTCTCAACAGGATTAAAAGGATGAATTGTATAACGTCCTCGAAGCATCTGGATCCCCACGAGCCACCTCGCGGACCCACCACAGGGAAGCAGGCAGCCTACTTTCCTTTCAACTTCTGTCAGCTACCCCGCTCTCCCAGCAATTCATCCTCCTGGTCACGCCGTGTCTGCGAAGAGGCAGGAGAAAATATGCTCTGAAAGTTGAGTTCAGATCAGGCAAAATGAGATTCAGCACAGAGAGCCACCTGGCCTCCTTTGAACCCCACCACCAGTGAAGACTTTTTACCAAAGTGCTTCGTTCCCTTTCTGCCCCCTGTACCCACCTCTGTTACAAAGGTGTGAGAGCTCACTGGGAGTGTGGAGTGGGTGCTGAGCAGCTCTGTTCCCGTGGCCGTGGGCGCATACCTGGCTTCAATGGTGTTTTCCTTTCCTTGTAGGTAGTAGGATTTGAGCAAGGTCCAGGGGGGCGAATATGCAGGTGCTTCTGTCTGTCCTATGTGGATCCTCATGGCAAAAATAATGTGATTGTTTTGCTCTTATCTGTGTATTGCAGATCCCCCCAACCACACTTGTACCCTAGACAAAAGTAAATGTATAAGCACACACTTCCTCCAGGGTCTAAGAGCCTGTCTTGTGTGGGATATATTCCATCACCTCCCCTACGCCCATGTCCTTATGCTGATGACCTAGTTAATCCGTCCTTACACCTACATTCATTATTGCAAGTTAATACCGATGTACAGTGTAAGACCATGCGTAAAGAATTAGAGCTGTTCTAAACGGTGACAGGAACACAGCACTTTGACCTCTTGATGAATGGAGTTAAACAGGTCAGTGCAGAGCTTGAGGGTCTGCTGCCTTTGTCTGGGGGTCGACTGAAGTCAAAGTCTTACAACTAGAGGGGCTGGGGTTGTAGCTCAGTGGTAGAGTGCTTGCCTAGCATGCGTGAGGCCCTGGGTTTGATCCTCAGCACCACACACAAATAAAATAAAGGTATGGTGTCCACCTACAACTAAAACAAAATTTTTAAAAATCTTTAAAAAAAAAAAAAAAAGTCTTACAACTAGAAACTTGCAACATCAAAGCCCAGTTCCTTAAAGAAAGAAATTCTAAGTTGAGAAGGAATAAAAAGAAAACATTGCCAAGATTATGGACTAGATTCTACTTCTAAAGATTATATACAGAGTCTACTTTAAGAATGAGACTTTCAGTTTTTTAGGAATGAGAGCATTATTTGAGATAAAGGAAAACTCAGCATCAAACTTGACTTCTAGGAGGTAATTTAGGTATATTTTCATTCATTTATTAATATATGTAATTGCCAAAACAACATAAATGTCATTTCCTCTGTGCCTTCTGCATGAATCAGAAGGATGTCTCCAAAACCACTAAAACTTCGTTCTAGTTTTATCTACTTGGTGCACACCTAAAGCAATTATATATATATATATATATATATATATATATATATATATATCCAGTACCATACATGTATGAAACATCATTCATGGGTGGGGTTGGTTGTCACTCAAAAAGTAGAAGTTGGAAGGCTGGGGCTATAGCTCAGTTGGTAGATGCTTGCCTCACAAGCACAAGGCCCTGGGTTCAATCCCCAGCACCACAAGAAAAAAATAAAAAGTAGAAGTTGGAAGGAAAAGGAGCTAACAAACTCACCACCACCAAAATAGCGAACCCCTGTCTAATATTTTACTCCTTTATTTGCTTTTTTTAAATTAAAGATTTTTTTCTACCTTTAAATACATCAAAATTCCTGCAAAGGTGGTTACTTAAGCTCAGTAACAGAGCCTAGCATGTCATAGGAGGTTAATAAGTGTGCTGACCACCCTGAGGAAGGACGAAATGGTGTAGCTCCTCATGTACCCGAGGACAGTCACACTGTATGGAAGTAAAGATGCACCAGTGAACAGAAGGGCAAGCCAATTTGGGCAGGGCCTGCTGGCGGTGACTTCTGGGTTGAAGTGTACAGGATTGCATGGAAGTCAAATGCCATGCACACAATGCCCCAATTTGTTTCTGTTTCCTAGACCCAGTGAGTCTATGTCCCTCCATCTCCATCACCATGTGCCCCCTTTCCACGCATCATACTTCAGCCAAAGGAAACTTTTCCAAATTCAGAGTTAACTGTTTCATACCTTGCTCTTGGAATGAATTTCACAAGTCCCTAAGCAAATCTGCAAGGTCCTTTGCCCTGGTTTCTTCTCAATTCACCAGCAGCACCTCACACTGAGCTTCCCTGCCTTGTGCTGCTGCCACTCTGGCTTCTCTTGGTCCCTCAAAGCACCCTGCTTCACAGGCTTTTGCCTATGCAACTCTTCCTATCTAGAACGTCTCATGACTAAGGCATACTTAATTCTTTAGCTCTCTGCTCAAATGTTAGCTCTGCAAGGCCTTTTCTGACCACACCAAACTAGGTCAGAGCTCTATTAGACAATATAACAATCCCTTTGTTTCTTTTTTTGTTCTACTTTCCAAAATGATTTTTAAAAATCAATGACCCATAAAAAGAGTTGACTACCTGTCCATGCCCCAGGTTCTAATCTCCATGCAAGAAGAGTCATATGTCATATTTAATACTCTACTCTGAGCCTAATATCATGTCTGATGCATAGTAGATAGTCCATAAATATTTTCTGAATTGATGAATAAGACTGTGGGATCTCCATAGAGATGTTTCCCAAGTAATATTTCCAGCAGATATGGAGGTCATTAAAAGGCGACAGTCAGAATTCATAGCTATCTGTCTTCTGACAATAAAGTAAATGTCTTAGAGGAGATGAAAGTAGATAGTGGTTTTCATTATTGGAGAATAGGAAATAACTTGAGTTAATTGAGGCCGCTGTCCATGAGCAATACTTCAGAAATAAAATAGAGCTTCTGACCTTTGATGATCAAGAAATATTACAAAGTTATATATATGATCCAGTTCAGCCCTACATCTAGATAAAATTGTTACCAATAATTAATGCAGATCATTACATTTTTCTTTCATTCTCCAGTGTTTTAGCCTTGATGACATCTTAGGAAATAGGCTAATATTCTAGTTGCATATTCTAAGATCACCTCTCCTTTCCTCTCTTTATTTCTCCTTCTGTTTACTGCTTGTATTTTTCCATGGCAAATGCCTAAATTGGATATGACTGAACCTTAAGAAAAGTTTCGTTGGTCAAGGTTGACATCCACCCCACTATCCACCACTGAAGAATTTGACTGAGCTTACTATGTAAAAGCTGAGCTATTATTTTGTAATCATTTTAGAAACAAAAGTGAGCCTCATAGAAAAAAATTCAAACTATACCTGGAAAAAAAAAAAACATTCAAACTACACCTAGAACAGGTAAGAAGAATAAATCTTACATTTTTTAGCAGGTTGTTATTTACATAACTCTTTGGTATTCCATCTGTCTTAATTCTGGCTGAAGATCTCTCAACCTTCGGTCATAGCAAGGCATGACTGAAGCAAATTTTTCTGATAAGAAAACTGATAAAACACCTACTATTGCTTGTATTCTTGATAATAGACATTCTAACTGGGGTGACATGAAATCTTAGGGTAGTTTTGATTTGCATTTCTTTTATTACTAGGGATGTTGAACATTTTTTCATATATCTGTTGATTGCTTGTAGATCTTCTTCTGTGAAGTGTCTACTCATTTCCTTAGCCCATTTATTGATCGGGTTATTTGTATAGTGGGTGTAAAGTGTTTTGAGTTCTTTATCAATTCTGAAGATTAGTGCTCTATCAGAAGTGTGTGTGGCAAAGATTTTCTCCCACTCTGTAGGTTCTTAGAATGGAACCACCATTTGACCCAGCTATCCCACTCCTTGACCTATACCCACAGGACTTAAAATCAGCATACTACAGTGATGCAGCCACATCAGTGTTCATAGTTGCTCAATTCACAATAGCTAGATTGTGGAACCAACCTAGATGCCCCTCCATAGATAAATGGATAAAGAAGCTGTGGTATATACACACAATGGAATATTATTCAACCATAAAGAAGAATAAAATTATGGCATTTGCAAGTAAATGGATGAAGTTGGAGAATGTTATGCTAAATGAGATTAGCCAATCCCAAAAAACCAAAGGCCAAATAATCTCTCTGATAAGTGGATGATAATACATAATGCAGGCTGGGAGGGAGGCAAAAATGGAAGAAGGATGGATTGCACAGAGGAAAAAGGGGTAGGATCGGGGTGGGGGGTAAGAATAATAACATAATGAGACAAACATCATTACCCTGTGTACATGTATGATCACACATATGGTGCGACTCTACTTCATGTGCAACCAGAGAAACAACAGCTGTACTCCATTTGTGTGCAATGAACCAAAATGAATTTAAAAAAAAAAAAAAAGAAAAGAAAAGAAAACTGATACAGAGCATCTCCAGATCAAGATCAGACAACTAATAAAGTTCCAGAACCCCAAATTTCATTTTTCTGCTTCACTATATCTTTGCAATTATGAAATCGAGTTTATACGTTAAGAGAGTGAGACAAAAACTCAAAGAATGACTTGCTGGAACTTCCGGCCTGACGGAGCTCCAGCCTTACTCTGCTTGGGAAACCTTCACTCTTTTGAGGACTTTCTTCAGAGCTTCCTTCACTTCCTTGTTTCTCAGGCTGTAGATCATGGGGTTTAGCATGGGAATGATCACAGTGTAAAACACTGACACAATCTTATCTTCCCAGAGTGATTTGCCCATGTCACCTTTCAGATACATGAATATGAGTGTCCCAAAGAAAAGAGCCACCGCTGTCATGTGAGAAGCACAGGTGGAGAAGGTCTTGGCTTTCCCACCTGCGGTCCGAATCTTCAGAATGGCCCAAATGATGAATGCATAAGAGATAAGAATCACTGAAATGCTGGACGTGATGACCAGAAAAGCGAAGAGGAAGATGACCTGCTCCCGGGGCCTGGTCTCACTGCAGGCCAGCTCCAGCAGCGGTGGAAGGTCACAAAAGAAGAAGTCCACCCGATTGGACTTACAGAAGGAGATGGAGAAGGTACACCCAGTGCGGACCACGGAATTCACCGTGGCACCAGCATACGCAGCAGCCACCAGCCCTAGGCGGGTCTGCGGTGTCATGGCGATGGCATAGAGGAGGGGGTTACACACAGCCACATAGCGGTCATAGGCCATCACAGCCAAGAGGAAGCATTCGGTGCTAGCGTAGAGTGTAAAAAAGAAGAACTGGGTGGCACAGCGCTCATAGGTGATGACCATCTTCTCTGTCCTCAAGGTCTCAAGCAACTGAGGGACAATAACAGAAGAGTAGCAGACATCCAGGAAGGAAAGGTGGCTGAGGAAGAAGTACATGGGGGTCTGCAGCCGAGGGTCACTCTGGATTAGCATGATCATGCCCAGGTTGCCCCCCATGGTGATGAGATAAAAGGCCAGAAACACAAAGAACAGATATAACTGCAGCTCCGCATGAAGCTGGAACCCAACCAAAATAAATCCCATCACCCTGGTGCTGTTCTCCACCATGAAGCCACGGTCACCTGCTGAGATAAAATAATAAGTCTCACTGAGGATCCATGAAGGTGACCATCGCTTGACTTAATTGTTGCTCAGTAATATAATGATTTTTTTTTTAGATTTGTAAAGCACTTTACATTTTTCACAAATTCCATTTCACTTGACCCTTCAGAAACCCTTGGAAGCACATGTTGTTAATCCCATTTTTGACAGAAGAATATGAGGGAAAAAGAAGTGAAGTGATTAGTTCAAGATTCATGGTAAAGCCAGGGTTAGAATTTGCTTTGTTGGGTCCTTCCAAACCCTTGTGGGTTCCACATTAGAAACCTCTATCAGCTTCACGTGGAGCCATAAAACACTTTGTTGGAAAAACCCTAGTGTGATAGTATTAAGGACTGGGCTTTGAAATCACTAGGTTAATTCACCTGTCTGAACCTAGGTCTCTTCGGTTTAATGGGATTACAACCCAGAGCCTCAATGTGATGGTGAAGGACATGTCTGCATGGCACTGGATCTCACTCATGCTTAGCATGACATTTCCCAAATGCGGTATACATACAATCAAATACTATTCAGCTATAAAAAGCAAGGGAATCCTGCTACTTGTGAAACATGGATGGACCTGGAAGACATTATAATAAAGTGAAATAAGCCAGGCACAGAAAGACAAGTACCACATGTTCTCACTCATACGTGGTATCTGAAAGTTGAATTCAGACAAGCAGAGTAGAATGGGATAGTGGGGGTACTGGGGAGGTGTGGTCAAAAAAAATGCCAGTCAGTTCAGGACATGTATTGTATGACAAGGTGACTACAGTTAATAACAATGTACTCTATACTTAAAAAATTGCTGAGAGTAGGTTTAACTGTTCTCACGATCAAAAAAAAAAAAATGTATAATAGATGTTAAGTATCTTGATTTAGCCATTCCACAATGTGCACATATTTCAAAACATCATTATAAACACTGTAAATATATACTTTTTTGTCTTGTTAAAAAATAAGAAAAGATGAAGTCATACAAAATTTTTTTTTTCTGAATTCTGGGATAATGGGAATGCCACACTCCTAGATGCCGTCTGGAACCTTCTTATCCCCAAGTCCGCAGCCCCCTGGAGTTCCAACATCAACGGGTCCCTCTCTTTTGGTGCTGCATTTGATGTGTACCTAGCACAGTGGACTTAGATGCCAGACAGAGAGCCATAAAGAGCAAGCACAGCGAGACCCTCCACAGCCTGCTGCCTGCCAAGCCGCTTCCTCCTCTCTGCTCCTGCCAAGCAGCATGGCCCCGTTTCCAAGTGCTCCTCTTATTACCAAGGACCTGCCCCATTTAAAAAAAAAAAAAAAAAAAAAAAACAGATCATTATCAATCAGTGAGATGCATGCATCAGGCCATTCCAGAATTAGCCTGCAAAGCTCATTAAGGGACAAAGCCATCACATTGAGTTTATAATTCTAATATAGATGGGGTCCCTGCCAGGTACAATCCTATCTCTGTGCCTGTAGATGCTAATAATTTGGGGAATTGAAAATATGGAATGTGGACTTCAAAGGTGATTCCTCTTATACTCATTTCATCCTTAAAACAAAAACTGAATTTGAGGAAAACCTCCTAGGACACTTCAGATAAATAATAAATAAATCTTTGATCTGTGTTTGGCAACAATGCCCTAATGGTAGAATAAAGGTCAGCATCTGATGGGGATTTTTCCCCCCACCAAGTTCTTAATAGTATAAATATTTAGATTGTTTTCCTGTTCTTAAGGCTAAATCTTATCTTAATCTTCTCCCGGAACAATGACTTGCTGTGTTCTTCAGAGTTCAAGCAAATCATCCTGACCCGATGAAAAACGAATCTGTATTCATGTCTTTATTCAATAAGAATCTATGAGAACTTGCCCTGTAGGAGATATTCTTCCGATTGCTTGGAACAAAACAAAGAAAGATCCCTCCTGCCTGTTCACACCCATTGTAGCCAAACCGTTTGTATACAATATGCTTTAAAGAGAAGAAATATATTTTCTACCATGATAGCGAATAACAAGTTCTATGAAAAGACATGTGGGAATTGGGAGTATTGAAGCAAAAAGGATATTAAGTAGGACCATCCTAAGGCTCACTGAAAATGAACACTGAGCAGAAATGATGGAGCTCAGGTAATCATTCACATTTACCTGAACACACTATTTGCCTGAAATAATATTTTAAATGACATTTAAAAAATAGCAATCAACTTTCCTGGTCCCGTTACAAAATACAACGAGCTTTTTCAGATCCTTCTGAGACATTTTTAAGGCAATGTTGTTCAAAAATATTATCCTTCTAATAGCAAAGAGAAGCCCCTGAAGTACTGGAGGTTCCACAATGAGCCCAGGATCACCTAACATAAAGGTAAGGCTGGATCCCAGAAATAGAGCATAGAGGTCAGAAATGGGCCCTTGAAGATAGACCGAGCTTGTTCTAAACTTGGACCTAGCCATTTCCATTTGTGTGACCTTGGACAAATTCCTTGACCCCTAAGATCAATTTTGATACCTATGCAATAACAGTAATAGCACTGGGGTGCAGAGAGGAAAAGCTAGTATTAATGGAAACACTCTGTGCCTATTGCAGAGTACACCTGACACATGAATTTGTTACAAAAATAATTTTTTAATCCCTAGGTTCTTCAACCATTCAGAAATTTCATTTTTCACTGCTTTATTGCTGAGTAAAATCAGTCTCGAATTGGGCAAACACTCTTTCAAAACCATGCAGTTAATAAAAGCACCAGAGCTTCCACCTCTAAATTCACCAGGCTTTCCGCTGACCTCGACCATGACCCATACTTCAGCCAGAGAAGTAGGACCCTGCTGCCTAGTGACAGCCAGCCCCAGCTGGAGAGGCCAAGTCAGGGGACCTCCATTCCACCAAAGCCCTGAGAGACACCTTAGGGCTCTGCTGCTGCAGGAAGCTCTTTTGTTGCGGGAGGGTGTGGCACCGAGAGGCGATGGCAGTTCATCATGATAAACCAGACTATGTGGTAAAAAGACTGGAAACAGCTTGGAAGCCAGTATTCAAATTCAGATTCTGCCCATGACTCTCTCCCACCCCTGAGTCTGTATCCTCACTCAAATCGACTGCATTGAAGAACCTCCAATGCTGCATCCTGTTCTATGAGAGGAAAACAATATCTATTCATGATGTTAAAGGAACTACGCAGGGGAGGCCATTGGTTGGGACTGAGCTCCTGCACTAGATCCAACCAAAATGGAGTCACTAGTGCTCAAGTCCCATCTCACCAAGATGAACCTAGGTTGTTTATCTCCTGAGAAACCAGGAGAGAGGTCATAACAAAATCCCCAAACGTGGCAGTTTTAGCTGACTGATAAGGAGGTCCACTGTGTTTTAACCTTTGTACAGAAAGAAACTTCGAATTGCCCCATCTGATGTCTGTTTTTTCTGCTTTCCTCAGCATTTTTCTGTCTATAAAACGAAACTCCTCTGCTAAACACTGACTTAGGAACACTTGTTCTATTCTATAGAATGAGGTGCTACCCAATTTTAAAATTAAAAGAAAAAACAGACATTTAAACTAAATTGGTTGTACTTTAATCTTTTGATAATAATTATAATGGCTGACGTGAAGAGAATATACCCCATATATTAACTACTGTTCTAGGTATTTCATATAAACTGCCTCATTCATTTCTTAAGATACCCCAATACAACACATCTTCTTATTACCCCTACTTCCAGACAGACAAACAGAAGCTGGGAGACATTAAGTAATTTGGTTAGGCAGGGATTTGAATCATGACCTGTGAGACTCCAGGGTCATGTTCCCAATCATTATCCCGTTGTTCATGAGTACAATAACAATGAGAGTTACCAGACTGTGAACACTTTTCTTATGCCCAGGACTTTTCCAGTGGTTTTACAAACATTATCTTGGGCAAGGAGAAGATTAACATTAAATAAAAATCTTGGCAAATTACCCCAATTCTCAGTTGGAAACACTGCCTATGTTCTCCTTCTTGTAACCTCACCTTGCTTTATAAGTCCGAGCTGCAAGAAGGGGGTGGGCAGCAGAGGTGCTCAGGGTTACTATCACCTCTAGCACAGAATTAAGTTGCAAGATGACAGCCATGTGAGCCAGTCCTTATTACCATCTGTCCATGGATACTCCCCCTTTGCCCAAATCTCATTCCTCATTTTTAATTTATTTTATCTTGCTGCATGTTGTGCATTTTTATAAACCACTTTAAATATCTTTTGGAAAGAGGTATTGATGAATAAATAAATACAAAATAAAATTGCCTATTTACTGGATGCCAGGATAATCAGAATAATTATCCATATCAGCATCAGACCAGTAGCAGTGCCGCCAGAAGACTCTGCCAAATGGGTTCTGGAAAGACAATGCACAAACAGTAGTTCAACCTAAATCAGATTGATCTATGTATGGATGATGGAGACAGGCAGACGCTCAAGGAGAAAATGAAAAGGCTTATGGAGGTCTCCAGGTCTGCAGTACTACAGCCAGCTCCTGAAATCTCAAATCAAAATCTCAAAATACCTCCCTAGGCCTTCATTTTGAGACAGTAAACAGCATGGAGTATGGGAAGAGGGTCTCCTAATCCATAGCAAGCCTAATGTGATCCTTCTGTGCATCACTTTTGTCCACTTTAATGGGCAGAAGAAAATTTTAAGGGAAACCAAGATTTCCCAGTGGTTGCTGATCTTCAGAAGAGTTACCATGTTTTTTCCAAGAACTATCACCCTGCCATGTGATGCACTATCTAAATTCCTAAAATAGTGCTGAATGATTTATAATTCTAGAAAGAAGAGCCAATCAATGATTAAGATTAGAGAAAACAGCAAGTCCACATAATATCAAGGTGGGAAGAGGAACCATGGATGTGTGTGGTCTCAGAGGAAAGTATTTGGTCCCAGGCATTCAGATCAACTAAGTTGCCAGGGAAGAACGCATAGAATACTAAAGAATCAGTTCCCTGTTTTTGAAGCCCACAAAATGGTTGAGATCATTGACTTCTAAGGACACACCAGAAGAAAGTGAATCTTGAATGCTATCCTCCACCATATTGAGCAACATCAGCATTGAACATTCTCAACAATCTGTTATCAAATGGTTGATCAGGTGTGGAAACACTTCACTTCTGGGGGCCCTGCTATGGTGCAGCTCTGTAACACTGGGTCTCCCTCCCCTCCACCATTAGTAAAGTCTGCCCAAGGCTCACAGCCTCATTTCTATATCAACCAATGGCACCTACACCTGAGATATGTGATCCTCACCCACTCTGAAGCTAAAGGAGATTGTCTGCTCTTTGAGATTATTAATGCTCCCCCAACCTTCCTCTTAACCTCAGAAAATTATCAAGGGTTTCAGAAGAAAGTCCAGTGGGTTTTAATAGGGTCCATCTGTCATTCTAGAGAAGAAAAAGTGCTGGACTAGGAACCAAGAGAAGGCTGCTAAGAATCAAACTAGAAAATGCACTGGGAGATGATTCTAAAATTAAAAAGCTTGCACTTGCAAGGGATTTCTGTAAGTGCCCAGAGATCAGCTTTATAATAGCACATGCTGTGGGAAATAAATAGTCATGGATCTGAAAAGTATTTATATAGCTCGGTAAAACTAATCCACTTAGATCCTCCAAGTCCGTCTAAAGTTGTTTTTAAATGGTGACTCGTAAAGGTGGCATTCTATGCCTAAAGTTATGTAGCCAGTTCTCTCAATTGGAATCATGCAACAAAAATTTATAAAGCCTCTGCCCATGATTCTGCACCAGGCAGTAGGCTGGACACCAGGGACTTAGTGAGAAATGTAAAGAACTAAACAGACATGGATGATGGTGATGTGCCCTCTGCCCCATGATCAAACTGACATCATCTGCCCATGCTGTCTTAAAGAGAAAAGAGAAAAACAGAATGAGGTACAATATGTTTTGGCTACCACTCCGTGTAACAGGGACGATGTGGACCCTCAAGATGTTTAAATGATGGAAAAAGTATGTCTGTTCCTTCTGCCATGTTTGAAATGGTTCAACTCAAGGATGAAACTAGTTTCTATTCAAGAACTCCCTGTTACCCTCAGAAAACTTTAGCTGATCATTTTCTAAATGAATAAAAACTCATAAAGACATAGAAAAAATATTTTCTGGCAACATATTGCACTGAAAATAGCAAAAAGGCAGAATCAGCATGGTATCAAGGAACCAAAATGCTCTGAAGTTCTGTCACAGTGGGGTCAAATCTCAGCTAGTCACTTAAAGTCCCTGGATTTCAGCTTTTTGTTCTATAAGATGATCATGATCCTATCTAAGCCACAGGAGTGTTGTGAGGATGAGGTGAGATGGAATATCATTTGTCCAACAACGGACGACTCTGCTGCAGACAGAAGATGTGAATTCTCTCTCCCAGCTACTACAAACTACCCATAGTCCCTCACTTTAGGACATTATGCGACTGCTACCTCATTTGACCCTCATACAACCCATTTTCAGATAAAGAAAGTGGGACACAGAAAGTTCAATGGACTTGTCAAAGGATCACACAGATAGAAAAGCAAAGCTGCCAGAGCGGGACCCAGACCCTTTCCACCACACCACATGCCACAGAGATAGATATATGTGCCCTGTATGAAATACCCAGGGGAGGGGATGGGAAACTTTGAAATCTTGAGACTTTTCCTCATTTTGTGATCCTGCAGTGAGCTTCTGTAATGGCATATAAAGTCTGTCCAAATACTTACCCTTCTCCTCGTCCATCCTGCTCACTCCGACCTAGCTTCTTCCCAGATTAAATGCAGTAGAGTTTAGAATTTAAAGAAGCCTCCGAAGGTCAGAAGGTTTCAACCTCCTGCCTTTGGATAGAAGAAGTAGCATTACCTCCATCCTAGAGATGAGGAAAGGTAAGCCTGAGTTGAGGAGCCTCTTACCCAGATACAATCACCAGAGGGAAAGGTTGGGGTGACTAGAGCCCAGGTCTCCTGCAGCCTGATGAGATGCTCTTTCTGCTGCCTGAGCTGCTCCTCCTTTCAGAGAGTACAGCCTTTCTTATCCCAGAGCTTCTGCCCTTCTATAAGGGGGATTAGTATGGGAGAGGAGCCTTGAAGCTGGGGATTCTCTGCAGAGTCAGTCTTTCAAAGCAGGACTGTGGGCATTGGTCCTCCTTATGTCTGATTGGGACTCTCTCGCCCCTAATCTCCTTGAACTTCTCCCGAAGTCAGCATCCAGCTGACCAGTTTCTAAAGGAGAGACCTCAATTCTCTCTGCTTAGAAATGATTCAGCCAAGCACAGAAGTAGCTCCGTAGACTCTGAACTGCAGGGATCTAAGACTCACCTGCCACCCAGAACAGAAATCCCTCTCTAGCATCACTGACAGCTGATTTCTAAGCTGATGGCGATCCTTTCTGACCAGTTACATTGATAGGGCCTGAATACTTTCAAGGATGGAGAAATTACTCTCCCAGGAAGGAGCATGCTCTGTTTTGGAGCCTACCTGTGACTTCCAGCCCTCTGTCATGTTAATGCCATCACACTGGCTCACTCCAAACACCTGACAGTCTTACAAGTTTCTCAGCCATAGGAGAGCTGTCCTTACTCTCTCCACTTTCTCAAGGACAACTCCTTGCATCTAACTAGCATCCTTACATTTTCATGAGATCTCACCTACTTTGTGTCTTCTGATGCTGAACAATCACCTAAAACACATTTGGGAGGCATTATCTGTCCCGGATTATAGATGAGGAAACTGGTGCTCAGTGCTCTGCGTTGCTGCAAGGAGAAGTGAAGGTGGTAAGTCCCAGCATATTGTACTCCCCAGAAAATCACACTTAGTATTGATCCTACTTTACAAAGGAACAAAAAGGAAAACCTGCTTCAGAAGAGAAACACCCATGATTCAGACTGTCAAGTGCATCTTTAATCTGGACTGTGGTTCATTTTTCTCTCTGATCTGCCACAGCCACACTCACCTTCAGCAGGACCAAGAGGCCCTCCCTAGTCCAGAACCCTGAGTGAGTGCAGGCAGAATGTGGAGACCAAGTGGGGCTTCGGGGAGCACCTGCAGCTCACGAGCCCCGACACACATGGGAGTAACCATGGAGTAACCATGGATAAGTGCTGGATCTCTGTCTGCCCTATCCTAGGCTGGATCCTTCATCCCAGGAAGGCAATTAGAAGATGGAAGCAGGGGGATTGCCATTGACTGGAGTTTCTAATCAGGCCCTAAGCTTCTAATTAGGCTTCTCCAACTCCCAGAGGAAAGAAACCTTCCAAAAATGCCCCTGCACTGTTAGCATTCTCAATTCCTTCCCGTCAACCTTCATCCCCACCATAATTCAACCTCATCTTGGGGTTGAGGAAGCTACTTCTGTGTTCTGCGCTCTAAGGAGCTGTCATGAACCCAAGGTGACCCTTTCTGACCCATCTCATTTATAAGACAGAAGTGAAGTATGAATGTGAAGTCCCAGTGGTCCGCTCACTCATTTATTCAACTAATATTTAACTAGCTCTATAAATAAAGTACCCAGAACAGTACCTGGAACACCATATTAATTTTTTTATGTTTAGTCTATTGAATCACCAACAGAAATTATTATATCCTACCAAAGGGTGAACTGTGAGTTAGGGAAGTGAAACAGCCACTCATACAGGAAGGGAAGGAGCCAAGATTGCAACCAGGGCAGGCTGATTCAGATGCCTGACTCCGAACCACCATGCTGGCCTGTCTGACATCACTTAGCTGGTGATTAATAAGCTTCTTTAATAGAGAAAACTTGGGCAATGTCCAAAAGGTATAAAGGAAGAAATGGAAACCACTGTAATCACACCATTCCAATAAGCCCTGTCCCCAGTTGAAGGGACATGCACTAGAATGTGCTTACACATAAGCTCTGGCTGTCGACTGTGTGGGTTTAAATCCTCCCTCTACCTTGTGAGTCTAAGGGAGTTATGCCACCTCTCGATGCCCGCCTCTTGGAGAGGTTATGGAAGTTTTGAATAAGACAATACATGTAAAACACTCTGAATAGGGTCTGGTGCTATTTTATCACAGGATATGGGAGAACGTATATGCAAACACCAGGGCATTTTATATAAGGGACTTCAGCATCCATGGACTGGGCCCTGGAGTCAATCCCCTGGGGAAATTGAGAGATGACTCTGTATGTATCTGTGTGTAAATATATATACGTACAGACAGATGGATAATTTTAACATATTTAATTTACAACTTAAAGATATGTATATATCTTTTTTTTTTCTTTTTCAGAACCAGGGATTAAACTCAGGGACACTTGGCCACTGAGCCACATCCCCAGCCCTATTTTGTATTTTATTTAGAGACAGGGTCTCACTGAGTTGCTCAGGGCCTCGCTAAGTTGCTGAGGCTGGCTTTGAACTCGCGATTCTCCTGACTCAGCCTCCCAAGTTGCTTGGATTACAGGCGTGCACCACCCCGCCCAGCTATGATATGTATATATCTTAATCTCACATGACAGACAAAATTTATATTCCCAAAAATGTATACCACAGCTGGGCACAGTGGCCCACATCTGTAATCCCAGCAGCTCGGGAGGTTGAGACAGGAGGATTGCGAGTTCAAAGCCAGCCTCAGCAAAGCTGAGGCACTAAGCAATTCACATAAGATCCCTGTCTCTAAATAAAATACAAAATAGGGCTGGAATGTAGCTCAGTGGTCAAGTGCCCCTGAGTTTAATCCCTGGTACCCACCGCCCAAAAATTGTATACCCCACATGAACTATTGTGCTGCATCTAACACCAACACCTGCCACCAGTGATCCAGCTCTGCCCAAAGGAAGACCTCTTCTTCCTTCCATCATGACGGATTCCACACAAGCTTACTCCCCACCCAGAACTGCTGAGGGTATTTTACATCCCTGGACCTCTGCACAGGTCTGACTTTGAATCTTTTATCCCAGGGGAAATTCCCCAGTTTCCTGTGCAGATAGAGGCCCACCAAGAAATAACAAAAGGACAAAGACTCCCCTATATTATCTCTATCACATTTAATATATCCTAATTTTTCAAGTAAACTCTTAGATACAATTCAACATTCTCTTTCCAAATAGCCAATAACTCCACCATCAGTAGCTCAATAAAGGTTTCTTTCTACAGCTGATGTAACAAAGCAGCTTCATCATGTCCTAGATTCTCTACCCTTGGATAAGCTTTGCAGTTTGCTATATTTATATATTTACAAATCCTCAGGGCTGAAGAACACTATTTCGTTAATATAGTTTCATAGTAAGTTTATATCAGGCAGGTTACTAGCTATTTTTATTTTTCCAATTTTTCTTAGCTCTCTTCACCCATTTGGCCTTCCAATTGTACTATAAATATGGAAATATTTTCTTTATGATAATGTTGTTTTTCTAACAAATCCCCAAAGATTATGAAAGTGATATCCTTTTTATAAGGCCTGGTGATACTCATTTTGACAGATCTATACTCTTCTAGCTATTCTAATGCCTGTATAAATATGCAAAACAATAAATACCTCAGCTTGGTATATAGTCTTCTAAATAGTCCTATGCCTATATAATTATGTAAAACAATAAATATATTAATTTATTAATGTATATTTAATAAATATATTGAAATTTTTTTCAGTTGAAATGGTTAGAAAACCCAATAAATACCACAGTTTCTTTATCCATTCATCTACTGAAGGGCATCTAGGTTGGTTCCACAATCTAGCTATTGTGAATTGAGTTGCTATAAACCTTGATGTGGCTGTGTCACTATAGTACACTGATTTTAAGTCCTTTGGGTATAGGTCAAGGAGTGGGATAGCTGGGTCAAAGAGTGGTTCCATTCCAAGTTCTCTAAGGAATCTCCATACTGCCTTCCAGAGTGGCTGCACCAACTTGCAGTTCCACCAGCAATGTATGAGAGTACCTTTTTCCCCATGTCCTCGCCAACACCTACTGTTGCTTGAATTCTTGATAATAGACATTCTAATTGGGATGAGATGAAATTTTAGGGTAGTTTTGATTTGCATTTCTCTTATTACTAGAGATGTTGAATATTTTTTCATATATATGTTGATTGCTTGCAGATCTTCTTCTGTGAAATGTCTGCTCATTTCCTTAGCCCATTTATTGACTAGGTTATTTGTAAACTTGGTGTAAAGTTTTTTGAGTTCTGTATAAATTCTGGAGATTAGTGCTCTATCTGAATGAAGAAACTGTGGTATATATACACAATGGAATATTATTCAGCCATAAATTGGCATTTGCAGGTAAATGGATGGAGTTGGAGAATATCATGCTAAGTGAAATAAGACAATCCCAAAAAACCAAAGGCCAGATGATTTCTGTGATAAGTGGATATATAATGGGGGGCGGGGAGGCAAGAATGGAGAAAGGATTAATTGTATAGAGGAAAATGAGGGGTAGGGGGGGAGAAAAGATAATAGAACAAGACAAACATCACCCCTATGTACATGTATGATTACATAAACAGTGTGATTCTACTTCATGTACAACCAGAGAAATGAAAGTCATATCCCATTTGTGTACGATGAATCAAAAATTTTTTAAAATTAAAAAAAATTTAAAAATATAAATAAATAAAAAGAAAACCCAATAAAATTTACTTACAAAACAAAACAAAATGAAATTTACTAACTCATGTAACCCAAAACATTTTATTCCAATGCATGATTTCTCCAGAAATTCAAATTTTCTCATCAGGCCACATCTCCTAACTTTCCTTCTGGTCCATCTCCACTAACATGGTGGTATCAGAAGCCCCAGATATAAACCCCCAAAAGTCTATCAGGAGGAAGACCATCTCTAAGTACCCCAAATAGCAGTTGCATATCACCTGCAGTTTACTGTGAGCACTGATGGCTAAGGGCTCATAGCTATGGGCTTCCCTGGAGTAAGGAATCACTGTACCTAGAAATTTCGAGGAAGTCACACCCTTATTGGGGGCATATTTCAGGCAGCTCACAATCAGTGAGTGAGTGATATGGGCTGCAAAAAAGTCAGATTCCTTGCCAGAGGCAGAACTAAGTCCATGGTGTAATTAGCGGGAAGTAAGTCATGTTCACAGTTCAGCTGAGGAGAGGAGACTAACCACTAAGGAATAGCTATGAACAGTGGAAGAGAAGAGGAATGTAGGGCCACACTGCGTGGTCCTAACAAAGAAATCATGGGTTTCAGAGACCAGGGAAGAAATGAGGGCTGAAATAGCCAGAGAAAGTTGACCATATGAATCCTGGAAATGAATCTGCAAGGAAGGTGAGCTAACAAGCAACCAGGATAGATGCAATTGAAGTGTAGACCACCCTGGACACATTCCCTCCTGACCAATAATCGTTCTTCCTCATGAAGCACTGAGCAGATGGTGCAGCGAGCATTCAGCCCCTGAGGTGGGACTTGGCAGCAGGACCAAGGAGGGTGCCATACAAAGAGAACTCCACCCAAAGTCCACATCTGAGTTCCAGTCCTGAGGGCACTCATTGCAGGACAGTAGAACACGAGGACCAGTGATGAAAAGAACCTTTTTCCCTACAGAAGCTGCAGTTGAGCTTTGAGACTAACAAGTCCTAGGAGTTGCCACAAAATCCCCAAAGATTTGCTTTGATCCTCTAGGACGTGTGGAGAAGATGCGGTAATGAGCTCTGCTGAAGTGCATGCTCCTTGGCAGGGCTGGCTTTTCCCAGGAGCTCTGGGGTGTTCCAGCTGCTGATTCATGATCCAGCAAAAATCTCTGGGCTCACAGCTCCTCTCCCACAAAAACACCTCCAAAGCATTTTAAATACCCACTGTTTTGATGAATAAGAAGGAAACCTAAAATTGGTCAGCTACATTCATTTATCTGAGCACTCTTAGCTGCCTTTTATGAATTGCTTTAAAAACCTTAGATTGGTTTGAATCCAAACCCAAGATGAAGCCAACTGGATTATTGCACCAGGTAATAAAGACATAACTATCCCCCTGGAAATCCTGGGCAGACACTGGCTCTGGGGAAGGTCCATGCACACTAGAGAAGGTGGAACCAGGCAGACAATCTGGCCTTTGCCATCAGAACTTATCATCTCGTGGAACCATGTCCAGCCTGGGATGTCAGCTCTTGTATGAAATATGAAAGTAAAACTGGAATGATTTTTTTAAACCTACAGCTTTAATCTCTCTGGGCTTATGTGTCATTAGGTCAATTTTAGAAAATATAGCTTCATGAGCAGTTGATATTAGAAAGTGCAGAGTTTATAAAAAACATGTCCCTGTAAATTACTATGCTTTCTATATCTATGCTGGTAGGGGAACTAACCATATGGATTAAAACTCTGGCTTTGGAATAACATAAACCTGGGTGAAACTTCAGGTTTTTCACTGACTTATCATGTGACTTTGGGTAAGTTACTTAACTACTCAGAGTCTTAGCCTGCTCCAGTACAAAATTTCATAGGATCATGAGGTTTTTATAATACAATATGTGTAGAATGTATAACACCATGATTGACATATAGCAGATGTTCAATGACTACCAGTGTTTGGAAAAGTAACACAGCATATTCATCCAACTGGGGTCAGAGAACCAGGGTAGAATCTAAATACCTTTTCTTTCTACCTATGAAACCTCAGGCAAAATACTTAATGATACTAATCCTCAGTTTCCTCATCTGTAAAATAAGTACAAATACCCCTAAGTTATAAGGTTATTGTCAAGTTAAGAGGAAATAAAGTCTTAAAGTGATTAGCATCTATCTGAATCATAGAAGGAACTCAATAAATGTGTAATGATATTTTTGAGACACTGCCTCCAGTAGGGTGAGGAGAGTTAACGCCATTGAACTCCTTCATTGTCCTCAAGGAACTCAAACTTTGGAAGCAAGAGAAGGAAGAATTTGAGAGAAGGTTGAAAGTTAAAGTAAGTACACTACCATCTCTTCTCTGAAAGGTTCTTCCTAGATAAAACATCTCTCCTACTCTGTGCCCTCCAGAGATTTCATATTCTTCTGTGTTGCATGTTGTCATCAAAGCATATCACAGATAATAATGTCATCCATAAGTGTCCCTTGGACTTCTTAAAATGTTCATTGGCCATAAACATTTGCTTTTCCTTTTGTAAGCTGTTCGGGATTCAGGGAGGCACTCTACTCTCACCTCAATCCAAGCTGATGTTACCATAAGCGCTTCTTAAATAACATCATACAAAACTGGGTATCACCAGCCAGGTCCGGCAATTTTTCCTTCTGGAAAAAAATCTTGCAAATTTCTCTTTTTGGAAATAAGCAAACTCTACCATTAGGTAAAAATCCATTCTAAGTTTTCAAAAATCATTATTCTGTCCTCATTTTATTCTCAGGGAAATTGAGATTTTAATTGGTTAAGAAGTTTTTCCAAAACATATCAAAGAGAGATATGGTACAATTAAGTCTGTCCTAACCCCTTAAAAAAGAAGAAGAAGAAAAAAACTTAGATCACAAAAAAAGACTTCAAAATCAAGCTTAATTCTCTCCTCCCATGGAAGTTGAGTTTAGACCAATTAATCTCCTAGAGGTTTAAATTCTTCTCTGGTAAAAATAGATAATAAAGGCTGCTTAAAGGTCTATTTCAAGGACTCAATAAGATAATACATGCAAAGTATTCAAAATCTTTAGCAGAATGGATCAGTTAAATATGCTATAAGCATATCAAGGAAGATGATAATAAAGTCACAAATAACAAATAAGAGTTGCCTACATTACATAGAAAAATTACAAAAATATGGTGGATGTGAACAAGAAATAGTGTGATTTGTATCACAACATCATACATGTAAATTTTAAAACACATCAAAACCACCATATTTTTAAAGATAAGCATATTTCTGGATAAATATAAAAGGAATAAATGTGGATGGATATATATTTTGTTTTGTTTTGGAGTTTTTAATATTTTTAGTTGTAGATGGACACAATATCTTTATTTTATTTATTTTTATGTGGTGCTGAGACTTGAACCCAGTGCCTCACACGTTCTAGGCAAGACCTCTACCACTGAGTTACAACCCAGCCCTATATTTTGAAATCAGTAGAGTGCATACCCATGATGACAGGGGAAGGCATAGGAAGGGGGTGAGAGGCAAGGAAACAATAAAATAAAAAGAAGAAGAGCCTTTCCATGAGCAATGAGGACTGCCATCAGGAGCTAGGGGGTATGAGTCATTCAGTTCAGACCTGAGGTCCCACAGTATTATATTTAAGTAACTGCAAACCACTTGGAATGGTGCCTGCCCATTTTATCTAATCAGTAATTAGTAGCTAAAAAGTGTACATATTTCTAATAATACAGATATTAGGAAACCCAGCCAAGAGCCTCCTTTAGCCTGCACACCTAGTCATAAAATCCTGGGTTGTAAAGGCAGAAGAACTCTAATGATCATGTAATCTAGCTCCACTCTTCTTCAGAACAGAGCAAAGCCAAAGGAGAGGAAGAAACCCTTTGAAGTTTCCTTAGCTGATCAGCGCCTATCATAGAGGTGGCAACTGTGTAGCTTGAACAATCCCAAGATGGTCTTCGAGTGAGGCTGACTCAGCCCTGGATCCTGCTGCTGGGGTGGCATTGAGGGCACATTGTATGTGATTGTCAATGTCTCCCGCTCACTAGGAATCGTCAGTTAGACCCTGAGGAGGCTCTGGACTCATGGGCATCTTCCACTCATCCCTCCACGCAAATGTGTGCAGCTTGAATCTCTACCCATGCAATCCAAAAAGCTATTATGATTTTATAGATGCCCAAGCTTGTTCAGGCCCTCATCACAAGTTCAGAACCTGCTGCAGGAAGATCCCAGTGGACTTGGAAGTACAACAGCGCTCCCATGGATGCCAGAGACCTGCCTGCTCTCCCCAGGCCTGCAGACAACTCATTCTTGGTTTTTGAAGAAGTCATGAACCTCTCTGGGCATCAGTTGTCTCATCACCAAAACAATAACAGTATCAATCATGTCCATCTCACAGGATGTGAAGGCAATGACAGATGATCATGAATATATAAACATATGAAAGAAAGTAAAAAAGAGATATTATGATGAGTAAGTAGTTTTGATTACTATGAGTCTTATCAAAATGGCAGTCCCATGTGTGGAGCAAGTAACAGTTGTACTAATGAAAAACAATTTATTAAAAACTTAATTGTCACTTGCCCAGTAGGATTGTTGCCAGGGATGTATAAAATATTGTCATATGGAAGGTTCTAGAACTATAGAGACACTTTTGAAGAAAGAAGGTATGAATCCTGATTCCAGGCAAAGATCCCAAGCATCACTTAGAGTTTAGGCACTTTAATGGGGATCCTGGATGGACTTGGGAAATGGTCAGCAGCAAGCACGGATGATGTGATCCGGATCTGTGCCCTCTGGCAAAAGAAAATTATAGGGAATACAAAAATTTCCATGACTCAAATATAAAGCAAACTAAATATAGTTATTTTGAGCATCTGGTAAGCCATAAGAAAAGAACATTCATTTCACTTGATATTTGAAAACTTGTCCTGAAGCAGAAGTTTAGTGACATTGTTTCCACTATAAATCATATCATGCTATTTAGTCTCTTAGTGCATGGCATGCATGTAATCATAATAGAGAGATATCTCTTATTATTTTCCATAATCAACCCTTAGAAAAGTATAGTAAATTAGAATAGTAAGCATTGTCCCATGAATGGAATAAAATATTAGTTTGTTTGTTTGTTTTAATGGGATAGAAAGGAAAAGAGAAGAAAGGATAGGCAAATGACATTTTTATCTTTCTGAGAGTCCAAATGTACTCAATTATTGAAACAAAAAATATATATACACATATAGAGAGGCAAATATAACATTTATAGATATATGCAAAGAGCAAGATAACAAAAGTTATTTGAGGGAAATATATTATCTTTCAGAACAAAAAGTCAATAGATACTTTCTAAGATTAATGATAATAGCAAAAATAATATTAGCCAGCATTATTTAGCTTTCTGTGTTCTGGGCTCTGCTCCATACTTGTTATAGGCATTAAATTACTTAATATTCAAAAGAACCGTATGATATAGGCACACATTTTCTGCAATATAGATAAGAAATTGAGATACAAAAGGGTTAGGGAACTTTCCTAAAGCCAGATAACTAAAAGGTAGCAGGACCATAAGTTTCAATGTATTATTTAATCATGGTGTTATAAATGATGAAAAAATTTTAAACAATATCATGAAGATGAGGACCTCTGAAGTTGGGGTGGTAAAGATTAAAGTAGAGGGAAAAAAACTTTTATCTATTAATTATTACTAACTGACCAGGAAATTTCAACTGCCTCCCTGAATAATCATATAATAAGAAGAAAAATATGTCAATGCATACAATAAGGGATTGGTCAAGATGATGAGTTGATCATCATCTTCCACCTTGTGAACAGATTTCATGGTAAGAAGGGATTAAAATTGTTGTGTGTCTGGAAGGGATAAAACTAAGGTCAGTGGGTGGAAGGTACAGAGAGGGAGAATCCAGGTCCAAACAGAATTACAGGTGGAACTGTCTGCAGATGGAGGTCATGTAGCAACTAGATGACCACGTGGGGTGTTTGGTAGAGGGACTCCAGTCCCAGGTGGGATTAGAATAGATGTTGTTTTGCTACCTTCCAAGCCTGAGAATCATGTGTCTCATATCTCCACAGAAATGAACAATGTGAAGCAATTTGAATCAGAAGTACCAACTCAGGGTTCAGCTCCATATAATGCATGAGAAGCTCAAGGAGAATCAGCCAGGTTCAGGATTTCTGAAAGCAACTCAGTATGTAAATACAGAATTATAAACTCAGCTTCTACCACAGAGAAGAAGATTCTGTTGAGTGTAAGAATTTTTTTATTTCGTTCTCATCCTCAGACCAACAGTCCACACTGAATCCATGGCCAAGGATAACCTCACCACAGTAGCCGAGTTCATTCTCACAGGCTTCACTGGTCATCCCAACCTGGAGACTCCCCTCTTCCTGCTCTTTCTCAGTTTCTATCTTGTCACCCTTCTGGGGAATCTGGGGATGGTGGTTCTCATCCAAGTGGATGGCCAGCTCCACACCCCAATGTACTTCTTCCTGAGCCACCTCTCCCTGATAGACGCCTGCTACAGCTCGGTCATCACTCCTCAGATCCTGGCCATGCTGGCCACAGGCAAAATGGTCATCTCTTATGGTCGCTGTGCTGCCCAGTTCTTCTTCTTCACCATCTGTGCAGGTACAGAGTGTTTCCTGCTGGCAGTGATGGCCTATGACCGCTATGTTGCTATTAGCAACCCACTGCTCTATGCAGTGGCCATGAATCCCAGAATCTGCTGGAGATTGGTGCTGGGAGCCTATGTCTGTGGGCTGTCTGGGGCCATCCTGAGAACCACATGCACCTTCTCCCTCTCATTCTGTGAGGACAACCAGATCAACTTCTTCTTCTGTGACCTCCCGCCCCTGCTGAAGCTTGCCTGCGGTGACACAATGAACACTGAGATCATCATTGTCTTCTTTGGCAACTTTGTGATTTTGGCCAATGCCTTGGTCATCCTCATTTCCTACCTGCTCATCATCAAGGCCATTTTGAGGGTGAAGTCTTCAGGTGGCAGGGCCAAGACTTTTTCCACATGTGCCTCCCACCTCACCGCCGTGGCCCTTTTCTTTGGGACCCTCATCTTCATGTATATACGAAGTGGCTCAGGCAAATCACTGGAGGAAGACAAGGTGGTGTCTGTCTTCTACACTGTGGTCATCCCCATGCTGAACCCTCTGATCTACAGCCTGAGGAACAAGGATGTGAAAGCTGCCTTCAAAAAGGTCACCAGTAGATTCCAGGTGTCCCAGAGTGGGTAGACACAAATGAGAGGACTTCTTATCCTAGTCAGTTTTGTTTCCATAGCAACATATATCCCCATAGGCACCAGCACTATTATATGCATCCTATATGCACAAATAGAGAGAAGGCAGACCAGGCCCACCAGGCACATGAGCAAAACTGCGAGAGCTGTGAAGGTTTAGCCAGCAGCTCCACAGTACCTCCTTCTTCCCTCTCCCCCTTCCAGCCCATTCCTTGTCACTCAGCAGGCCTACCACTCTCTGATGTCATGACTTAGAAATCCTGAAGTTCAAGTGTTCTTGAGCTTATTTCACCATCCCAGTTCTTGCCACTCCTTCCCTCTCCCTTGGGCTCCCATCAACATTACCATGTTCTTCATGTCAAAGATGATACGTGGGGACCCATGAGAGTTGTGCTAATTGGTCTTCCTTTTTCCTTTTAATATGTAAATGAATGATCACTTTAATTAGCAGGAGTACTATATAAAACAGAACTGAGACTCTAACTGATCCAGGGAAGAACTTTGAGATACAGGCCTCCCTCTTTACCATTAGAGTGTCTTGCCCCTTAGAGTGTCTTCCTCCTGCTCAGGCCAGAATGGAATTGGCAAATGACCTTGCCAATGGGTAACTTACTGGCTCGGTGGCTTCTGCCCCAGAGTTATGCTGATATCTTCAGAAAGAACTAAGCCACTTACGTTTGGGAAGGTCTCCTTGAGGGTCAGCTCTTGCTTCTGAAGGGTACTGTGTGCCTCTCCTCCTCACCCCATTGCCTACCTCCTGAACAGTTCTCACTTGCAAGCATCCTGTTTCAAAGAGCACAGAGGGATATAGAAGACAGTTGAACCCCACATCACCATCTCCAGCAAAGATCTTGCTATAAATTTATAAAGACTATTACTATTTAGAAATATGAATTTTCTCATTACTTGGTTCACATTTTGAAAAATTCAGAGAAAATGTTTCAGAGCCTCAAAGAAAATTGTATTTATAATCTCATGCTTCAGAAATAGGAATAGTAAAAAAGAGTCCTTGGAGACCCCCTTAGTTAGGCATATCCCAAGCCTGGATTCCACACCTCTAAAGTTACATACCAAAAAACAAAGACTTCGTGGCTAAATAAAAATGGATGATCTTGCCTCAAGGGAAGGAGCTATTAAGCAATAGAATATAATAATACATTTGTGTAACAATTCAATGTCAACACTGGAAGGTTCCAAAATGAGTTATGGACAACAAGATGTCACACCAGATTGAATGTGTGAAAGCTGCTTTGTGTCACATAACTGTCTTGTGGACATAGCAGGTAGTTAATATTTAAGCTGGTTACATTCTTTTTTTCTGTACTGGGGATTGAATCCAGGGGCACTCCACCACTGAGCCACATCCCCAGCCCTATTTTGTATTTTATTTAGAGACAGGGTCTCACTGAGTTGCTTAGCGCCTCCCTAAGTAGCTGAGGCTGGCTTTGAACTCGAGTTCCTCCTGCCTCAGCCTCCCAAGTGCTGGGATTACAGGCCTGCGCCACTGGGCCCGGCGAAGCTGGTTACATTCTTTCAGCTTTTCAATTTATGTACCTCCCATAAAGAAAAGACAGCTGGATGGATCTAATCTCTTTTTAAAGCATGTGGAGTAAGAAACCCTGATATAGTTTTTCTGTTTCAATGAAACTAACAGTGATGGACCTCCATGAGATCATGAGCCACAGTCATGTTCAAGTCAAAGTAAGGAGCAAGCAGAGATGATAAAAAATGGTGGGAAGCTCATTGAAAAAAAGACAGAGGGATCACAGAATAACTACAATTAAAGCATAGCAGTGCTCAAGGAAAGACACATAAACTCCTGCTCTTAAGGACTCCTGAATCTTCTTAAATTTATTAATCTAGGATTTACTTCTGTCTTTGGTTTTCATTAGTCTCAAGTCAGTGACATCAGAAAATGAGAGCAATGGGAGAAATCAGGGATGTCCAGGCCAAGCTACCACTAATTGATAGATTTGATGTGCTAGTCCCAGGGGCAAGATGGCAGAATAGAGGAACCCACCTCTTGCTCATTGTTCACAAGATAAAACCAAAACAATAGATGTGTAGCTGTATGTCAAGGTGGGTGGCCATGGGAGAACACTGGAATTCAAGAGCAGAAAACTGCAGAGCTGATGGAAATCTTGAGACTTTGGATAACAGAATAGCAAGAGAAACCAAGTGCCCAGCACTTATCCAATGGCAACAGGGATAGAGGAAGGGAAGTATTCCCTTGGCAGGGGTACAGGTGAGAGAGTGACCACAAGCTCCATTAGCACAGAATGCACCACCTTCCGGGCATATAGTCTAAACAGATAGAAGACCTGGGATCTGCACAGGGAGCTGGCTTCAGGGCAGGAGCTTGATATACATCCCATAGAATTCTCAGAATGCTTTCATCCAGAGTCATCTTGAAAAGGACCCTGTTGCCTGAGCCTGAATCACTTTGGGGGTCAGAAACACCTGAATTTTCCTAGCTCTGTGACCCCGCAGGCCTTCAACTGCTCTCCCTTGATAATGGACTTCCATGAGACAGACTTGGTCCAGGGTATTGAGAGTTAGACAAAACTGCTAAGAGTTCTCTGCAGTGGGAAATGTGGATTGTGAGGCAGAGGGGAGTGGAGGGCACCTCCTTTTAACATCAGTGGATCAGAGAACTTGCCTTCTGAGCTCGGCGGAGTGAAGAGCCACATGGTGTCCTGCGTGGGCACCAAGTCTGATGGCACCAGGAGCTAGGGTGGCAGATCTCACAGATCCCACCACCCCCATCACAGCCCAGATCTTTATGGCTGTGTGGCCTTTCCCCACCCTCAGAACCATCTGGGAACACACAGCTATGCTGGTGTCTGTCCTGTCCCACCCCCAACATGCAGCCCGTAAAGCTCCAGAGGAATCTTTGCATGAAGAGTTCCACATTTTAACTAGCTTATTCCAGTAGGCAAAGCTGCTGAGAAAAATTTAAACTGCCTTCAGTCACAAGTCACTCTTGCTAATCCCTGGAGGGCACCAGGACTGAATAAAGAGGGCAGAGGGAAAGTCCATAGCCATAGTTTTTCCATAGGAGCTCGAGACCCAGAGCGAAGCTCTGCTCCACACAGATCATAATTGCCTTTGCTTTCATCCAAGCACCTTGGCAGATAGGATTTTTTTTTCTTTTCTTCTTATTTTTTTTCCTTTTTTATCCTTTATTTCTTCTTACTTTTCTACATTTTTTGTTTGTTCTTTTTCTGTTTTTACTTAAAGATTTTTTGGAGAGCATCTTCTTATTATACTTTCCATTTTTCTTAACTGTCATTGCTGATGTTGGTTTAGTTTTTGGTTTTTTTTTTTTCTTTTTGTTTTGTTTTGTGGTACTTGGGATTGAGCCTGGGACCTCCCACGTGTTGGGAGGGTGCTCTGACATTGAGTTACCTTCCCAACCCAGTTGAGACCTAGTCCTTCCCAACCCACTCCACTCATTACCTAGTCCTTCTCAAACCTTGACAGATATTTCAATTTAAAGAATAAAGCTTAAAACCTAAATAAAAGCTCCCAGATAATGACCCATCTCTGGGTGAGCTCCTGAGACAGGGGGAGATCCTGAGACAAACAAGTTCACAGTAACAACACTGAGGTATAACCCAGATGTGGTGGGCATTGCCCCTGTAAGGGTCTTCAGCTCCACTGATTCCCACACTCTGTCACTTCACATGTTGACAAGACAGTGTGAGTGCCACAGAAGGGAAGTTTTAATTCCAGGTCCCTTATCTCCACATTAATATTGGAAACTGTACCAGTGTCTAAACAGAAGATAAGAGGTGCAGGCCTCTCCATGATTGGAGCAACCAGCATCGAAACTGCTTGCAAGTAGCAGAGCCAATATAAGCAGTGCCCACCCCCTGACAGGGGCTTCTCTTGCATTGTAGGAGTGATCTACACGCTCTACTGCCTACACCACACCTGCCTGGATTACCAGACGGCTCCTAATCTGGCAAGACACACAGAGAAATTGTGTCCCCCAAATACCAAAATGGAACACATTGTGCCAAAACCCACTAATCACAGGGAAATTGTATTGTGAAGACAAATTGGAAATAAACTTAACATCACACAGCCAATTACCCCAAGCCCATCATCAAGAGAAAGACACCAAGAAGACCATCACATAAAAGTGGAATTAGGTATTCATTCCAACAAATGTGCAAATAGCAACATATAAATACAATAAATATGGAAAAACAGGGCAATATGACACCTCCTAAGGTTCACAAATCTCTGATAACAGATTCCAAATGTAGTAAAATGGCTAAAATGCTGAAAAAGAATACAAAATAATGAGTTCTTTAAAGCTCAATGAAACTCAAGAAAATCAGGTAAATAGAATGAAAAGGGAAGATAATGCAGGATATGAATGAAAAGTTCAGTAAAGAGATTTTGAAAAAGAACTAAATAGAAACATTGGAAATGAAAAGCTCAGAAGTCATATAAAAACTCAGTTGAAAGCCTCAACAAACAGACTAAATCAAGCAGAAGAAAGACTCTCAGAGCTTAAAGACAAATCTTTTGTGATATTACACCAAAGAAGGAAGGAAAGGAGGGGAGGGAGGGAAGAAGGAGGGAGGAAGGAAGGAGAAAATGAAAAAAACTTACAATTTCTCTAGGACACCATTGAAAAACTGAGCATCCAGCATAGCCAGGAGCACAGACAGGAGGAAGAACTACAGGTTGAGAACATAGAAAATTTATTCAATGAAATGGCAGCAGAAAATTTTCCAAACTTTGGCAAAAACATGCTCATCTAGGTATAGGAGACACTTAGAACCCCAAACAGAATCAACAGGAGAAAAGAAATAATAAAGATAAGAGCAGAAATACATGACATAGAGACAGAACAATACAAAGGATCAATGAAACAAAGGGTCAATTCTTTGAAATGAAAAGATAATCAAAATTAAGAAAACTTAAGGTAAACTAATCTAAAGGAAAAGAGGGAAGACCCAAATAAATAAATAAAATTACAGTTGAAAAAGGAGACATTACCACAGTTACCACTAAAAGTCCAAGGATCATTAGGGAATATTTTGAAATACATATGCCTAGCCAAGCACAGTGGTGCACACCTGTAATCCCAGCAGCTTGGCACACTGAGGCAGGAGATAGCAAGTTCAAAGCCAGTCTCAGCAACTTAATCAGGCACTAAGTAAATTTACAAGACCCTATCTCAAAATAAAAAATTTTAAAAGGTCTGGAGATGTTGCTCAGTGGTTAAGCATCCTGGGTTCAATCACTGGTACTGAAATGTAAATATAACAACTTAAATAAACCCATAACAAGCATTGAAATTGAATCACTAATAAAAAGTCTCCCAACAAAGAAAAGCTCAGGACCAGAGGACTTCACTACTGAATTTTATCAAACTTCTAAAGAATGGACACCAATGTTCCTCGAATTATTCCATAAAATAGAAAGGAAGGGAAACCTAAGCGCATTCAACAAAGTCAACATTACCCTACCTACTACCAAAACCTGACGAGGACACAACAAAAAGGAAGAAAAACAAACAAACAAAAAAAATACGTCGATATATATATCAAAAAAATGTTGATATATATATCAATGTTTCTGATGAACAAAAAAAATACATGCAAATTGAATTCAATAGCACATTTAAAAGATCATGTGTCCGTTCAGAAAAATGAGAAATTACACTCCATTTGTGTATGATTTATCAAAAAGTATCAATGCTTTCTACTGTCATGTACAACTAATTAGAACAAATTTTTTAAACTTTTTAAAAAAGATCATATGCCACAATCAAGTTGGCTTTATTCCAAGGATACAAGGAAGTGTCAATATATACAAATCAATTAATATATCACATAAATTGAACCAAGGATAAAATCACATGATCATCTCTATAGATGCAGAAAAAGACATTGGTTAAATTTGACATGCCTTCATGATAAAAGTACAGAAGAAAAAAGCTAGGCACAGAAAGATCACACTTCAACATAATAAAGGCTCTATAGGATAAATCCATGGTCAACACCATACTGAATGGGGGAAGACCAAAGTATTTCCTCCAAGATAAGAATCAGCATCAGTGTGTCCAAGTTCATGGCTCTTATAACATAGTACTAGAAAGTTCAGCCAGAGCAATTAGGCAAGAAAAAGAAATAAGAATCATAAAAATAGGAAAAGAAGTCAACTTTTCACTGTTTGCAGATAATCTGGTTCTACAAATGATTTCTATACATATAAAATCCTGAAGACTCCACTAACAGACTAGTAGAATAATAAACAAATGTATTAAAGTGGCAGGATTCAAAACCAACATACAAAAAGCAGAAATTTTCTATACACCAACAATGAACTCACTGAGAAAGAAATTTGAAAAATAAACCCATTCACAAAAGCCATAAAAAAAATAAAATAAAACACTTTAGGAATAAACCTAACTAAGGAGGCATATAATGAAAATTACAAAAAGTAAATAAAGAAATTGAAGAAAACAGCAGGTAGAAAGACCTCCCATGTTCCTGGATTAAGATAATTAATAATGTTAAAACGACCAAACTACCCAAAGTAATCTACAGATTCAATGCAATCCCCATCAAAATATCATGGACTTACTTCACAAAACTACAAGAAAACAATCCTAAAGTTCATGCAAAAGCACACACACACACAAAAACCCTAAATAGCCAAAGCAATCCAGAGCAAAAAGAGCAATGCTGGTGGCATCTCAATGCCTTATTTCAAAACATGTTATAGAACCAGAGGAATAAAAATAGCATGGTATTGGCATAAAAACAAGACTCACAGACCAATGGAACAGAATAGAAAATCTAGAAATAGACACATGCATCTTTAGCCAAGTGATTCTTAACAAAATTGCCAAAAATATACATTGGAAAAATGACGACAGCCTCTCAATAAATTGAACTGGGAAATTTGGATATTCACTTGCAGTATTAGAATGGTTATTATCCAAAAAAAAAAGAAAACTAAAAATGACAAATGCTAGTGAGGGTGTAGAGAAAAGGGAAACATTGTACACTGTTGGTGGGACTGTAAACTAGTACCTTCCCTCTGGAAAACAGTATGGAGTTTCCTCAAAAAAACTGTGCAATCTAGCCATCCCACGATGGGTATGTGTTTAAAGGAAATTTAGTCAGAATACAAAAAAGACAACAGCATGTCCATGTTTAGAGTGTCACTATTCATGATAGTCAAGCTGTGGAATCAGTTTAGGTACCTATCAACAGATGAGTGAATAAAGAAAATATCATATATAAACACAATGGAATATTATTCAACCATAAATACCAATGAAATCCTATCATTTGCTGGAAAATGGATGGAACTGGAGACCATTATGTTAAGTTAAATAAGCCAGATAAAAAAAAGACGAATGTTATATTTTTAAATATGAAAGTTCTTTAAAAAATGACCTGAAAGCTAAAAATAGAACAGGGACATTAGGGGAAAGGGAGCCAAGGGGTAGGAGAAGGATGGGAGAGAATTGTGTGTGGACATGATCGATGCACAATATATGTATGGATGGAAATGTCACAGTGAAACCCATCAAATTGTGCTATTAACCCATCAACATATGTGTTAACAATTATAATGTTAAAATAACTAAAAATTTTTCAAAAAGATATATAAAATGTAAATGAATACTCTTCCACTCCATAGTTCACTATAGCAAAACAACTAATAGATCATGAACAGGGGTCTCCTGAAATCCAATGCCCAGTAAAGTGAAATCTTTGCAATTGTGAGGCCTCCCTCACAAAATGCATAGTCAGTCAGTCAGGAGGAACCCAGGATACTCACCTGGTGGCTGCGTCATAAGGCACTGAATAGTTTAAGTTGGGTGGCAGGAGATCTCCTACATTCTTTGATCAAAACAATAAAAATCAGATACTATAAACTGTTATGGTTTTTAAAAATACCTTACATCTTTCAGCAGTAGGGCTGCCTTGTGAGAGACGTGGACCACAGGAAAGGGATCTGCAGGGAGCATCTAAGACCAGCCCTGGCTGACAGGAGCCAGGAAGTGGACTCCACAACCATACAATTGCCAGGAAACTCACTCTACCAACAACCTGAAGGAGTTTGGAAGAGGACCACAAGTCTCAGATGGAAGTCCCACCCAACAACTTGATATCATCAAGGAAAACCGTGAGCAGATATTTCCTATCCTGACTTCTGATTTGTGGAGATTATCAGCTTTGGGTTGTCCTAAGCTGCCAAATGTAACCTGTTATTCAGCAATAGAAAACTAATACATGACACTCTCCCTGAATCTCTTGTAAACTAAGAGTTAAGTCTACAGCAGAGGCAATAAGCTTTTTCTGAACGGGGTCAGATAGTAAATATTTTAGGCTTTTCGGGCCAGAAAATCTCCATTACAATCCTCAGGTCTGCCATTGTGAGCAGAAAACCACAGGCTAGTGTGACTGGGTAGCAAGAAAATGTTTTTATAAAAACAGGCAGCAAGCCACATTTGGACTGTGAGTCACGGTTTGCTGATCCCAAAACTAATGTATATACCATACTTGGAATGCAAGCAGGCATATGGCAAGTGATCATTCTTTTAATAATCATAATTATAAAAAGAAAAGAATGGATCACACAGATGTTGGTCCCTGATCATTGGACCCAATTACCTGCACGCCTGGTCAACACTTATCTTAGTTTATTCAGGCCCCTAAAGCAAACTAGCATAAATTGGGTGCCTTTCAACAACAAAAACTTACTTCTTGTCATTCCAGAGGCTGGAAAGTCCAAGATCAAGGCAACAGTTCATTCTGTGTCTGGTGAGAGCTCACTTTCTCATTCATAGCTAGTGCCTTCTAGCTATGTCTCCACATCGTGGAAATAGCCAAGCAGCTTCCTGGAATCTTGTGAGTCACCTCCCAAAGTTCTCATCTCCTAACACCATCACACTGGTGATTAGATTTCAACCGATAAATTTTGCAGCACACAGCATCCAGGCTGTACCGTTGCTCACATCTGGAAAATTGTTTGCTCATTGTGTGTAGCTCTGTGTGTCTCACCCACACCCCCTGGTCACAGCTCTTTTACACCATTAGCTCTATCAAGGTAGATTCAATCATAGGAAAGCAAATTTACTTACCCAGACTCTAGGAACCCCCTAGGAGAGAGACCAGTCTGTCTGAATTTGTGGGGAATGAATCTTATGAGATAAATATGCAGCTCATTCAGCAGCAAGGCAAGGGCAGGCCTCAGAAGGGAACAATTTCTTTTCTCATGGCTCCCCTGGGTCTAGAGTACATTAGTCCTCTGGAAATGAAAGAAGTTTGCTCTTTCTGATGTGTTTCATAAGCCCTATGGAATTGAACTGCGGAGACCTTGTGACCTCTGCCTGACAAGATCAATCCACAACTTCTAGGTTAGATCAGCCATGGAACCAGGGACAACAGTGGACTACAGAAAGGAGTGGACTGAACTGGTCCTTGCTCACCTGGGTCAGATGAGGGCAGTGCTTAACATTCTCTAAGATTCCATCTCCCAGAAAGAGGCTCACAGGACAAAAAAACCACTGTGCAACCTGGAGAGAATTTAGGCAGCCCTGTCCAGTCTCTTAGTCCCTCAACCAACCCAGAACCCAACCATCTGAGCATGATAAGGACATTAGTCATGTCCCACGACCTGGCCGCATTGGTGACAATGGTTCACGTTCTGTGCTTTTTGTGTTGAGTGATTCAAGAGCCACTGTATCCCCAGAATGCTCTCAATTTATCTATCACTGAAGCCTGAAGTCCCAACACCGGTGCTGCCTTTCTTTCTTTGTCAAATAGCAGAGTGGCCCTGGCTAAGCCTGTGGGAAGTGGACCCTGTGGACATGTGGGCCCCAACTTGCCTGGGCATTTGGAGCTCAAGGTAGAGAGGGGGAAATTTTTGCTCAGAAACCTAGAAGCCAGGGGAAGGGTGACCCAACATCTGTCCAGGGACTGTTTTTGAGCTCCTATGGTAGGAGAAGTATGAGGTACCAGCTGAAGAGATTGTTTTTAAGGGTTAAAGGGTGATGATTTGGGCACAGCCAGCTCTGCTCAGGCCCAACTGAAAAAGCAAGATCCACAGATAGGTAGGGGGACATTACTGCTCTCTTAGAGGAGTGTGAAGCAGAGGTCAAGTGCAGCAAGGACCAAAACTTGGAAAAGGGCCTCCTCACACCTTGACGTTGGCAACTTGGGGCCTCCAGGAAGCAGCACTCAGAACAGAAGAGCCATTGCAAGCTCACCAACATCACCAGGGGCAGCATTAGCAGAAGTGAACTGCCTTCTCCAGATATCAGCAGGAAAGATGGGATGGGTCAAGCAATATTGTTTCCACATATCAAACACCCCCTAGCGCTCCCCGGCCATCACTGGGGGAGGCTGAGACAGGGCCACACATCTGGTCTAAAGCCATCAAATGCAATGGGGACCCATGAAAACAGGGCATTAACTCCAGATGAAGTGGGGACCCTCCCATGTGCAAGGCTTGGACACATCCAGGAACAGTCAAGAGCAACTCCGATGAGGGGGCTCCCCAGAGTTGCACCCCACAACCACAGGGCAGCTGTACTGTCACCCCAGATGCCTGGGCAGACAAGCAGAGTTTCCCTCTGGGCCAGTTGCTCCCTCTTCCTGATCCTGAAATTCCTCTCCTGTAAAATTGTGGGACCAGACAAGCCATCAGGGCCTGTGGGCCATCTGCCATCTAGGCAGAATGATGCTGTGGACAATTTGTCTCCACAGACCCTATCTCTGGTTTCACACCTCTCCTACTCCCTGAGACCCCTTCTCGACCACCAGCACCCAGTCCCTGCCCCTATCTTCCCTTTGCACTCCCCCAACAAACTGCTCTCTGGAGCCCCAGAGAGCAGATATTGATATAAATATACTGTTGTTACTGAATTTCCCTGGAAACCGGCCCTATTTTTCCTAAAATGGGCAAATCTCTTTCAATTAGCTACTGATCACATTTAGGCTTCACAACAGGCACATGGGCAAGGAAGGCACAGTTGTTCCCATTTTACATTAGATGAAGGTGAACCCACAGACACTGGAGGTCTTGCCCCCCAGGTCACAAGGCAGCAGTGAATGAGTTCGGATTTGAATACTGGGGATGCTCTAAGATGACACTTGAGAAGCATCTGAGGGCTCACACTAGGGGGATCTTCTCACATAGCATGGGCTCATTGCCATGGGATGGGGGAAGGATGCTGGGTAACAGAGAAATTTGAGGCTTCTGCTGCTGCTCCCCCAACTCCCTGCCCAGAACTAAAGAGCATAACCTACTGTCAGCACAGTGGCTGCTCCGCTGGGGAACTCAGGCTGCTCCGCTGGGGAACTCAGGCATTCTTGGAGCTCATGACTGGCTGTCCATCTGCTCTGCAAGGTTGCTCAGATGAGGAAGTACAGAGCTCGGGGCTCTGCTGTCTTCCTGCGTTAGGAAATATTTCAAACACCCAGCAGCCCAGGTGCATAAGGAGCCTCGTCCAGCTAGTCAGCAGGTGGCTCTTAGAGATGATGCTCTACCCTGTTTCTGAAAGATGACCTTGTGACTCAGGACAAGACTGGAACTGGATCCAGGAGACTTGGATTGCATTTACTTCTGTGTGGGCTGGGAGCAAATCACCCTCTATGCACTTCAGCATCCTGTCTGTAAGATCAGAAGGATGACTCCTCTGTGGACATGGACTTTCATGAGGACTAAATGGAAAAATGGGTCTGAGGATGGTTTTTCACTGTAGAGTTGCGGCATCCTGATCCTGCCCTCTGAGGCCCTGACTCCAGCTTCCTCTGGCCTGCCCTCTGGTGCTCAGATGAAGCCCTCTGGAAGAATCACTGATTCAGGAACCATTTCTTCTAACCACACTGTGTAATGTGTTACAGAGGGTTTTGCTGTTGAAACAGAGTTTGAGAACTACTTGTTGAATCCAGTCTTTCCCTATTGCACAAGGGGAAACTGAGCCCCAAGAAAGAGGAGATCTGTCCATCAAAAGAGAATCCATGCATGGCAAAACTAGGAATAAAATCCAGGCCAAAACTGATATAAGGTAACCCCTAGGGTTAGCTGTATCCTTGCAGGTGCCTCACCATGTGCATGAGGTCAGGCCTACCACCCCACACCACCAGCTGGACCTGAGCGAGAGCCTGTGGCCTCAGGTTCAGAGAAACTGCTTCACTAGCTGTTTTTCAGCTTCTCCCTAGAAACCTCAGGCCTCTGTTGTGCATCGCTGGATTAATTCTGGCTTTGAGGATTATAGGGAGTGAACAGGCCCAGGAGACTCTGCACCAGAGAAGTCTGCCTCAGGTCAGAAGTAAGTCCAGGTCCAGAAGTAGGGTCCCCAGAAGAAAAGAAGTATTGAGAGGCAGGGCCTCCTCCCGCTCCCACACCGTGGGGCTGTCTCTGCCAGGCATCTCAGCCAGAAAGTAAGGAAAGTTAGTACCTGACTGAGCGCAAGTGAGGAGCTGCTGGACCAGGGCCCTAGGGGCGTCTCAGAGACCCAGAGAACTCTGACATCTCAGTCATGTGGAGCCAAGGCTGGGAGTTCAGCCATACTCGCTCCTCTTTGGAAGAGAGGGGTCTCCTGGAAACCCCAGCAGATGTGTCTTGAGCCTCCTACAGGAAGCAAGTCCAGACACTCTGACAACAGAGGATCCCGGCCACACTCCAACAGGGAAGGCCATCCCCATGCCCTGTGCAGTGGTCCTTGTGATTCTGTTCTCAGCAGCCGCCATGGTAAACACTGTCCGGTCCCCTGGCTATCTGTCAAGGCTCGGACCCTCGGACATCCTGTCCACCGAAGGAGATGTGCTCATTGGAGCTGTGACTCCAATGAAGTCAGCTTCCAGCAGCCTCCGGAGGAGCCGCTGTGCTGACAGTAGGTCATGCTCTTTAGCCCTGGGCGGGGAGCAGCTGTCCTCATCCCCCTGGGCAGCAGGGTGCCCCTACAGCTATCACCCACCCTCCAAGGTCCTCTGTCGGGGAGACGTTTAAGCAGGACAGCCCCTCCCTCCAGAGTCCCCTTGGAGTCTTCCAGAGGTTTTAGAGGTGTGGTTCTATCCTAGCTCTGTCTGCGTGGCTGACTAACGCACCCCAAGTCCCTTTTTCTCTCTGGGCCTGAACTTTGTCCGCCCACTCTGTGCAAGGCTAACACTCCTGAATTTTGACAGAGGGAAGAGCTCAGCAGTCTGAGGCTGGGGAGCATTTTCAAAACCGTGGCAACTACAGCTGAAATGCTTGTAAAGGTCCAGCCATGGGGTACAGGCAGCCAGCCCCAGGCCTATGTTGACAGCATCTCTCACCCAGGAACCCAGATTTCATGACTGTCTGAACCATTTCCAAGGCTTACCCAGTTTCAAACCAGATTTCAATCTTTGAGCCTGCAGGTCCTACCCAGAAAGATTCTTGGGGAGTATTCAGCCAGGCCCCTATGTCACCCTATCCCATGTCTGTCTTAGTTCTTCCTGCCCAAGCCATTGTCAAAGGCAGTCCTGTGTGTCTGTTGCATCAGGCGTCTGTCTGCCCATGCCTGTACCCACCTGTCTGTCAGTGTGTAAGGCTACCAGTCTCCATACGTGTCTGTCCCATTCACCATGTCTCCCTGTCCTTTCCCCACTTCTCAAGACTCCAGGATCACTTTTGCTGGAATGCTCTGGGTCTTCTCTGTGCTGTGGCTGAAGCAAAAGAGGATCCAGCCTTCCTGCCCAACATGGCAGTGGGTCTGCAGCTCTAAGATCTGTGCATCTCACGGTCCAAACCCTGCAGAGCACCTGGCCTTGCTATCCAACAAGTCCCAACCCATGCGCAACTTTGGCTGTGGCTCCCAGAAATGCCCTGGGGTGCTTACAAGGATGACCTCACTGGAGTCAGAGCCCATGGCTGAGCTCCTGTCCGTGTGCAGAGCTCCTCAGGTGAGAGTCGTACCTGGAAAGAGGAAACCACTTAAATACAGGTGCTCCTAGACTTATGGAGGGGCAACATCCTCGTGAACCCAGAATAAACTGAAAATATCACTAACTTGAAAATATATTCAATAACCTGCCAAACCTCCTCGCTTAGCAACACGGTCCAGTCAAGAGTCTCCTTGTGTACCCACATGGTGGCACAGTTGATGGGGAGCCACCATGGCCAGCACCACCAGAGAACCTTGTCCTCATGTCACAAGCCCAGGAAAAGACCAAAATACAGAAGTTGAAGTATGGGTTCTACTGAGCGCCTATCATTTTTTACACCATTGTAGAGTCAAAAAGTCAAAAATTGAAACATCCCAAGTCGGGAACCATCTGTTCTCTGGCTCAGGGCGCAATGACAGGTGCAAGCTAGGAGAAAGACAGCAGGCTATGAGCTTAGCAAGGTTACTTCTAGGTTTCCTTCCACAAAATGCGAAAAGCATATTGGACAAGCTCGGGGCTTCCCTGATGCTGGTCCAAAGACCAGAGCTGCTCCATGACCATCTCTGGTCTGCAATGATGTGACAAAGAAAGGATATGGGGACACAGGAGTCAAGGTGAGGTCACCAGCCCTCTTTAAATGTTGGAAATATTTTTCCAATGAACTTTTGGGGCAAAATTAAAATTTGGCTAACTTAGGCCAAAGTTCCATAACTGTTCTATTAATTTGTTAAAGAGCCTGGGACCCAAGGGACTAATGAGCCCTGGGAGCCCTTCACTCTCCAGCAGTCACAGTCTGAGGACTTACAACCCAGGCTAGGATGATCTCATATCTCTCCTCTCCCCTTCTCAGAGGCTGGGAAAGTATCAAATGTAGCAAGACATTCTGGGAGATTTCTTGAGACTTCTATGAAATATTTGCCTGACTTTTTTATTTAACTTTCAACATATACCAAATCCATTAGGCAGGGAAGCAACGTTTATCAAATCACTCCCAAGGTGGAGAAACTTTATTTTCCCCTGCATGCTTAAGAGAAAGGTACATGACTGCCTAACTGTGATTTTTTAACCCTCCAAAACACTAAATATCCTCCCTTCCAAACTCCACTGTGGCTTCAAATACCACGAGTGAAAAATCATCCAATCAGATGAGAACACCTTATCCTCTAGGAGGAGTGGTGTGTATATACTGACAGCCATTCACACCCTAGTAGAAATGAGTTTATCAATTGTTTCTTCCTTCTGCAATATTGACTTAGTATAAGTTATTAATAACAGCCTCTATCATTTATTGTATATCTGCTACTATCTGAAAGGGGTCTTTATACATTTTGCACATATTATAATTCTTAAGATTCAATAAGTTAATCCAAAAATTGTATTTAAATGCCTGATTCATAGTAAATGTTTTGTTCATATTTCCTATTATTATATTATCATTTTATTACCTCATTTAATACAACAACTCTATGGAAAAGGCACTATTGTAATTCCCATTTTATAGATGGTGAAATGGAGGCTGGAGGAGAAATTTCACTTGCCCAAAGTCACATAGCTGATGCATAATGGTTTGGGACTGAAATGCAGACAGCTGATTCCAGGGGTAGAAGAAGGTACAAAAGCCAGGGAGAGCAGACACACCTAGACAAGGATGCTGCCTATCTCTGTGTTGGTTGTTTCCAATTGTTCCTGAGCACACCTCTGTGGTGCAGAGCATTGTGCTACAGCCTACGTCCCCTGAGGCACAGGGGGCTGCACCCTGTCCTGCACTCCCAGAGAAGGTGAGCATGAACCCACAGGTTCCCCAAAAGGTCTGTCCTGGGAGAACTCAGCATGGAACCACCCAGCCTCAAGGCTCCAAATGGGAACGTGGATTTCGGTGACTGCTCATTCTGTCAGACACCAGCGCATGGCTGACAGAGGCTTGCTTCCTCCAGTTTCCATTTGCATGGACAGTCTTCAAAGGTATGGACACAAATCACTCTTCTTGGCTCTTAACCATCTTCACTAATGAAAGCGAATGAGATCAGTGAGTCCCCATGGTGTCAGGCTGCTTTGAGGTCCCACTTCAGAGCTGTGGATGGTGTCAGACCCAGACCAGCCTCCCCACATGGGGCTCCTTCTCCAGCACCGTCACCTGAAGGGGAGAGGGTGGTTCTGCCACATCCCGAGTGGATGAGAAAAGGGTTAGCTGCCGGTGGACGATGTTGGCTATATAAATTAATCAATTACCCATAAACTTATCTAATCAATAAACACACAAGAGCCAATACTCTTTTTAAATGAGAGGGGGCGTGACAGTCTGGCCATACCAGATCTGGCCTCTGACAACATGGAGTAGTCCAGCTCTCTTTTATTTATAGTAGCACAGGTAAAGGGACCAAGATCAGGAGGGGCATCTTCTGTGATAGACAGGATGGGGTGGAGTTAGGGGAGCCATTTGCCCAGGGAAGCTAACACAGAACCAGGCAGGGAACAACTCCCACAGCACCACATACTCCCCGGGACAGACCTCAGTGGCTGCCAGTCCCTAGGAGTCAGGCCTCTGTGTCCCATGGCTCAACCTCGTCTGATTCTGCCAGGTAAGGATGGCTCCCCACAGTCACCCTCATGGGATCAGGGCAGCAGCCACTGCTCGCAGGTGAAGTGCCCCACTGACAGGGTGAATCGGGCCTTCTAACAGATTCACACTGAGGCGCGATTATTAAAGACTCTACTTCGTAGCTCCAGAGATGTCCCAGTTCACGCCAGATGTGTTCTGATCAATAACTACAAGCCAGATCACAACCTCCTATGAGCAAGGCCTGGCAGCCAACCTCAAAAGCTGAGTTGAGAGGGACACAGGCAGCATGGGGACATCATTGTCTCAGGAAATGCACCCTCACCCAGAAACAACAACTCTCAAGGATGCTCTGGCCAGGAAGGTGCAGCCCCTTCCTTTCCCTAGATCAGCCATGGATCTCAGCACTCCAGTTCTCCAACCTTTCCGGTTCCCGTCCTTCCTCCACACAGTGCCCAGCGGCACCACCAACCCTGGGTGCTGGCCAAGCTCTTGCATCACTTCAACTGGACCTGGGTGGACCTGTTGGGTTCTGATAGTGGCAGCTGTGAGTGGCTGGAGCAGCAGGCGCAGAAGCAGATCAGGGACCAGGGTGGCTGTGTGGCCTTCTCCAACAGGATCAGTAGTCTAGACCGCAGTATTAGCAACACAGCCAGAGTCGACACCTCCACCACCACCCCCAAGGTCATCCTCTGTGACAGCTACCACGTTCACTTCAGACTCCTGGCTGAGGCCCTTCAGGACAATGCACCTGGGAGGACATGGGTCTTCTCCACCTCCTCCTTCCACAGTCCTTCAGTGTTGGGTCCCAGAGCAAGAAGCTGCTGAATGGTGGTTTCAGCCTGGCCATACCCTCAGGAATGCCGCCTGGCCTTGAGGACTTCCTGTTGACACTGTGCCCGGCCACATACCCAGGCAACAGTCTGGTGAGGAAACTGTGGGAGAGGCTACAGGGTTGCAGATGGCCTGGTCAAGGGCCCTCCACCCAAAGTGCCAGAGATGGGGCTCAGACTTGCACAGGGCTAGAGATGTCATGACGTCTGCCCACCTGTCCACCTTCAGACTTGCTGATTTCACTGCCACTTACCAAGCCTACCTAGCAGTCAAAGCCTTGCTGGTCACCTAGGAGAACCTGATATCCTGCTGTCCAGGAGAAGGACCATTCGTGGGAGCACATGTGCCAATGCACAGGATACCTTAGCCGATGAGCAAGCAGGATTCCTAACCCGGCCCTGTCCATGCTGTGCATGATAAAGCCCAGATGTGCAGAGAGGCCGTGTGGCCTAATGGAAGAAAAGCTGAACTTAGAACCAAAGGGATTTGGGATCAAATCCCAAAATGACATTTCCGTGGGGTCTTGTTGCTCACCTTGCCTGAGCTTCAGCTTTCTCCTTTCTAGAGTATAATAATATTTATACTGCAGGGTTATTAAAAAATAGGAGATCATGCATATGAACACTGCCAGGTGATGAGTGCTCATGACCAGGTAGAGCTTTCTCCAGGTGGTCTGACGGTGCTCGTGACAATGGTGATGATGTGAGAACTGAGAGGGGTCTTAGAAATCAGCTGGTCCAACCCATGGAGGAGATGGCAGAAATGGAAGGCAGAGCCCGGAGACAGCCCAACTATCCTGATGGTCAGGCCATCATGCCAATGATGACATGCAGCAAAGACAATGTGAGGTCCCTAGTAGGAAGGAATTAACCCAGCAGTTAAGAAAAGCAAGCTCGAAATCAGGCACCACCCATTCTTCACTGCTGCTCAGCAGTGAGGCATGAGGCAGTCTGATCTGATCTGAGGCAATGGTGCAAATATTCTCACCATGGCCAGCCTCGAGATCCTAGTGGTATGATAAATAATTTGCACAAATCCTGAAGAACTGACAATGGACCCTTGTTGGTGGAAGCCAGTTCTGTCTTATAGCTCTAGACCCCTGGTATCTTGGGTGAGATGTCTTACCAATGTCCTGAAGAGGCAGCTGCCCACCGCTCCCCCCTCTGCTGGAGACCCTCTTGTTCTCAGGCTGGCAGAGTCTGCCTGAGCCCAGCATGATCTGCACCTGTTTTGAGTGGCTTGTGAGTTAATAATGGCTTCTGTATTTTTAAATAGTTTTTAAAAATTAAAAGAAATCTGTTCTATCACATATGGAAGACATGAAATTCAAATTGCAGGGTCAGGAAATCAGGTTTTATTGGAACACAGCCGTGTCTGTTAGCTTGTGGATTACCCGTGGCTCTGTCCATGCTCCACAGTGGTGTTGAGTTTTCGTGATAGAGATTATATGGCTCAAAAATCCTAAAATGCTACTATCTAGTTCTTTACCAAGGAAATTAGAGAACACTAAAAAAGCTGACTTTTTCTCCTCCCAGAGAGATAGTTGCTAAGCATTAAGCAGTACCACTGCTAACGTCCGAACAATATTGTCAAGATGAAGTAGAAGAAAAAAATCTTTATATTTTTTGGGGGAGGTGGGTACTGGGGATTGAACCCAGGTATGTTCTGCCCATTTAAACTAAATCCCCAGCTCTTTTTATTTTTTTATTCTGAGACAGTATCTCACTAAGTTGCTTAGGGACTCACTAAGTTGCTGAGGCTGGTCTTGAATTTATGATCCTCCTATCTCAGCCTCCTGTGTTGCTGAGATTACAGACAATTGCCATGGTGCCCAGCACAATTCTTACAACATTAACAGAAGGTTTTCTTAGTGCATTTGTGCTGGTGTAACAATTTCATAAAGAGTGGGTAATTTATGAATAAAATAAATTTTATTCAGTTTACTCTGTTCAAGAAGCTGGTAGGTCCAAAATCAAGACTCGGGCATTCTGTGTCTGGTGGGGGCTTTCTTGCTGTTTGGTGTGGCTGAAGGCAGAAGGGTAAAGACAGGTCTCGCGAGTTCCTTCCATCACTTTTATAAGGCACTAATCATTCCAGTCATAGGGACAGAGCCTTTGTGACCTAATCACTTCCCCAAAGGCCCCACCTGTCAAAACCACCACAGCAGAGATAAAGTTTCAATGTGAATTTTGGGAAAAACACATATTGAAGCCATAGAAAAAGTCTTCAAATCAGGAACAACTTCTTCCGTCGTGTTTGTATTAGTGCATTATAGTTATGTGCAACAGCATAGTTCGTTCTGACCATAAATGCATATAATGTAGTTTGCTCACTCTTAGTCCCCAACACCTCCCCTCCCCTTCCCTTTCCCTCCTGCAATTCCCTTCTTCTACTCTACTGGTCTTCCTTATAGGTATTTGTCTATTTTTAATCGGTGCATTATGGTGATACATAAAAGCAGAATTCACTGTAATGAATTCATGCCTAGCACAAGTTGGCCAGTTTAATTCCACAGTGGCTCCCCTCACCCATCCCTCCTCCCTTCCCCTCAACCCCCTTCCTCTACTCCACTCTTCTCTTTTTGATTTTCTTTCTTTTTTAAAAATGTTTTTAGTTGTAGATGGACACAACCATTTATTTATGTGGTGCTGAGAATCAAACCCAGTGCCTCCCACGTGCTAGGTGAGCTCTCTACCACTGAGCCACAACCCCAGCCCCCATGTTTATTTTCAGGAGATCCCCCTCTTATTTTTTTTTCCTCATTTTTCTCTAGTTTCCACAAATGAGAGAAAACTTTGGCCCTTGACTTTCTTTTTTTTTAATTTTTTTATTTGTTCTTTTTAGATGTACATGACAGTAGAGTGTATTTTGACATATTACACATTCATGGAGTATAACTTACCCTAATTAGGATCCGTTCTTGTGGTTGTACATGATGTGGAGTTGCACTGATCATATATTCATATAGCAACATAGGAAAGCTGTGTTCTATTCATTCCACTGTCTTTCCTATTCCCATCCCTCTCCCTTCCCTTCATTCCCCTTTGTCTAATCCAATGAACCTTTATTTTCCACCCTCCATCCCCACCCCTGCCCTTGACTTTGTGAGTCTGACTTAGTTTGCTTAGCATGATGTTCTCCAGTTCCATCCATTTACTGGCAAATGCCATAATTTCATTCTTCCTTATGACTGAGTAAAACTCCACAGTGTGTATGTACCACATTTTGCTTATCCTTTCATCTGTTAGTGGATATTGAGGCTGGATCCAGAACTTGGCTGTTGTGAATTGCATTGCTATAAACATTGATATGCTTGTATCATTATAGTACCCTAATTGTAGTTCTTTTGGATAAACACCAAAGAGTGGGATAGCTGGTGCCCCGTTCCTAGCCTTTCGAGGAATCTCCACACTGCTTTCCACTGTGGTTATACTAATTTGCTGTCCCACAACACTGTGTAACTGTACCATTTTCCCCGCATTTTTGCCAGCAATTACTGTGATTTGTATTCTTGATGACTGCCATTCTGACTGGAGTGAAATGAAATCTCAGTATATTTGTTTGATTTGCATTTCCCTGTCTGCTGAAGATGTTGAACATTTTTTCATATATTTGTTGCCCATTTGTATTTCTTCTTTTGAGAAATGTCTGTTTAGATCATTTGCTCATTTGCTGATTTTCATTATTAAGTTTTTTTAAGTTTTTTGGTTTCTTTTTTTTAATATATTCTGGATATTAATTCCCTATAGGAAGAGTAGCTGGCAGAGATTTTCTCCCATTCTGTAGGCTCTCTCGTCACACTCTTAATTATTTCCTTTGCAGTAGGCACAGCTTCTGGAAAATAGGTTTTAGGTAATTTTATCAGTGTTCGTATAGCATGTGTTGTTTTGTTTTTCTTTTTTTTGGTACTAGGGATTGAACCCAGGGACACTCCACCACTGAGCCACATCTCCAGCTCTATTTTGTATTTTATTTAGAGACAGGGTCTCACTGAGTTGCTTAGCGCCTCGCTAAGTTGCTGAGGCTGGCTTTGAACTCTCAATCCTCCTGCCTCAGCCTCCCAAGTGCTGGGATTACAGGTTTGGGCCATGGAGCCCGGCTTAGCATGTGTTCTTAAAGGCTTTAAGAATAACAGTTAACACTGGGTGAGTATTTGTCTTTGCCAAACATTCAAAGCTCCTTATATGTATTAATCCATTTAATCCTTAGGATGACCCATGAGGCGGTCCCCTTTGTGCATACAAGAAAATCAAGAGGTTGCACAGGATATTCAAGGTTCAGGGTGGAGTCAGGAATCACACCTGTTTCCAGAGTCTGGGCTCCACATCAACCTCTCTAGGAGAATAATTCCAGGAATTCCAGGAATCTTTTAGGGCTCCAGATCCAGCTCTGCTCCACACCAAGAGATTTCTCTCTTGGCTGGAATTCCACAGGATAACTCAACAAAGACGTTTTTATGTCACAAGTATTTATTAAGCAATGTCCAGGCACCTGGAGAAACAGGGCCTAGGAAATGGGCAAAAATGCGTGCTTGCCCCCAGGTGTTGACCTTCTGATTGGAAAGAGTCACAAATCATCCTAAACATCAGGTAGAGTTTTGGAGAAAATGTACTGAGGAGGAGTGGTCCAAAGCATGGGTCAGACAGCAGGGCAGTTTCAAAAGACAAAGGGAGTGTGATCATAAAAAATAAAAAGGAATCCTTCTTGAAGAGTTCCAGGTTTCTGGGAAAGTTCACCACCTCTTCTCCTAACATGGAATCAAAATCCATCCCCCTTCTCTGACCTTGTCCCAAGGAAGTGCCCACCATATGTCACTGGTGGGCTTCCAGAAAGTGTGCTCCCTACTCTCCCTTTTCTACTACTTTCCCAGCCTTACAGAGGTATGATTACAAACAAGCATTATATGTATTTAACATACGACATGATAGACATACATACTGTGAAGAGTTATGGAAAATAATATTCCTATAACTCCCCAAGAAAATGGACAGTGTGGCTCGAGAAGTGGGGAAAGAAACTGGCAGAACATTAAACCTCTCCCAGTGCATTCCAGAAACAATGAGCCCTAAAGGAAAAGGGCGGATATGGAATGCTAGGTCCTAAACTTTGGCCTTCTCCATGTCAACCTAGTCCTGAATGACACTGGGCAAGATTTGAGTACTCATCCTTCGGCGTCTAATTTTAATCTGTACAGCTAGCCCCCGATGGTCGAAACTGCACGTACACAAGGATTACATCATCCTCCTCATACCCTATAACACCAGAATCCCCCCTGTAACTGACGGCCATTTTCCCATCTGGAAAGTGGACATGAATGGCCCCTGAATTTGCAAAGGAACGAAGGCTTCTCTGAATCCATGGAGATCTGCCTCCGTTTCCTTTTTGCACTTACATATTGTGTAATGATTACCACAATCAACCCAATTAACACATCCACCACCAGTTACAGTCAGCATTTGCATGTTAGGGACATTGACCTGAGGACTCTTAAAATCTGCCTTGTTAACAAATTCTGAGCAAACAATAGAGTACTATTAACTGTAGGCACCATGCTGTCTATTAGGTCCCCAGAACTGGAGTGCAGGGAATGGGGATAGAGGTAAATAGATGTTTATTTAAAGCTCCCTTTTCTACTACTTAAACTGCTAACAAAAGGAAATGGTGCCGGGCTGGGCACAGTGGTGCACGCCAGTAATCCCAGCACTTGGGAGGCTGAGGCAGGAGGATCACGAGTTCAAAGCCAGCCTCAGCAACTTAGCGAGGCGCTAAGCAACTCAGTGAGACCCTGTCTCTAAATAAAATACAAAATAGGGCTGGGGATGTGGCTCAGTGGTGGAGTGCCCCTGGGTTCAATCCCCAGTACCAAAAAAAAAAAAAAAGGAAAATGGTGGCAGTCCTCTGACAGTCATGTGATTTAAAGTTTCCTAAAGTTTGGGAAACACTGAAGACACACGCCTCAGACCATCTCTGCCTTTAATCAAAAAATCAATCACCATCTATACTAATCTGCACCTTCTACGCAGAATTGAGTCTGCTTATGGTGGAACTGATCACACCCCCCATGACAGATGGTATACAACTTGAATGGCTGGATGGATGGGTGGATGGTAGAAAGTTGGGTATTCACAGACCAGCCTAACTATGAATCTATTTTAGGCAAAGCCCAACACTTCTAGATTTCCATTACCTTTTTCACTTGGCTCTCCGTCCCCCATAGATGAACACAAACTTGCAACATGAGAAAAAAGAGCTCTGTTGGGTTGGGGACATAGCTCACTTGGTAGAGTGCCTGCCTTGCAATCACAAGGCCCTGGGTTCAATCCCCAGCATAGGAAGGAAGGAAGGAAGGAAGGAAGGAAGGAAGGAAGGAAGGAAGG